>OZ038507.1:84283739-84356239 GCA_964036315.1 Acanthosepion esculentum
AAATGTAGCAAATAAGAAAGGAAAACGATAGAAATAAAGGGGAAAAGAGTGAAGGAAAGGAGATAAATTGAAAAAAAAGAAAGAAGGAAAGAAAGAAAGTAAATAGGGAGGAAATCTGGAATTAATGAAGGGTGTAACATAGGAATGAAAGTAGGAAAGAAAGTGGTGGTCATGGAAGAAAAATGTAGCAAATAAGAAAGGAAAACGATAGAAATAAAGGGGAAAAGAGTGAAGGAAAGGAGATAAATTGAAAAAAAAGAAAGAAGGAAAGAAAGAACGTAAATAGGGAGGAAATCTGGAATTAATGAAGGGTGTAACATAGGAATGAAAGTAGGAAAGAAAGTGGTGGTCATGGAAGAAAAATGTAGCAAATAAGAAAGGAAAACGATAGAAATAAAGGGGAAAAGAGTGAAGGAAAGGAGATAAATTGAAAAAAAAGAAAGAAGGAAAGAAAGAAAGTAAATAGGGAGGAAATCTGGAATTAATGAAGGGTGTAACATAGGAATGAAAGTAGGAAAGAAAGTGGTGGTCATGGAAGAAAAATGTAGCAAATAAGAAAGGAAAACGATAGAAATAAAGGGGAAAAGAGTGAAGGAAAGGAGATAAATTGAAAAAAAAGAAAGAAGGAAAGAAAGAAAGTAAATAGGGAGGAAATCTGGAATTAATGAAGGGTGTAACATAGGAATGAAAGTAGGAAAGAAAGTGGTGGTCATGGAAGAAAAATGTAGCAAATAAGAAAGGAAAACGATAGAAATAAAGGGGAAAAGAGTGAAGGAAAGGAGATAAATTGAAAAAAAAGAAAGAAGGAAAGAAAGAACGTAAATAGGGAGGAAATCTGGAATTAATGAAGGGTGTAACATAGGAATGAAAGTAGGAAAGAAAGTGGTGGTCATGGAAGAAAAATGTAGCAAATAAGAAAGGAAAACGATAGAAATAAAGGGGAAAAGAGTGAAGGAAAGGAGATAAATTGAAAAAAAAGAAAGAAGGAAAGAAAGAAAGTAAATAGGGAGGAAATCTGGAATTAATGAAGGGTGTAACATAGGAATGAAAGTAGGAAAGAAAGTGGTGGTCATGGAAGAAAACTGTAGCAAATAAGAAAGGAAAACGATAGAAATAAAGGGGAAAAGAGTGAAGGAAAGGAGATAAATTGAAAAAAAAGAAAGAAGGAAAGAAAGAAAGTAAATGGGGAGGAAATCTGGAATTAATGAAGGGTGTAACATAGGAATGAAAGTAGGAAAGAAAGTGGTGGTCATGGAAGAAAAATGTAGCAAATAAGAAAGGAAAACGATAGAAATAAAGGGGAAAAGAGTGAAGGAAAGGAGATAAATTGAAAAAAAAGAAAGAAGGAAAGAAAGAAAGTAAATAGGGAGGAAATCTGGAATTAATGAAGGGTGTAACATAGGAATGAAAGTAGGAAAGAAAGTGGTGGTTATGGAAGAAAACTGTAGCAAATAAGAAAGGAAAACGATAGAAATAAAGGGGAAAAGAGTGAAGGAAAGGAGATAAATTGAAAAAAAAGAAAGAAGGAAAGAAAGAAAGTAAATAGGGAGGAAATCTGGAATTAATGAAGGGTGTAACATAGGAATGAAAATAGGAAAGAAAGTGGTGGTCATGGAAGAAAACTGTAGCAAATAAGAAAGGAAAACGATAGAAATAAAGGGGAAAAGAGTGAAGGAAAGGAGATAAATTGAAAAAAAAGAAAGAAGGAAAGAAAGAAAGTAAATAGGGAGGAAATCTGGAATTAATGAAGGGTGTAACATAGGAATGAAAATAGGAAAGAAAGTGGTGGTCATGGAAGAAAACTGTAGCAAATAAGAAAGGAAAACGATAGAAATAAAGGGGAAAAGAGTGAAGGAAAGGAGATAAATTGAAAAAAAAGAAAGAAGGAAAGAAAGAAAGTAAATAGGGAGGAAATCTGGAATTAATGAAGGGTGTAACATAGGAATGAAAGTAGGAAAGAAAGTGGTGGTTATGGAAGAAAACTGTAGCAAATAAGAAAGGAAAACGATAGAAATAAAGGGGAAAAGAGTGAAGGAAAGGAGATAAATTGAAAAAAAAGAAAGAAGGAAAGAAAGAAAGTAAATAGGGAGGAAATCTGGAATTAATGAAGGGTGTAACATAGGAATGAAAGTAGGAAAGAAAGTGGTGGTCATGGAAGAAAACTGTAGCAAATAAGAAAGGAAAACGATAGAAATAAAGGGGAAAAGAGTGAAGGAAAGGAGATAAATTGAAAAAAAAGAAAGAAGGAAAGAAAGAAAGTAAATAGGGAGGAAATCTGGAATTAATGAAGGGTGTAACATAGGAATGAAAATAGGAAAGAAAGTGGTGGTCATGGAAGAAAACTCTAGCAAATAAGAAAGGAAAACGATAGAAATAAAGGGGAAAAGAGTGAAGGAAAGGAGATAAATTGAAAAAAAAGAAAGAAGGAAAGAAAGAAAGTAATTAGGGAGGAAATCTGGAATTAATGAAGGGTGTAACATAGGAATGAAAATAGGAAAGAAAGTGGTGGTCATGGAAGAAAACTGTAGCAAATAAGAAAGGAAAACGATAGAAATAAAGGGGAAAAGAGTGAAGGAAAGGAGATAAATTGAAAAAAAAGAAAGAAGGAAAGAAAGAAAGTAAATAGGGAGGAAATCTGGAATTAATGAAGGGTGTAACATGGGAATGAAAGTAGGAAAGAAAGTGGTGGTCATGGAAGAAAAATGTAGCAAATAAGAAAGGAAAACGATAGAAATAAAGGGGAAAAGAGTGAAGGAAAGGAGATAAATTGAAAAAAAAGAAAGAAGGAAAGAAAGAAAGTAAATAGGGAGGAAATCTGGAATTAATGAAGGGTGTAACATAGGAATGAAAGTAGGAAAGAAAGTGGTGGTCATGGAAGAAAACTGTAGCTAATAAGAAAGGAAAACGATAGAAATAAAGGGGAAAAGAGTGAAGGAAAGGAGATAAATTGAAAAAAAAGAAAGAAGGAAAGAAAGAAAGTAAATAGGGAGGAAATCTGGAATTAATGAAGGGTGTAACATAGGAATGAAAGTAGGAAAGAAAGTGGTGGTCATGGAAGAAAACTGTAGCAAATAAGAAAGGAAAACGATAGAAATAAAGGGGAAAAGAGTGAAGGAAAGGAGATAAATTAAAAAAAAAGAAAGAAGGAAAGAAAGAAAGTAAATAGGGAGGAAATCTGGAATTAATGAAGGGTGTAACATAGGAATGAAAGTAGGAAAGAAAGTGGTGGTCATGGAAGAAAACTGTAGCAAATAAGAAAGGAAAACGATAGAAATAAAGGGGAAAAGAGTGAAGGAAAGGAGATAAATTGAAAAAAAAGAAAGAAGGAAAGAAAGAAAGTAAATAGGGAGGAAATCTGGAATTAATGAAGGGTGTAACATAGGAATGAAAGTAGGAAAGAAAGTGGTGGTCATGGAAGAAAACTGTAGCAAATAAGAAAGGAAAACGATAGAAATAAAGGGGAAAAGAGTGAAGGAAAGGAGATAAATTAAAAAAAAAGAAAGAAGGGAAGAAAGAAAGTAAATAGGGAGGAAATCTGGAATTAATGAAGGGTGTAACATAGGAATGAAAGTAGGAAAGAAAGTGGTGGTCATGGAAGAAAACCGTAGCAAATAAGAAAGGGAAACGATAGAAATAAAGGGGAAAAGAGTGAAGGAAAGGAGATAAATTGAAAAAAAAGAAAGAAGGAAAGAAAGAAAGTAAATAGGGAGGAAATCTGGAATTAATGAAGGGTGTAACATAGGAATGAAAGTAGGAAAGAAAGTGGTGGTCATGGAAGAAAACTGTAGCAAATAAGAAAGGAAAACGATAGAAATAAAGGGGAAAAGAGTGAAGGAAAGGAGATAAATTGAAAAAAAGAAAGAAGGAAAGAAAGAAAGTAAATAGGGAGGAAATCTGGAATTAATGAAGGGTGTAACATAGGAATGAAAGTAGGAAAGAAAGTGGTGGTCATGGAAGGAAACTGTAGCAAATAAGAAAGGAAAACGATAGAAATAAAGGGGAAAAGAGTGAAGGAAAGGAGATAAATTGAAAAAAAAGAAAGAAGGAAAGAAAGAAAGTAAATAGGGAAGAAATCTGGAATTAATGAAGGGTGTAACATAGGAATGAAAGTAGGAAAGAAAGTGGTGGTCATGGAAGAAAAATGTAGCAAATAAGAAAGGAAAACGATAGAAATAAAGGGGAAAAGAGTGAAGGAAAGAAGATAAATTGAAAAAAAAGAAAGAAGGAAAGAAAGAAAGTAAATAGGGAGGAAATCCGGAATTAATGAAGGGTGTAACATAGGAATGAAAGTAGGAAAGAAAGTGGTGGTCATGGAAGAAAACTGTAGCAAATAAGAAAGGAAAACGATAGAAATAAAGGGGAAAAGAGTGAAGGAAAGGAGATAAATTGAAAAAAAAGAAAGAAGGAAAGAAAGAAAGTAAATAGGGAAGAAATCTGGAATTAATGAAAGGTGTAACATAGGAATGAAAGTAGGAAAGAAAGTGGTGGTCATGGAAGAAACATGTAGCAAATAAGAAAGGAAAACGATAGAAATAAAGGGGAAAAGAGTGAAGGAAAGGAGATAAATTGAAAAAAAAGAAAGAAGGAAAGAAAGAAAGTAATTAGGGAGGAAATCTGGAATTAATGAAGGGTGTAACATAGGAATGAAAGTAGGAAAGAAAGTGGTGGTCATGGAAGAAAACTGTAGCAAATAAGAAAGGAAAACGATAGAAATAAAGGGGAAAAGAGTGAAGGAAAGAAGATAAATTGAAAAAAAAAGAAAGAAGGAAAGAAAGAAAGTAAATAGGGAGGAAATCTGGAATTAATGAAGGGTGTAACATAGGAATGAAAGTAGGAAAGAAAGTGGTGGTCATGGAAGAAAAATGTAGCAAATAAGAAAGGAAAACGATAGAAATAAAGGGGAAAAGAGTGAAGGAAAGGAGATAAATTGAAAAAAAAGAAAGAAGGAAAGAAAGAAAGTAATTAGGGAGGAAATCTGGAATTAATGAAGGGTGTAACATAGGAATGAAAGTAGGAAAGAAAGTGGTGGTCATGGAAGAAAACTGTAGCAAATAAGAAAGGAAAACGATAGAAATAAAGGGGAAAAGAGTGAAGGAAAGGAGATAAATTGAAAAAAAAGAAAGAAGGAAAGAAAGAAAGTAAATAGGGAGGAAATCTGGAATTAATGAAGGGTGTAACATAGGAATGAAAGTAGGAAAGAAAGTGGTGGTCATGGAAGAAAAATGTAGCAAATAAGAAAGGAAAACGATAGAAATAAAGGGGAAAAGAGTGAAGGAAAGGAGATGAATTGAAAAAAAAGAAAGAAGGAAAGAAAGAAAGTAAATAGGGAGGAAATCTGGAATTAATGAAGGGTGTAACATAGGAATGAAAGTAGGAAAGAAAGTGGTGGTCATGGAAGAAAACTGTAGCAAATAAGAAAGGAAAACGATAGAAATAAAGGGGAAAAGAGTGAAGGAAAGGAGATAAATTGAAAAAAAAGAAAGAAGGAAAGAAAGAAAGTAAATAGGGAAGAAATCTGGAATTAATGAAAGGTGTAACATAGGAATGAAAGTAGGAAAGAAAGTGGTGGTCATGGAAGAAAAATGTAGCAAATAAGAAAGGAAAACGATAGAAATAAAGGGGAAAAGAGTGAAGGAAAGAAGATAAATTGAAAAAAAAGAAAGAAGGAAAGAAAGAAAGTAAATAGGGAGGAAATCCGGAATTAATGAAGGGTGTAACATAGGAATGAAAGTAGGAAAGAAAGTGGTGGTCATGGAAGAAAACTGTAGCAAATAAGAAAGGAAAACGATAGAAATAAAGGGGAAAAGAGTGAAGGAAAGGAGATAAATTGAAAAAAAAGAAAGAAGGAAAGAAAGAAAGTAAATAGGGAGGAAATCTGGAATTAATGAAGGGTGTAACATAGGAATGAAAGTAGGAAAGAAAGTGGTGGTCATGGAAGAAAAATGTAGCAAATAAGAAAGGAAAACGATAGAAATAAAGGGGAAAAGAGTGAAGGAAAGGAGATGAATTGAAAAAAAAGAAAGAAGGAAAGAAAGAAAGTAAATAGGGAGGAAATCTGGAATTAATGAAGGGTGTAACATAGGAATGAAAGTAGGAAAGAAAGTGGTGGTCATGGAAGAAAACTGTAGCAAATAAGAAAGGAAAACGATAGAAATAAAGGGGAAAAGAGTGAAGGAAAGGAGATAAATTGAAAAAAAAGAAAGAAGGAAAGAAAGAAAGTAAATAGGGAAGAAATCTGGAATTAATGAAAGGTGTAACATAGGAATGAAAGTAGGAAAGAAAGTGGTGGTCATGGAAGAAAAATGTAGCAAATAAGAAAGGAAAACGATAGAAATAAAGGGGAAAAGAGTGAAGGAAAGGAGATAAATTGAAAAAAAAGAAAGAAGGAAAGAAAGAAAGTAATTAGGGAGGAAATCTGGAATTAATGAAGGGTGTAACATAGGAATGAAAATAGGAAAGAAAGTGGTGGTCATGGAAGAAAACTGTAGCAAATAAGAAAGGAAAACGATAGAAATAAAGGGGAAAAGAGTGAAGGAAAGGAGATAAATTGAAAAAAAAGAAAGAAGGAAAGAAAGAAAGTAAATAGGGAAGAAATCTGGAATTAATGAAGGGTGTAACATAGGAATGAAAGTAGGAAAGAAAGTGGTGGTCATGGAAGAAAACTGTAGCAAATAAGAAAGGAAAACGATAGAAATAAAGGGGAAAAGAGTGAAGGAAAGGAGATAAATTGAAAAAAAAGAAAGAAGGAAAGAAAGAAAGTAAATAGGGAGGAAATCTGGAATTAATGAAGGGTGTAACATAGGAATGAAAGTAGGAAAGAAAGTGGTGGTCATGGAAGAAAAATGTAGCAAATAAGAAAGGAAAACGATAGAAATAAAGGGGAAAAGAGTGAAGGAAAGGAGATAAATTGAAAAAAAAGAAAGAAGGAAAGAAAGAAAGAAAGTAAATAGGGAGGAAATCTGGAATTAATGAAGGGTGTAACATAGGAATGAAAATAGGAAAGAGAGTGGTGGTCATGGAAGAAAACTGTAGCAAATAAGAAAGGAAAACGATAGAAATAAAGGGGAAAAGAGTGAAGGAAAGGAGATAAATTGAAAAAAAAGAAAGAAGGAAAGAAAGAAAGTAAATAGGGAGGAAATCTGGAATTAATGAAGGGTGTAACATAGGAATGAAAATAGGAAAGAAAGTGGTGGTCATGGAAGAAAACTGTAGCAAATAAGAAAGGAAAACGATAGAAATAAAGGGGAAAAGAGTGAAGGAAAGGAGATAAATTGAAAAAAAAGAAAGAAGGAAAGAAAGAAAGAAAGTAAATAGGGAGGAAATCTGGAATTAATGAAGGGTGTAACATAGGAATGAAAGTAGGAAAGAAAGTGGTGGTCATGGAAGAAAACTGTAGCAAATAAGAAAGGAAAACGATAGAAATAAAGGGGAAAAGAGTGAAGGAAAGGAGATAAATTGAAAAAAAAGAAAGAAGGAAAGAAAGAAAGTAAATAGGGAGGAAATCTGGAATTAATGAAGGGTGTAACATAGGAATGAAAGTAGGAAAGAAAGTGGTGGTCATGGAAGAAAACTGTAGCAAATAAGAAAGGAAAACGATAGAAATAAAGGGGAAAAGAGTGAAGGAAAGGAGATAAATTGAAAAAAAAGAAAGAAGGAAAGAAAGAAAGAAAGTAAATAGGGAGGAAATCTGGAATTAATGAAGGGTGTAACATAGGAATGAAAGTAGGAAAGAAAGTGGTGGTCATGGAAGAAAACTGTAGCAAATAAGAAAGGAAAACGATAGAAATAAAGGGGAAAAGAGTGAAGGAAAGGAGATAAATTGAAAAAAAAGAAAGAAGGAAAGAAAGAAAGTAAATAGGGAGGAAATCTGGAATTAATGAAGGGTGTAACATAGGAATGAAAGTAGGAAAGAAAGTGGTGGTCATGGAAGAAAACTGTAGCAAATAAGAAAGGAAAACGATAGAAATAAAGGGGAAAAGAGTGAAGGAAAGGAGATAAATTGAAAAAAAAGAAAGAAGGAAAGAAAGAAAGAAAGTAAATAGGGAGGAAATCTGGAATTAATGAAGGGTGTAACATAGGAATGAAAGTAGGAAAGAAAGTGGTGGTCATGGAAGAAAACTGTAGCAAATAAGAAAGGAAAACGATAGAAATAAAGGGGAAAAGAGTGAAGGAAAGGAGATAAATTGAAAAAAAAGAAAGAAGGAAAGAAAGAAAGTAAATAGGGAGGAAATCTGGAATTAATGAAGGGTGTAACATAGGAATGAAAGTAGGAAAGAAAGTGGTGGTCATGGAAGAAAACTGTAGCAAATAAGAAAGGAAAACGATAGAAATAAAGGGGAAAAGAGTGAAGGAAAGGAGATAAATTGAAAAAAAAGAAAGAAGGAAAGAAAGAAAGAAAGTAAATAGGGAGGAAATCTGGAATTAATGAAGGGTGTAACATAGGAATGAAAGTAGGAAAGAAAGTGGTGGTCATGGAAGAAAACTGTAGCAAATAAGAAAGGAAAACGATAGAAATAAAGGGGAAAAGAGTGAAGGAAAGGAGATAAATTGAAAAAAAAGAAAGAAGGAAAGAAAGAAAGAAAGTAAATAGGGAGGAAATCTGGAATTAATGAAGGGTGTAACATAGGAATGAAAGTAGGAAAGAAAGTGGTGGTCATGGAAGAAAACTGTAGCAAATAAGAAAGGAAAACGATAGAAATAAAGGGGAAAAGAGTGAAGGAAAGGAGATAAATTGAAAAAAAAGAAAGAAGGAAAGAAAGAAAGTAAATAGGGAGGAAATCTGGAATTAATGAAGGGTGTAACATAGGAATGAAAATAGGAAAGAGAGTGGTGGTCATGGAAGAAAACTGTAGCAAATAAGAAAGGAAAACGATAGAAATAAAGGGGAAAAGAGTGAAGGAAAGGAGATAAATTGAAAAAAAAGAAAGAAGGAAAGAAAGAAAGTAAATAGGGAGGAAATCTGGAATTAATGAAGGGTGTAACATAGGAATGAAAATAGGAAAGAAAGTGGTGGTCATGGAAGAAAACTGTAGCAAATAAGAAAGGAAAACGATAGAAATAAAGGGGAAAAGAGTGAAGGAAAGGAGATAAATTGAAAAAAAAGAAAGAAGGAAAGAAAGAAAGTAAATAGGGAGGAAATCTGGAATTAATGAAGGGTGTAACATAGGAATGAAAGTAGGAAAGAAAGTGGTGGTCATGGAAGAAAACTGTAGCAAATAAGAAAGGAAAACGATAGAAATAAAGGGGAAAAGAGTGAAGGAAAGGAGATAAATTGAAAAAAAAGAAAGAAGGAAAGAAAGAAAGAAAGTAAATAGGGAGGAAATCTGGAATTAATGAAGGGTGTAACATAGGAATGAAAGTAGGAAAGAAAGTGGTGGTCATGGAAGAAAACTGTAGCAAATAAGAAAGGAAAACGATAGAAATAAAGGGGAAAAGAGTGAAGGAAAGGAGATAAATTGAAAAAAAAGAAAGAAGGAAAGAAAGAAAGTAAATAGGGAGGAAATCTGGAATTAATGAAGGGTGTAACATAGGAATGAAAGTAGGAAAGAAAGTGGTGGTCATGGAAGAAAACTGTAGCAAATAAGAAAGGAAAACGATAGAAATAAAGGGGAAAAGAGTGAAGGAAAGGAGATAAATTGAAAAAAAAGAAAGAAGGAAAGAAAGAAAGTAAATAGGGAGGAAATCTGGAATTAATGAAGGGTGTAACATAGGAATGAAAGTAGGAAAGAAAGTGGTGGTCATGGAAGAAAACTGTAGCAAATAAGAAAGGAAAACGATAGAAATAAAGGGGAAAAGAGTGAAGGAAAGGAGATAAATTGAAAAAAAAGAAAGAAGGAAAGAAAGAAAGTAAATAGGGAGGAAATCTGGAATTAATGAAGGGTGTAACATAGGAATGAAAATAGGAAAGAGAGTGGTGGTCATGGAAGAAAACTGTAGCAAATAAGAAAGAAAAAGCATAGAAAGAAATGGAAAAAGAGTGAAAGAAAGGAGATAAGTAGAAAAGAACGAAAGAAAGAAAGAAAGAAAGGTAGGAAATAAAGATGGATGAAAAAGATAGTAAAGGAGTAAAAATAAAATTCGAAATAAAATGGTTTTATTCAAAGATCCTGTTTTTAGCAATGAAACGACTTTTTAAATACCTTTAAAGAAACTCACAATGCCGCCATTTTTAGATTTTAGTGTTTACTGTCCGATGATAGATGCCAGTCCTAATTTCTCAACGCATGATAGCCAGGCGAGTTTACGAGAGTTTCAAATCGCAATCGTATCAGACACGAGTCATGTTTCATTTCTTTTGATATGAAGCTCCAAGTTATAAAAAGCGAACACATCAAGTCAGGGAATGCAAAACAAAACAATCAAACTTTGAAAAGAAAAACCCACCTCGTCCTATTGTCTTTAGCTCCTCGTGTTAACATGCATCTATTATTCATAGTCTGTCATGTGCATTTGTAGGATGTATCCGAAAGAAAAGTGGAAATATTCCGCGCTGAAGAGGCTGAACCCAACAGACGTTGGCGAAACGCATCTTTTTTAAGCTTTTCCACTTTGTCTCATTATACTATTCTACATTCTACTAACACGCATTCAATATATATATATATATATATATATATATATATATATATATATATATATATATATATATCAAATATGTGGTGCAGTACAAATTATATTACAATGAATCATTCATACAAAAAGTAAATGAGTAATATAATGCATATATGATAATATATATAATAATATAATATATATTAATATAAAATGGCGAAATCCCTTCGCTAACAAAATTTTGAAGATGCATTAACCTACTAATCACTCGATGAATGTTATGATCCTTGTTTGTTTTTTTTTTAAATTATAAGCTGTATAAGTTCTTTCTTAAATACGCAAGTACTTTCGACTGTACATTCAGTCATCTTCATGCATGGAAATTATTTTGTTTTTGGTAAAATTCAGGTAGCATCTGAGACGAAAAAATATAATGCGAATCGAAATATGTTATATATTGTCACGGTGGAGTAATGAATAGCGGCTTGGATTGAGGAAACAGAGAGCCGAGTTCGAATTCCAGTCGAATCCATTACAATCGCTTACGTACTATACTCTTCTTCTACCACCAGCTATGGGAAATTAGCAAGACAGACTGGGTTCTATAGTCTTGGATGGCAACTGGTCTAAGAGAAGGACAACTCTGAATTCAAAACCTGTGGAGGTTCGTTTGGAGACCTTGTGGCAAAAAGTGCATGACCAATCAATGCTACTTTATAATGATTGATACACTTCACCACTATAATCAAATCTCATGAGCTGGTGACAGACTGTTGGTTCCTAAGAATTCGACGGGAGAATCAAGTATATATATATATATATATATATATATATATATATATATATATATATATATATTAAGTGAACATTGAAGTCAACACTCAGAGGGGACAGGCTGTTTCATGCTGGACGCAATCGTCAGGCTGCCTGCCGTAAACCTCTCATCTACAGACCTCCTCCCATCAACGGACTTCGTATGCAACAGACAATATCTGTAGGCAAAAATAAAAAAAATAACTACAGGAAAAAAACTTACAAATCATCAGAGATGTATTTAAAAATTTGTGGGCTTAGCGGAACGAATCGCATTAGTTCTCAAAGTGACCGCTTGGCAGCGGTGACGGACCTTTATCTTGTAAACAAAGACGGAAAGTACGACACTTGATTTAACTAACGCCACAAGGACACATGGCACAGTAGATAAAGGCGTTAGTTAGATCCAGTGACAGGACACAAAGAGTGTGAGTTCAATACCCGGTTAAGGCAGTGGAGAACTTGAAGAGGGGAATTAAGAAGAGATAACTGATAACTGACATCCATTAAACATGGCACGTGGAACTAGAACAGTCTACCCTAGTGAGCGAAATAAAGAGTTCAGTTCGACATTCCAACCAAGTGAAGAAGGCCGGAGCGTACAACGGCCAAAACGTTGTGATAAATATGGCGACAAAGATGAGGACAATAGTCCGAACAATGTATATAGTGTATAAACGTCCCAGTTGATAAATGTCAAAATCTCCTAAAAAAATCAACTAATTATAATAAAAAATAAAGCTTTACCAACAGGTAAAATAATAAAAATCTGCCGTTTCATCACCACCAATGCTACTTCACATTTAATAACAATTGCTACAAAGAAAAATTTGGATTATCAATGGGATCACCACTCAGTGGAGTGTTGACATGTATCTTCTTATAATTTTTCGAATTCGGTCCTTAGCAAAATATTTTACCCAAACAATCTACACACTTTCGTGATATTGATGATGCTCTCTACTTATATATGATATTAATTTACCTGACCTAGTAGATCAACTAAACAAAGTCAAGCATAAAGATAATGTATATTTGAGCAGCGATCTTTCTTTCAAACAGGTTTCATTGAATATGAAAGACAAGGAAAATTTTATGAATTTTTATATTGAGTTTTTCTTCATGTGTCGTACCACCTCAAGAGTTTGACGATCATGACTCTCCACAATTTCCTGAACTTTGTAACGCTTAATAAATTTTGTATTTTTGGTATCTCTCCCAAACCCTGTTCCGCCATCCATTTATTCAGGTTCACTAAGTATATTATGCGTTGTTTTCCTCTGTCCCTCTTGTCCTGTGAGTATCAGATTTTCCAAGCCTTCTTCCTTCATTATGTGTCTTAAAATTTCAGCTATCTCTTCCTGATATTAAATAAGGTTTCTTTTTGTTTCCATTTTCTCTAGAACTTCGTCGTTGCTCACTTGCTTGGTTCATGGTATTCTCAGCATGCTTCTTTAGAACCACATTTCTGTTGCTTCAAGTCTCTTCTTGTCTGGCATTCACTACGATATAGGATGGTCGATATTAAAGAACAGTTCGGTACTCTTTTCCTCGTTTTTAACGAAATTTTCATGTTTCTTAATACTTTGCTTAGCTTTGGGAAAGCTTCTTTCGTTATCCAAATGCGCCTTTGGATTTCGGTGTCGCATTTTCAGTCCTCTGTTAAAATACTTCCTCGATATTTTAATTGTTGTACTTATTTGATTTCAGTATCTCCAAGCAAGATATGATATAATATCAGATTTTTTAGATCTTATTTTAGATTGTGAAACGCATATGTTTAACTAAAAGTTAACTAAATTGAGCACGCGATGTACATATACATATTTTCTTCATCTGTGAGGAGATTGTTCAGCCTTCACTGCCATATAGGAAGACTGATATTACATAACTGTTCAACACTCTTTTCTTTGTTAGTGTTGCTTCAAGTCTCTTCTTCATCTGTGAGGAGATTGTCCAGCAATCACTGCCATATAGGAGGACTGATATTACATAATAGTTCAGTACTCTTTTCTTTGTTTCTGTTGCTTCAAGTCTCTTCTTCATATGTGAAGAGATTGTCCAGCATTCACTGCCATATAGGAGGACTGATATTACATAATAGTTCAGTACTCTTTTCTTTGTTTCTGCTGCTTCAAGTATCTTATTCATATGTGAAGAGATTGTCCAGCATTCACTGCCACATAGGAGGACAGATATCACATAACAGTTCAGTACACATTTTTGTTTCTAACGAAGTTTTTATGTTTCTTAGTACTCTGCTTAGCTTTTGGAAAGCATCTTTGGCTATCGTAATGTGCTTCCGGATTTCAGTATCGCACTTTCCGTCCTCTTTTAAAACACTTCTCAAATATTTCATTTTTTTTTACTTGTTTGATTTTGGTATCTCTCATTCACAATTTACATTTTCTGTCACCCATTTTGCTACCGTGCACTTTGTTTTTCTTGCAGTTGATCTTTCATCCTTTCTTCTCGCTATCCTTCACCACCTTCAGTAGGAGTTTTTCGTAGTTTCCTTTGTGTGTCCGCCATCAACACTGTGTCATCTACATATCTTTTGTTGTTAACATTGTGGCCGCCAATATTGAATCCTGGCAGGACTGCTAATTCTCTCAGAATTGCCTCGCTGTATAGGTTGAATAAGTCCGGTGAGAAGACACATCCTTGCCTTACACCCCTTTCTATTTTTGTATATCTGCTGATCTCATTTTCTATCCGTATGCAGGCGGTTTTCTGCCAGTATAGGTTCTGGATTATTCTAATATTCTTCCCAAATATTTTTGGCCTACTTTATCGAATGCCTTCGCGTAATCTATAAAACACTGACACACGTCTTTCTGCATTTGTATTGCTCTTTCTGATAACATTCTAAGCATAAATATTACATTTCTTGTTCCGGTGTTTTTGATGAACCTGCACTGTTCTTGTCCTATCTCAGGCCTGATTCTGCTGTGCGCTTTATTTATCAAAATTCGGATGATGAGTTTTGTTATGTGGCTCATTAGGCTGATTGTCGGATGGAGTTCACATTCTTTTGCATCTGGCTTCTTAGGCAGTGCTATGAAAATGGATCTAATTAGGTCTTCTTGTATATCACCACTGTTGTAGATTTCATTTATTATCTCCGTAATCTTGTTTATGCTGAAATCATCTAAGCCTGCCAACATCTATATTACAATTCCGTCTGGCCCTGTCGCTTTGTTTCTGTCCAATGCAGCCTCCACTTCAGTTTTCAATATTTCCGGTCCGTCGATATTTCTGTGTATTGCCGTTTGTTCTCTTTCGTCGTGGAAGAGTTCTCCTGTATATTCATTCCATCCCTGAAGTATTTTTCTTTCTCTAATATCAGCGCTCTGTCCTTGGATTTTTTTGCAACTTGTTGATGAGCATGTCTTTCGTACTTTTTTCTTTTGGTAGTGTTCCCTTTGGAATAGGTCTAACGCCATGTTTCTTGACAATAACCGAGACGGTCCAATGTAATCGAACAACAACTTTGGACAGTTTAAATAGCATTTTGATTTCGATGCACAACTTAATCAAAAATTGAAAAAAAATACAGTAAAGATTAAGCAGAGGCACCTTTATGAATGATTATAATAAAAGCGTGTTTAAACACACACACACACACACACACACACAAACACACACACACACACAGACACACACACACACACACATATATATACAAAAAACGGGAACTTTTTAACAATCCAATAAAACCAAGAGTGATGGAAGAAAAATATTTAATTCATAGTAATTGAAACCTTAAAACATGCCATTTAAGAAACAATGATGGAATTTTCATTTATTAAAAATTACGTCCTGTAGATGGCGTCCTCCTGTACGAATGCATTCTTGAAATCTGCTGTTGAGATTCCTCATTGACTGCTGCAACATCTCAGCTGGGATACTGTGAATTTCATTCTCGTTACTAAAATGGCGAAATGTTTACTTGCTCAAGGTCACTGTCTCGCAGTGTTGCCACTTGCTCATGTCTGGCAATACACACTTAAAAAATTCCCGTTTTTTGGTCACCCTATATATATATATATATATATATATATATATATATATACATATGTATATATATATGTGTGTATTTAGGCAGCAAATTGTCTTTTAAGCATGTCTGATTAAATAAATTACAGATATTATGTCTACTTATTTTTAGTCCGTTCATATTCACGGATAACCTTCTGTGTATTACCATCAAATGACGCAAGGAATGCGCTATATCTGTGAAAATCTCTTTTATTTCCCAAGTACATTTTGTCTCCTTCTGAAATCATCTTCGGTGGTGCAAGTAGTAAGACGAAACTATGTGTTGCTATTCATTACTAAAATTATTTTCTTTGGCTTTAAATGATACGGTTGACAGCCATGCTTAGCGTTCATTCGAACGTGAAAATTAAAGCATTAAAGCGTGAGAAACTCTTCTTTTTATAGACATTTTAGAACATTATTACAGTATTCGTAGCTGATTCTATTCAGTGTCGGATTCATCTTTTTAATATATATATATATATATATATATATATATATATATATATATATATATATATATATATATATATTAAAAGAAGAGAGGTACCGCAAACTTTTTTGGTTGTAATGTGGATTTTTAAAAAAAAAATATTATCCTGTATTTTTCATAATTTTACAACACGTGTTTTTGGTCTCGCGACCGTCTTCAGGTAAACGGTGGAGAATTCCACATATTTTTGAAAATAATTAATTTTTCTTTATGTTTTTCAATGTTAAATATTCTCGATACGAGACTTTACCCGAAGACGGTCGCGAGACCAGAAACAGGTGTTGTAAAATTATGAAAAATAAAGGATAATATTTTTTTAAAAAAAATCCACATTACAACCAAAAAAGTTTGCGGTACCTCTCTTTTTTTTAATATACACACTTTTCTCTCGTTGGAACCATTATAATCTCTTCACATTATATCTATATCTATATATATATATCTATATCTATATATATATATATATATATATATATATATATATATATATATATATATCAATTACGTGGTGCAGGTACAATGTGGATGACAAATATATATATATATATATATATATATATATATACATATATATATATATATATATATATATATATATATATATATATATATATATATATGGTACGGCATTAAAAGCTATAGAGGCGTTCACATATCTTGAATCAACAGACTCTCCTGATGGAAAAATGATCACTGAAATCCAATCCAGAATAGCGAAAGCCAGCACAGCATTCGGTAAATTTAAACATAGGTTATGGAACATTAAGGACGTATCATTCAGAGCAAAGATTTACATATATAGATCAGTCGCTCTCTCAGGATTCTTTATGGTGCTGAAACTTGGACCCTGTACCGCAAACACATAAATCAACTTGACGCCTTTCACATGCGCTGTCTTCGTGTCATATGTGATATAAAATGGGATGTCAGGGTCAACAATAGTGCAATACTGAAGAAATGTAACAATATCACAGGCATTGAAACCATTCTAGCAAAGATACAACTTAGGTGGGCTGGTCATGTTGTGAGAGTGGATGAGCATAGGCTTCCAAAATAAGGTGCTGTGTGGACAACTAACAAACTCCAAGCATTCAGTTGGATGTCCATTCTTACGCTACAAAGACAAATTGAAAGACAACTGGAAACGTCTCAACTTTAATCTGAAAACCTGGGAAGCCCAAGCATCAAACCGAAAGGAGTGGCGTAAGACATGTTTCAGTAAGTTAAAGGGTTTTGAAGAGAGTAGACTGAAGCACCGTGATCAGTTTGGTCAAGCTCTGAAGCAGAGACGCCATCAAAATCCTGCTTTAACAAATTTCACCTGTCAATGTGGCTTTGTCGGCCACAGCAAGACTAGGCTAGTATCGTACTTAAGAAAGCATAAATGAAATTTCTCTTTCCTTTACCTGATTTTCTCCACAATTGCCCCAGCTAGCATGCATAAGTTTAAAATAAAATGCACCATTCAATGCTTACCCTCATTTATCGTTCACGATAGGAGAGTCCACCATATATATATATATATATATATATATATATATATATATATATATATATATATATATATATGTATGATTTTGAAATCAGTCGTATTGACCGGTTAAGAGGCAAAAGAAAGCAGCGAAAAGCGTCAACAAATATGTCTGTTGCTATGTCCCAAGATACCCGCTGTTGCACAATATGTGGACTTGTAGATGGTGTGATGAATAAATTGTCGTCTAAATGATGCAAAAATGAAAATAACATTGACATCTCGTTTTAAAAGATATGCAGGTTGCGATGGATAAATTGTCGTATAAATGAAACAAAAACGAAAATAATACTGACATCTCATTTTAACAGATATATTTACCAAAAGAACACAAAAATATCTTGAAATACTAAAGAGTAAATTTATTCAATAAAACCGCCATTGGCTTCAACCACGGCCTCCAGACGACTTCGGAATCTCTTCAACTCTCCTGAACGGTCTCCTTGTTTAAGTTGGTGAATGCTGCCATAATCCTTGCCTTCAGGTCATCTTTGGTGTGACAAGGAATTTTGTTAGTCTCTCGTTCAAATGCACCCCACATAATAATCAAGGGGGTTGAAGTCTGGAGAGTTAGGTGGCCTGATGTAAGGGTTCATGTAGTCGCAGAAATTGTCTGACAGCCATCACCGGGTTCTCTTATTTGTGTGGCATGGTGCAGAGTCCTGTTACCAGATATAGGGTCTTTCAGTAGCCACCCTTTTGACCCAGGGCAGCACTACCTCCTCAAGTCACTTGATGTAGGCCTCCGTGTTGAATCTGAGGTGCTATGGGAAGATGAATGGAGCGATAACGTCGCCATCACTAGTGATGACTCCGAACATCTCCATCTCTTTCCGAATCCTCTACACTGTCCTCATATGTTCATATTGGAGCTTCCGGCGCGAATGCCAAGCAGTATAGCATGCAGTTTCCAAATTTCTGGCGGAGTGAATTGCGTCATGGTGCTCTTTTTCTCACAGACGGTGCCCAACCGATCCTACTGTACGGTGCAGTCGACAAAATAAAAAACAAACAACGTGCACGCGCAAAATTTAAAAAAAATAAAATGGCGATAATTCACCCTTCACATCATCTATGCAGGGCAATCGAGGGACTGAATTGACACATACAACACAAACATAAAAAGAGAATGTCGTTGTCGGATCCTCATACGTCGAAATTGAGTCTATCATCATATCATATAAATCTATATTTGCGCGCACACGTGTGTGTGAGAGAGTGCGTGCACGAATATATATATATATATATATATATATATATATATATATATATATATATATATATATATATATATATATATATATATACCTACATCAAGTAATTTCCACTGATGTATGCGTTTACTTTAAAGGAATGCCGACCGTGTTCTTTGAAGAGTTCTGTGAGATTTTAGCCAAGATTGACGTCGCATCATAAGAAAAACAGAGCGATCGTTTTACTCGGGCGAGATGAAAAGGGGGTGGGGCGTCATTCCGATAACTTTCAGCGAGATAATCGTCTGCGCGTGAGTTTCGGCCACTAACAACAGATCAAGTTACTAACTTGTTTCTCTAAGTCAAAGTCAAACACGAATGCTTTTTCGAAATTTCTAATTCGTCTCTCTATTCATTCTTCCTAACGTTTAGATACGCTTTACATTACAACTGTCTACATTCAGATTTGAATACGATAAAAATACATCTACCTTTTTTCTTTCTTTCTTTCTTTATTTCCTCCTTTCTTTCTTTCTTTCTTTCTTTCCTTCTTTCTTTCTTTCTTTCTTTCTTTATTTCCTTCTTTCTTTCTTTCTCTCTTTATTTATTTATTTATTTCCTTCTTTCTTTCTTTCTTTCTTTATTTCCTTCTTTCTTTCTTTATTTCTTTCTTTATTTCCTTCCTTCTTTCTTTCTTTATTCTTTATTTCCTTCTTTCTTTCTTTATTCTTTATTTCCTTCTTTCTTTCTTTCTTTCTTTCCATCTTTCTTTATTTCTTTTTTCTTGCTTTCTTTCTCTCCTTCTTTCTTTCTTTCTTTCTTTATTTCCTACTTTTTTCTTTCTTTCTTTACATTCGTTTCTTTCTTTTTTTTCCTTTTCTTCTCTAAAAAGAGATGTATCTTTGTTTTATCTATTTCTTTTAAATAACGGCAGATCCATTTATATTTGAATTCCTTAAATGATGCATTGTCATTATTAAATAGGTTTTTCTTCGTCATTGTAGGAAAAAAGTTACAGAAAAAGACTCGCAAGAAACGAGCCTTGGAACTCATCATATATCATTGACAGTGCTTCTTAAAATTAAAAGAAAAGCATAAACCAATGATTCCCAACGTGGGACGCATGCCCTACCACCGGGACATGGTAATATTTTAGTGGGCCATGCGTAGGACGCGCACCCTTTGGCTTACTATACCAACGTGAGCTCAAATTTAATTTTGCATTATTATTTCATGGTTAAAAAGATCAAAGTATATGACAGAATAAGCTTTCATTCAAATATTTTATATTTCTGCCTTTCAGTTCTCCATTATATGTTTTGAAACTATATATATTTAACTGTTTTTATTTATTAATTTTTCTCTTACATGGATGCCATGGTCTTTGGAGGCTTGTTTAGAGACCAAGTTAATGGTCTTTTAAGCTTCTTTCACGTGAATTGCAGTAAAATATATCTAAACTCTTGTACAGTGTTTGGGATTTCAACCATAGTGAAAAAGTTTTGTCTGACCATCTCTCTGTTAGTAGTAATTCTTTCATAGCTTCTTAAATGTTTTATCCATTTGACATTCAGATAATTTTTGTCTGAGATAATCTTACGTGATTGTTTTTTTTTGTTTTTTTAATTTTTCTCTTTCATGGACGCCGTGGTCTTTGGGGGTTTGTTTATAGACCAAGTTACTGGCCTTTTGAGCTTCTTTCACGTGAATTGCAGTAAGATTTTGAATATGTAAGAATTAAATATTACAGGGCGGTTTTTGAAAATATTATATAGATAAATAAATTGCCTCCATTTGTAGGGGTCGTTATCATCGGCCCCTGGGTTGGGCTGTAAGCAGCCTATCACGGCCTCTTTTTTCCTGTGCCACCGACGAGTCAACACGGACTAATTTAGCTCCATAAAACTCAACCAGCAGCAACATGGTGTCCGAAAATGGAGCGGCCAAGAATACAACATAGGAACGAGGTTGTCCCAACAGTTGCAGTAAAGCAGGGGTTTTCAAACTGTGGTCCGCGGACCACAGGGGTCCGCAAGGACATGATAGGGGGTCCGTGGACAGCAAAGACTTTTTTATGGGTGACGTGCAGCTTATAAGCCCTTATAAGTAACTTATAGGCCGATCATGAAATAAATTGATTCAATAAACTATTTCATAGATTTGATATACTAATATAATTTGTATCTTAAATTGATAAAGATAATGGATTCTATTCATGCAGAGAAGGAACCAATGGATTTGAATTTTGGATCTATTTTGCGATTTCCGGCTTTCTCATTGGCTGTTAGGTGTCACGTGTGCAAATCTTCAAACGGGAGACATTGTGCGAGTAGAAGTGCAAGGCTGTTGGACGAGTAAGCAAGTAAGCTCTGATTTTTTTATTAGTATATTGTTTTCATAGCAATTAACAGTAAGTGTTCCATGTTGTCTACAGCCTCAGTGTCAATACAGTATTTCGAGTTCTTTTTAGCAATACGCGCACAGTCGAAACCTGATAGGCTTTTTTAGTATTGTTACATTTTGAGTTTGTTGTAAACTTCAGTCGTTTTAGAATGAATTTAATTAAGGAGGATATGTGAATGAAGTGTATGATACCACTATTCTAGGCATTGTCATTCATAAGTATAAGTAAAAGCAGCTTTAAAATAATTTGTAAATATAGGGTTGTCAGATAATTTTTTACAAACATAGCGATTTTGCTTATTCATCCTGTATTTATTAAACAAATTCACAAAAGAAAAGCATAAAAGTCATACAAAATAGTCGCCATTTTACCCATGGATAAATTTTTGAAACGGAAACCTCATGATGAAATCAACTCAGAATCCGTTACTGAGACAGAAGAGATTGTTCAGAAAGACAAATTAAGAAAATATGAGGTGGAGTATATTCGATCTGGATTCATTGAAAGTGTGTCTAATGCTAACAGACCACAGTGTTTACTTTGTCATAAGCTGTTGTCGAATGAAGCCCTGAAACCAGCTAAATTGCAGCGACATTTAACAACACTACATCCTGAATTTGCCACAAAACCAAAAGATTTCTTTGAAAGAAAAAGGGATGCATATTTAAAGCAGAAAGCAACTTTTACAATGTCAATAACATCGAATCATAAACTATTACGGGCATCTTATTTAGTGGCACTGAGAGTGGCTTGTGCTAAGAAGGCCCATAATATTGCTGAAAAACCTGTTTTGCCCTGTGCAATAGACATGTGTGAGGCAGTTTGGGATGAAAAATGTGCTGCGAAATTGAAATCTGTGCCAGATAACACAATTGCGAGAAGAATAGAAGATATGTCAGAAGATATAAAATCTCAGTTAATTGACAGAGTGAAAACAGGCTTTTTTGCATTACAACTTGATGACAGCACAGATATTACCAATGGATCTCAACTTATGGTGTATGTACGATATTGCTGGGAAAGTGAAATGCTTGAAGGTTTTCGATTTTGCAATTCTATGCGCACCAGAACAACTGGGGAGGAAGTTTTTAAAGTATTGGACTCTTTGCTTCTTCAATCACGCCTGTTATGGAGCCAGTGTATTGGCATATGCACAGATGGGGCGGCGTCAATGACTGGTATTCACTCAGGTGTTGTGGGGCATGTTAAGAAAGCAGCACCTAATATCACTGCAATACATTGCATGATTCATCAAGAAGCCCTGGTTGTTAAGAAAATGGATGCTTCTTTGTCCGATGTCTTGTCATCTTGTATTAAATTGGTGAATTTCATTAAAACCAGACCACTGTATAGTCGTTTCTTTGCAATATTCTGTGGTGAGATGTGGGCTGAACATTCAAGTCTGTTGTTTCATACAGAGGTAAGATGGCTATCACGAGGTAAAATAATTCAGTGTTTATTTGAACTTAGAGAAGAACTGTCGATGTTTCTGTGTGATTATAATGCTGAACTGGCTTCGATAATGGCCGATAAAATTTGGCTTTGCTAAGTTGCTTATCTGGCAGATATATTCAACAAACTTAATGAACTGAATTTATCTCTACAAGGAAGAAATTCAAATACCTTATTTAGTCATGACAAAATCGAAGTCTTTAAGAAAAAACTGAATATATGGACTGCAAAAGTTAGTAAGAAAACTTTAGATATGTTCCCTACACTGGACGAATATCTCAGCAACAATGGTTCAGTTAATGTTGATTTGATAATTGTAGATGTTAAACGACATTTAATGTCACTTGCTGAACATTTTGACAATTATTTCTCGAATGATGTTCCTGATAATATTGAAAATTTTGACTGGATCAGAAATCCGTTTAATGTTGAAATAGCTAATAGCATGCTCACAGGAAATGGACTGGAAGAACTGGCGGAAATTTCATGCGACAGAACTTTAAAAATCAGTTTTATGCAGCAACAACTTTCTAAATTCTGGCTCACTGTAGCCTCCGAGTATCCATTGAAAGGCAGTTAAGATTTTGCTACCGTTTGCAACAACATATTTGTGCGAAGCAGGATTTTCGGCACTAACCAATCTGAAAAACAAATACAGATCCAGACTTGATCCAGAAAGTGACTTACGTGTGTGTTTATCAGTAATATCGCCAAGAATTGACAGTTTGTGCAAAGCCAAGCAAGCACATCCCTCTCACTAAGTGTGTATCAAAAAATCCTGTGTGTGTAATTGACAATAAAACTATTTGTTAAATACTATTACTGTTTTCATTTACATGTAAAATTAATATTTTAATATAACAAAATTTAATTTTGTTACATTTTGCAACAACATGCAGCATTAATTTATTTGAACACTTATGTCTAAAGTAAGCTTTGAACCAGCTTTTATTGCATTAATGCAAAATTATATGTTATATTCAGCAAATATTTATGTATAAATTTCATAAGCGTTTATAAAGGGGGTCCCTAAGGTAAAGCCTGAAATATAAATGGGTCCGCAAGTCAAAATGTTTCAAAAACCCCTGCAGTAAAGCATCCGAAAACTGAATCCTCTTCAACCTGAAGACGAATATATTCCGACGTTGCAACAAAAATGAGAAGAACTGTTAACCAAACGAACTTCACTGCCACCAGTTAAGTTAGGTACCTCCATGAGATCGCTAAAAAAGAGCATAGCATGATGAAAAAGACGCCAAACTTGACAAAAACAAAATTTTATCGTCTAAATGTTCATGTTATTGATGAGGAAAGATCAAAGTATTTTGGGGTATTTTTTTACATTTTTTAATCGTTCCTAGCACGTCCGAAATTTTCGCTAAAAGTCTTGGTTTTTTTCCATCAAAACTGACAGATAATCAATCATTTGCAATTATTTTTTTCCATTTTATAAAAAAGATGAAAATCTCACTTTGAAATTCTTTTAAAAATCAATTATCATTTTTTCAAAACTTATTTTAATAAAATCAGAAATTATAATGTTTATTTAAAATATTTTGAACCAAGCTTAACTTAGCTTCTGCTCCCAAAAGATGTAATTTGAAAATAAAACAAAGCAGGTCATAACCTTTCGCGTCACAAATATCATAACTGAGATTAATATAAAACTAAGATCATATAAATTTCATAAGATGATGCTGGTACTTGTAGGTACACTTCTCAGTTGAAATTGATAAATCAAATAAACTTCTCCACACATGTTTCGCAAAAGTAAAGGCCTTAACAGTGGAGAACAATGCTTAACTCAAATAACGCAACTTAATTGTATTCCGGTTGGTTTTCCATACTTTATACTTGCCGCCCGATTATAAACACAAAATTATATTTCTTAATTACTGCGGATCTTCTGATTAGACAAAACGATACAGTATACAACGCACTAAAAAAAGATCTCTCTCATAAGGACACTTACAAAACCTGATGCGGCTTTTAACTAATTTTATAATATTTTAACAACTTAAATGTAAAAATCTATAATTAAAGAAATAACAAATAATTGTATTTAAAATTCATTTTTCATCGAAAAAATCTTTTGCTTTCAGAAAATATTGTTCATATTCATAAAAACAACAAAAAGCAAATAAAAGCATTTGAAATTAAATAATATCTTTGTTTTATTGAGTTTTGTATGTTACAATTCAGAGCTGATTTTCAGGTAGGGGGGTCCAATTAAAAAAACATCATGATTTGCATTCCTCAAAGCCTTGTTCTATTGTAATCACTAAACCCGATGCGATCGAATTTCTAGAGTTTTCATAAAATTAGTTGGGGGGGGGGGCTAATAAATATTAAAAAAATATTTCTGCCATGACTTTAATAAAAAAAATAATATTTATAATAATTTCTATCATTTATGAATAGTTTCTGAAAGTTTCATTAACTTTCGCCAATTATTTTTATTTTTGCAAGATTTTTCAATTTAATGTGTGTATACAAAAAAACGTGTTAAAAATTTGTATATGTTATTTTAGTAGTTCCGGTGATACAAAGAGAAACAAGGTTTTTTTAATCAAAATTTAGAATGTTCTAAAAAGAAGGAAAATTTTTTTTAAATAATTAAAAATAACTTTGGTCTTTCGTCTTCATAATAACAAACATTTAGACGATAAAATTTTGTTTTTGTCAAATTTGGCGTCTTTTTCATCATGCTATGCCATTTTTTTAGCGATTTCGTGGAGGTATCTAAGTTAAAACAGCTTTTTGCAACAATTTTTTTAAACCCAATTTTTTTATCTTCCCTTTTTTCTTCCTCTTTCTGATATAAAGCCTTTCTTTTTTCCACTCAAGTTTGGTGTTGTCCTGTTTTCTCTCGACGTGTCGCGTCAATGCTCTTTTTACCCTTATTTTCTACAGACGACAAATTATTGGTCACATAAATTCAAACGGTATAAAAACCCGCATACGGCACCGGAATTTTAGAAATACCAAAATGGGACATGGCTCGAAATCGGTTTGGGAACCACTAGCATAAATTCTTTCTAGGTACCACCAAAATGGATACTCTGCAACGAAAGTAAATAAATGATACCCCGTTTGAAAATATTTGCCAAAAATCAGGGAATTATCCGATTCAAACGGAATTTTCAGAACTTATCTATTAATGAAAAAATATTTTACCAAATAGGATATTTTTTTATTAAAAAAAGATTTTGATGAAATTTTTTTAAAAATCTGTTTCACACCCCATTTTCGATATCGCGTGTATACTTTTTTTTTTTAATTTGGTGGGTGTTCGTCCAAATTTTGTACAGTTATATATAAAAAGAAATCCCGGAAGATATTTCAGTAAAAAACAAAAAAAACAAACAATGTAATATCGAGTGTGAACATACGGAAAATTCGACTAGCAACTTGTCAAAAACAATTCAATTATAAAACTGATAAAAAAATATTTTCAAAGTTATTGCTTGTATAATTTATTTTAATTAAACACGTATATTTCCGCGTATAAGGCCTCCTTTATAAGGCGAGGTAAAAAACAAAATATAGCAAATTCTCATGAATTTATCCCATACATATAGTAAGACAACTGTTTATTGAGTAATGAAGAAATTTTTATTAGAAATATTGTTACTGTGCCCTTAGAAATTCAAAATAAACGAAATAACAAAACCGATTCTATATCATGTTTTTCCTACACTTGTTCCACAAAAAGGAAACCATTGTTTTGTTTACGTTTAATCACGTGATCTCTTGCGAATATTGATTCTTCTTCTTGTTCTTTCTCTTCTTTTTCTATATATAAACATTTACAAACTCACCATTTACTTTTACTTCATCGACAATCACAAAATATCGCACATCAGAAGTGAATATTATGTGATCCTAAATGTTATTACTATCGTAATTGACACTTGTAGCGGACCGTGTGGGTTTGAGTGTGGTTAAATTAGGAACATGTGCTGTTTATTCCTGCTAGAAGAAGGTCCAGCTACAAGAAAATGGGGGACTCAAGTTGAGTCCAACCGAAGATGTAAAGAAAACAAACAAGACCGATATATATATATATATATATATATATATATATATATATATATATATATATATATCAACAAATATCAAGTCTATCCATTGTGACTAAAATCTATCAAAATGAAAGTGGTTCTATAGTGTCATGAAGCTTAGGGGTTAAAATGAACAAATGATTTACCCACGAAGATTAATGGAGGATGATAATGACGAGAAAACACACGGATAAATTTAACAAAACAAGATAAGGAATTTATTTACGAATTTACACGCTTGTAGTTTTGTCAGTCGCTCGTTTCAGGAAAATAAATCAGAATTCTTAATCTGTAGTTTTAACGCTTTGACAGAAAGAGGAAATGTTCATACAACAGATTAAATGATTTGACACAAATGTTTATGACAAGTGTTTAAGGCAAAGGCAAAAGAGTTAGTTGTTCACCACCGAGGGGATATGCGGTTTGTAGGCGCGTTCAAAAATAGACAAACAGAGATTCTTTGAAATACAGATCTTTCTCGGATTGTCGAGAGTCGGATTCTTTGAAGTGTCACGGGCTGAATAAATGCCGTTAAGATAATCGACGAGTAATTTTACACTGGCGAGTACTTCAACGTTGGTCGCGAGGAATTGAAACGAAACTTTTCACATGACTTCAGACACTTTTCTCATTAATTTAATTATTCTCCTCATTTTATACAAAAAAAGAATTTCGGGTAGGTTTTCAGTGGTCCAAAAACAATTTCATAGTGAATTTCTTCTTCTTCTTCTTCTTCTTCTTCTTCTTCTTCTTCTTCTTCTTCTTCTTCTTCTTCTTCTTCTCCTCCTCTTTCTCCTCCTCCTCCTCCTCCTCCTCCTCCTTCTTCTTCTTCTTCTTCTTCTTCTTCTTCTTCTCTGGTTAATTTCTTCGAAAGGCAAAATCTCACACAGACCCCCGAATTTCTTTCTTTTTTCTTCATCAGTCTTCCGAATTTGAAAGGAGTGGATGAAGGGAATTATTATTATTTCACACCCACTACAGCTCCACGCATAACTTCCGCTATAAAAATTTTTTTAAAAAAGTAACGGAACGACTGAAAATAAAAGAATTTTGGCCAATCAAGAAAAAACAAAGAAACTTTTGATGTTAGTCGAAACCAAGATTCACGCCAGTAGCTCTCAGCCCTTACTCAAGAGATATAAACAGACAGCAGAGACAGTGAGAGAGAGAGAGACAGAGACAGAGAGAGAGAGAGAGAGGAATAGAACTGTTACAGTTATGCCCCCTTAGAAAAAATTCCCAATCATAATTCTTGCGAGAAAGTTGTCAACAGCTTATAATACCACCCATTTCCGTGTTATAAAATGATTTTATAAACATAAGTAACGTATTTCAAATCTGATTAATTAAATTTTAAATCAGTTGATCTTACTCATAATCTTACTTCTAGATCTTTTTGCATTAATTCCCCCCAGGGCTTTATCAAGACGTTGTTCTTTACTTTCATAAAGTGTTCTCAACTCGTTATCTATGCTGATGACCCAACTATTTACTCCTGTGTTAATAGTAAGACTGATCGGTTTGATATCGTCAAATTGGAAGCTGATGTAAAAAATGACTTACAATCTGTTGTTAAATGGGGCAAGGAGTGGCTTGTTAATTTTAACGCCTTCAAACTAGAAACATCTATCCCGGTGGACGAAAACAAAGGGCTCTGTTTGAAAAGCATAAATCCAGTTTAATATGTTTGAGATTTATTAAAATTCTAAAAATAACATTTCAAACAATAAAAATTATCCAGGGTATCTGCTGTAATAGAAAAGCCGGCCATTTATCACACAGTTTTGTGTTTTTTTTTTGTTTTGTTTTTTTCGCAGGTACAGTTTTTGAATTTATCAAAGACTGGTTTGTTTGTTTTTTTGCTATGTCGTCAGTTTCTTCATTTTCACTTTGTTTATATGATACTTCGTCCGGTCAGTTTTTGTTTTAATATATTTAGTATTTTATTAAATTGGGTATCCTTTCATTGATAGGGAGTTGACTGTTTTTTATGCTTAATAGCATTGTATTTATTTTTTGTATATTTTATACGTTATAGCATTGATATGACGTTGTGTAGTCAAAATCTTTGTTAGACTTCAGAGGTCATCATTTGGTATGTTTGGAACTTCAGAAAATATTTTTTGGAAAGAGTTAACACACACACACACACACACACACACACACACACATATATATATATGAATATATATATATATATATGTATGTATGCATGTATGTATATCCCCTTCCCTGTATTGAGATCTGTCATTGGCGTGCTTATTCACAGAATAAGTACGTAAAAATTCGTCTTTCTTTCAACCGTTGAACGATGGCTTAGGGGGAAAATTCCCGACTGTTGCCGAATCAGGATGGTTCCGAACTCGTCTTGAAGCAATCGGATGTCTAGCCACACTGATGAGCTGTGATGCAGCGAAACAGTCTGTCTATGGCTGGCTATATATATATATATATATATATATATATATATATATATATGAAATTAGCTTACCTTAAAACTATATTTTATCATATATATATATATATATATATATATATATATATATATGATAAAATATAGTTTTAAGTTAAGCTACTTTTATGGGATACAGCGTATGTAAATATAAAAGTGGACATTGAAGTCAATACTCAGAGCTGCAGTCTGTTTCATGCTAAACTCAATCATCAGGCCATGCGTTGTTATTTTGCTCGACTATTTATATATACAGGTCAGTGGTGCATTGTGGGTAGCCTATTGTATTATTCTAACGGTTATTTTTGTGGGCGGTAACGGTTGTGTTTCGAATTATTCCAGTGGGAATAATTATGAGTATATTGAGTGGGAATAATTATGGATTTGGATGCAGTTTTTTTTATATTTATAGTGTTGTTTGTTAACTTTTTAAAAATTTATCATTAGTTATTTTATTGTTAGTTGTTATTACTACGTTTTCTTGTGTTTATCTGTGCGTTCGTGGATTGTTAATTTGTTTATTATTTACTTAGTTTATTTACTTATTTATTTGTTCGGATTGATTTCTTTCGTTTATTTTTTTTTTTTAGTTTATTTTATTATTTATTTATTTTTGTTTATTCTTATTCGTTTTCAGTGACTGGTTTTTAAGTAACGTAGTAAAAATTTGTTTTCATGCCTACATTTTGAGCTGATTTCTGATCGTTTATTTAGTAGTTTGTGTTCGTCTGGGAAGGTAAGTATAGCTATTTTCTCCTCCAGACAGAGTTTACTGAAGGATCCTGGAAACAAAGAAGCTACACACACAAAACATCATTTACAAATTGTAAATACTCGAACAGCACAATGCTTCCTAAAGATATATGGGAGATTAAAACCCAAAACAAAATCAAACCAAATATATAATGGAAAATAAGGAAAACATCAGCCTAAAACAATTAATCCCAAAACTGTAAACTCTGCAGTTTCGTTAAAGACAACAGAACAATGAATGCCATATTTATGTTTAGAATGATAGCAGAAGGAACAATACAAATGCAGAAAGATGGACACCTCTATTTTATAGATTATGTAAAAGCGTTTGATAAGGTACGACACAAAGAACTATTTGAACTGCTAGGGAAGCTTGATTTATTTGAGAAAGATATTGGAATAATACAGAACCTATATTGGCAGCAAACAGCTTGCGTACGGATAGGAAATAAGTTCAGTAAATGTACATAGCTAGGAAATATTGTCAGACAATGATGCGTTTCCTAACCACCAGACCTTTTCAACCTATACAGCGAGATCTCGTTCTGTGAGAATTAGAAGCCCTGGCGAGATTCATTATTGGCGGCCACATTCTTAACAACATTAGATATGCAGATGACACAGTGTTGGTAACAGACGCAGAAACTAAGAGGACTTCTATAGAAATTAGTGAAGAAAAGAATAAATATCAGACCGGAAATAGTACGGGTTCGTTAAAGGCATTGGAATAAGGAATGCGAATACCCCTAGGAAAGGTACGAACCCACTCCTTTCCCCCAAGTATGGGTTAATTAGTAAGGATTGTATCACTAAATCATTATTATCTATCCCCCAAAATCTTACAACCTAAAACTATTTTCTGGCTTTAAATAACCTTCAAAATGTTGATAAGCCGTAGAAAACGAATCAATTAATCAATCCAAACAATCAATCAGCCTAATGAACCATGTAGAAAAATGATTAATAGAGGGTGTAGAAGAATCCCACAGGAAATAGGGCGTGACCAATGCGGGCTCGTTAAGGACATTGGAACAAGGAAGGCGATATTTTTACTCAAAATGATATCAGAAGGAGCAATACAAATGCAGAAAGATGCATACCTCTATTTATAGATTATGCACAAGGACATGATAAACTATGTCGCAAAGAACTATTTGAACTGCTAGGGAAGCTTGACGTATTTGGAAAGAACATTAATCCAGAACTTTTACTGAGAGAAAACCGCCTGCGTGCGGATAGAAAATGAATTTAGTAAATGCACAAGAATAAGAAGGGGCCTCAGACTATAACAGGGCGAATTCCCGGGATTGATATTTACTATTTGTGATATTTATTAATTCATGTGATTGTTTATTGGCGATTTGGGGGATGATCTAGTTGAGAAAAGGAGATAGAAAAACTTGGGGAAGATGAGAGAGTGGCCTTTGGTATATTGAGAACAAGAACGAAGTAAAAAATATGAATTTTAGCTCACTATTTACATTATTCGGACTATTGTCCTCATCTTTGTCACCATATTTATTAAAACGTTTCGGCCTTTCAGTATCTGTCTATATTTCTGAGATGAGGTATTATGTACACTATTTACATTATTCGAACTATTGTCCTCATCTTTGTCGCCATATTTATTACAACGTTTCGGCCTTTCAGTATCTGTCTATATTTCTGAGATGAGGTATTATGTACACTATTTACATTATTCAGACTATTTTCCTCATCTTTGTCGCCATATTTATTTCTGAGATGAGATATGTACACTATTTACATTATTCATTGTTCATTATTACATTATTAAATATGGCGACAAAGATGAGGACAATAGTCCGAATAATGTAAATAGTGTATATAATACCTCATCTCAGAAATATAGACAGATAATGAATTTTAGCCTATAAAATGAGATGAACGCGGGCCCTGAGAGAATTGGAACGTGAGACAACTTAACCAAAAAGCAGTAAAATTTAGAGGTTCCCTGGCAAAGAGACGAATTCATGACAGCTCCGTGCGTTGTCAAAAAATTGGTGCCACTCCAGAACGGTTCTAAAATCATTTTCAATCGACTTTTATTTCATATTTACCGAATTTTTCTACCTTGTCAAAATTACCGAATCTTTCTTTACCGAATCTTCCGTTACCGAAAAAAGAGCGAACTCAATTCTTTTTTTCCATTCCTACATAGGACTACTATTTGAAGTATAGTATTGAAATAATATCACTGCCTGAAGTCGCTCGTCTGTCGAGTAGAGGGTAATGCCCGTAAGCTAAATAAGGTTAGGTACTCATCTATATATACACATACAATTTACATCCTTAGCGATCAGACCCCGAACTACCGCCAGTCGCGATGAATGGCTGTCCCCTCGAGGTATTACCGTGCCTTGAGAGAATATTGAGCCTCAAACTCACACCCGACCTCGAGTGGGACTTCTTATATACGATCCATCGCTAAAGATGCAGGTAAAATGATCGGCTCTGCAATCTTCATCTGTTCAAGTCTAGAGTTAACCATTATCTTCCCCTCCCTTCCATATAAACTACCCCTTAATGTTATCCTCTATCTCGAGTGGCTCCAGGACCTTGAACTGCTCCAGTAAGTACCTGGTTCCTCATGTTATTCTTTACCTTTAGAAAAGCCAGATCAGGACGAAAATAGAGTATTTTTGTTTGTTTTGTTTGTTTGGGTTTTATGGCATATCAACCACTGTGGGTTATTTAATGCCAAATCCAGTTTATATGAATTTTTGTATGGAACATTTTTAGCAACCCAGAGCTTATTTGCTTGCACACTGCAAAATAATCCTAGGTATTTTGTTTAAGTCAAGAACTTCCATTTGATAAGGACAATTTATTTGAAAAAATGATAAAAGGTAGGATATGTTGTTTATGCATCAGTCTATATCTTTGATAAGAGACCAATTCTTTTTAGGAAATCCAATATATTTTTTGGTTCAGTTTTTGCAAATAATTTCTTCATGTTCTTCGCGTTATAGAATTTTCTACGGATGTGTGTGAGGTTTGCACATTCTATTAGTATATGTTTTACAGTGTATTGTTTTCCACAGGAGCATTTAGGAGGAGGTTCTTGTTTTAGTACAAATGAGTGAGTCAGTCTTGTGTGTCCAATGCGTAGTCGAGCAGTAGTGGTTTGTTCTTTTCTTGTTTTAGAATTGGTGCTATTTGATATTGTTTATTGTTGGTATTTTTGTCCCATAGTTGTTGCCATTTTAGTGTTATTGTTGTCTTGATTTTATGTTTTAGGTCAGTGTATGGGATTTTGATGTTTTGGTCGGGTGTCATGTTGAGAGCAGCTTTGGCCAATGAATCGGCTTTCTCATTTCCCTGGATTCCAACATGGCTTGGGATCCAGCAAAATATCACCTTTTTGCTATGTGTTAAGGTGTTCAGTTTGTTCAACAGTTCATCAATAAGAGGGTTATTCTGTTGTGTATTTTTTATGGATTGTAGGACAGAGATTGAGTCAGAATGAATAATGAATTTTTTTATGTTGCTGGCATCAACAATCTGAAGAGCCAAATTTATTGCACAGATTTCTGCGGTGAATATGGAAGCTTCATTTGGGAGACATTTTTCCATTGTTTTCTTACCAAGAATTACTCCACATCCAGTTCTATTGCTGTTTTTGGAACCATCAGTGTAAATGTGCGAGTAATTTGGGTACTTTTCATGAATGTTGTAGAGTTTTTCTTGATAAGTTAATGGGTGTGTTTTATTTTTAGGGAGTTTTTTAGGTTGCCAGGGAGGTGAGCTTAGTTTAACGGTTTCGTGGATGTTTGTAATTGAGATGTTGTTGTCTTCCACTGTATGTACTAGAAACAGATTTTTGACAAAACAAAATATTACCAGCAATAAAAAATGCTGTCGGCATTAAATAACCCATTGAGGTTGATATGCCGTAAAACAAAATAAACCAAACCAATCTAAACGAAAGAATACATATTCTATTCATACTGATCTATCCTAAAAATATTGTCTGCATTAAATAACCCATTGAGTTTGATATGCCGTAAAGCAAAATAAACCAAACCAAACCAGTCTTGATAGCGTTCAAAAGCGTCTCAGTGTCATTGTAGGTGACAATTTAATTTTCACCCTCCAACGTCTCTCTCACAGGTGTGATGTGAAGAATCTTTCACTGCTCTATCGTTACTTCCATGGGAAAATGCTTGGATGAACTACATTCCAGGTCTAACCTTCACGGCTATGAACCGTTCTACAACTTACAATAGTAGCAAATTACACACATTCCCTCTGTTTCCATCGAAGTAAGTTCCACTCAAACAGCTTCTTCATGTGAACCACTGCCCTTTGGAACCGACTCCCAAGAGGATGTTTCCCCGGTCACTACAATCTTAACCTGTTCAAGTCTAGGATTAACCGTTATCTTCTCATCCTATCCATATAAACTACCCCTTAACGTCTATCTTGAGTGTACCCGGGCATTGTATATGGTGAACCTTACCGTAAAAACAAAACAAAACAAAAAAAATCAACATGTATCCTTGTCATAAACCTAGAGTTGAGTTGACAACGGTGTTTGTGATTTTCCCTGGCGTTTGCCTTCTTATCTGTGATCGCCGCTCGTGCCTGAATCCTGGGGAAGGAATTTACCAAAATCCTACAGTGGAATAAAATTCTGCTGTGAGATACACAACATTTTTGAAAGCCCTGCCACTGGGTGGCACTGTCAGGAATTATACCGTTTCTAGGAGACCTATACAGGTATACAAGAATACGGCAATGGTGTCAAACTCCTCACAATTGGGGTTTGTAGACAGTTCTAGTGGTGGTATATTTGGTGCGTGGTTGTGCGGATCAACGATCGTTGGAAGTTTTATAAGACAATGCTGTATATTCTCACCGGACTTATTCACCTCATTCAACGCAATCCTAAGAGAATTAAAAGTTCTACCAGAATTTGTTATTGGCGGCCACAATCTTAACCACATAAGATATGCAGATGACATTTGATGTCTTATACAGAAAGAAAACTGCAGGGACTCGTACAGAAAGTAGTAAAAGAAAAGAAAAAGAAAGGACTAAGCACCAATGGTAAGAAGTCAGAATGTATGGCTGTCAGCAAGAAGAACAGCCAAAGATGTGAACTACGAATTGGCGCCACCAATATCAAGCAAGTAGGAAAATTTAAGTATCTAGGAAGTGTTTTAACAGAAAAAAGGTAAATATGACACCGAAATACGAACGTGCGTTGGAATAGCGAAAGATGACTTCCAAACGCTAAGTAAAGTATTAAGAAACAGGAAAACTTTATTTAGAAACAGAGAAAAAGAATACTGAACTGTTATGTAATATCACTCCTCCTATATGGCAGTGGATGCTGGACCATATCCGCACAGACAGTACCGAAGAGAGAATTTCCGAGGTTCGGCACTCAGATTATTTTGAGGCTCCCCGGTCAGAAAAAGGCGACACTGGGACAAACTCGATCTAGCGTGTCTTACAAGACTGTCTCTGTAAGCGAGTCTGTCTGGTAGGATTGTGATATGTTAAATATCATTTTTCTATTAAGATCTTTATTTGTATTTATTGTGACAAATATTTATGCATGTCATTCTAATAATCCGACACTTGACATTCCCAAAACTTCGTCGAGGTTCGCTCTTTTCATCCCTTAAAACAAATAAAGAACTATCAACGTACAACAATGCTACAAGGCTTCCTTACCAACTTGGCAACCCTTGTGATCGAGTGAGATTTGGCACGAGAATAAGATTTGAAGGAACCCATCGCGCATTTTGCTTCAACGAAAGTTCGGAAAATGCATTTTTAAGCTGCTTTGAAACTGGTTTTAGTCTTCGTAATTTTTTGCAATAAAATACCGATTCCTGATTTTGCTCTCTACTTTTTGTAAAGAAGTCACCCCTAAACCCCTGAAGGTATTTTGTTGAGGTCCCTCTGGTTTTGAGGCCCGGCACATTTGTATCGGCTGTCCCACTGCGCACAAATGAAGAAGGGAGTTAAGGGAACAGAAATGTGGTTCTACAGAAGGATGCTGAACATATGAGCAACGATAAGGTTTCAAGGAAAATGGCAACAAAAAAGGACGCTTAAACTTAGAATCAGAAAGAGATAAAATTCCGAGGGTACGTAATGAGGAAAGGGGGTTGGAGAATTTTATACTCACAGGACATATTGAAGACAGAGAAAAGCAGAGAATAACCCACCTAACTGGCTTGTTTAAATGGCTGGCAGAACAGGGATTAGGAAGGATAGTAAAACGACATACCCTACTAAGAGCTACAAAGAGGAAGAAGTTGTGGAGACCTATGATTGTCCACGTCCTGGAGGGACACGGCATATAGAAGAAGAGGATCTTTTGGTCCAATGTGTTTGTGTGTGTGTGTGTGTGCGTGTGTGTGTGTGTGTATGTGAGTAAAAGTAGAAAAGAGAAATTCTGAAAGTCTTATCTAAAAACTTTTAAATAGAAAAGAATAAAAATGCATGAACATTTTTACTTCTACCCCACCCCCGTATTCGTGTTATTTTTTAGGGCGGTTCTTGTCCTTTTCTTTCTACTCCATTGCAGTTCCTTTTATTCTTTTTTTCTCTACCATGTTCTCCTTCACTATAGCGGCCATTTTCCTCTCATAATGTTGAAGTGTTATATATCAACGCGCAATCTGATGTTGTCTGCCCTTTGAATATCTTATTGCCTTGTTGTTCCTTTCTTCTCCTTTTCTGCAAATTCTTTGATCATTTGCCGCCATTTTTTGTGTTGTTTCTGTGTGTCGGCTGCCGATTACTACCTACATTAAAAGGCAGGCTCCTTCACTTAAACAGGGTTGCCATACTTTTAAAAAAAATTTAATTTCGCCTCTATTGTTCCCCTTGATTCTTTTCTGTCTTTTCTCTTCGTCTCCACTCTCTTCTTTTTATCCCATCATTTCTCACCTTTCTCTTTCTCTCTCACGCTCTTCGTCATTCATTCTTCCTCTGCTACTCCCCTGCCTCCTTATTACACCGCTTTTTCATCTCTCCTCTCGTTAAATATTCTACTCCCCTTATTTGTTCATTTCCTCTTCCTCTTCCTCTTCATTTTTGTTATTGTTTCTTTCTTCGGCCTCCTTTTTCTATAACAACTCCCTCCACTTCTTTTTAAATCTACTCGTCCACTTAAGTTTTCCTCCCTCTCTTTCTTTCTTTCTTCTTCTTCTTCTTCTTCTTCTTCTTCTTCTTCTTCTTCTTCTTCTTCTTCTTCTTCTTCTTCTTCTTCTTCTTCTTCTTCTTCTTCTTCTATCGTTTCCTCTTTCTTTCCTCTTTCTATTTCTCTTTCATCACTTCTCTTTTTTCTCCTATATTTTCTATTTGAGTTTTAGCTTCCCCCTCTTACTCCTCCTTTCTTTCTCTCTCTCCTCTTACCATTCCTTTTTAGTTATTGTTTGTCATTTCTTTCCCTTGTTGTTTCGTTCGGCTTCCCCACAAAAAAGTTAAAAATGCCGATAGTCAAAACAATTGTTATTGTGACTTTTTTTCTCCTGATGGCGTGTTTTTCTTTCTTTCTTGTAAGTTTTTTCCCCATGTATTTCTCTTTATTGGAGTCGCTCGCTTATTTTCTTCGTTGGAAATCGAGATTCTTGGTGCAGATTCCGAAAGAAAATACGTTTTCTTATCTGTCGTTGCTTACAGCAGATCACATTTCAAAGCGTATACGAATATAATCGCTTACAATAAAAGTGCAGGCATTTTCAAATATACGTCTCTCTCTCTCTCATTCTCTCTCTCTCTCTCTCTCTCTCTCACACACACACACACACACGCCCATATATATATATATATATATATATATATATATATATATATATATATATATATAAGAACAGACATTATCGCCCGGTTCCCGCTCCTTTCTGTCTTTTGAACAGGAGTAAATAAAGGTTTATCCCTTGTTTCTTGTTTAGGATTGGGTTTTCGGTTCTTTCTCCAAAAATTCCCAATCTATTTCATTCTTGTCGTTCTGGGTATGACGATAAAGCGTGGAAACACCTCTTAATTGCTGGTGTTGCCATGTCCACCCTGACCCGGCGTGGTAGCACCTGTTTGGGTCTCAGCTACGGGCAAATAGTTAACACCCAAACTGGGGTCAAAACACTATGAAAGTGTAAAAATAGGCTTTAATACCAGCAATACATTTTTGGAAAAAAATATTACCAGCAATACATTTTAAAAAAATTACCATCAATAAAAGTTTTGTCGGCATTAAATAACCCATTGAGGTGTTGATATGTCGTAAACCGAACCAAACCAAATTAAGACATTCTTGTGTCTTAGTAGCATTACTGCGTTGCTTGGTGTGAAATGGTAAAAAACACCTTTCTTATTCAAATAGTCGCAAACTTCCATTGTTTATATTAAAATGAAAATTAATGCCTTGTTTTTTGTCAAAAGTCTTGATTTTTGAGACAAAGTATCATTACTGCTACTTATTTATTCATTTGGCCCATCTTTCTCATTCATGTCGTAAACACTTGTGAAGGTTTTACTGGTGTCTATGGATAAACACTGATCAGGTTTAACTTTAAGCCTACATGAAAAATTGGTAGGGTTTATACTTGAGTCAACAATTGGTCATGTTTGTAATAAGTCTATAAGCAAACAATGGTAGTGTTTATTGAACCTATAGACAAATAATATTTATCTATGTTAAAAACAGAAAAAGTGGCACAAGGCCAAAAAACGGGGATAGGAAAGCCTGGTCATCAGTCTGTCTTATCTTAAACTTAGCTAGCCACGAACACTAACCCAAACAGACTATACATATTCCGGGCACCAAAACACCACATTCGTATTACAATCACCGTAATACCTACAAGTCTCTACGAAGTCTTAATTAGTACCCATATCTACAATTTGTCTGTGGGGAATGGGAATAAAATAAGAACTTTTTAAAATGAAAACCCCAGGCAAATATTGACATGTTCATACTTGGGCCTATATATAAACATTGGTCGTGTTTATATTTGAGTGTATAAGTAAATATTTGTAGGATTTATGCGTTAAACAGTGGTCTGAATGATATTTGAGCCTGTCAGCATTCACGCAGAAGTTGGACCTTTTTGTTGGGATACGGTGTTCTTTAGGAGCTGCAGAAAGGACATATGGAAATTAATGCATTAATAATATGAAAAGTACCCAAATATAATAAACTTCAGAATCTCTATCTATAAAAGGCAGTGTGTGTGTGTGTGTGTGTGTGCGTGCGCGCTCGCGCGTGCGTGCGTGCGTGTGTGTGTGTAACGAATGCACGGCCGCAATTTTCGACGGTTTTTCACTAAAATTTACATGCACATTCTCCAAGTTAGCGGGAAAGGCCAAGACCGACTTTGCATTTCCCAACTCCCATCGATAGTGGCAATAATCGATTTTTTCATGCTTCTACGGCAGTTTTCATGTAGTTTGCGGCCATTTTCTACTGGCCAGAGTGACAGCCTATAGCTGGCTGCCACGAATAGGTAGGAAGATTCTATTGGCCAGCGTGAGAGCCAACAGCTGACTGACACGAATGTTAACTAGCAAAAAATCGATAGCTGCATTCGTCACAAGTGGGAAAAATCTAAATCTGCATGGCACTTTACTCCAATTGGCTCATTCACTTGCTTAAATTTAACGTTGATTCTGATTCCGCAGAACTGGGTTGGGTGTGAAAAAGTATTTGTTGTTAACATTCTTTTTTCATTCGGTTTTTCCAGTTACGAGTCCTTTTTTAAAGCTGATCGTTTTGTGTTCATTTTGTTTAGTTCTTTTTTCGTAAGAGATTTAATGTTTAGTATAGAGCTTAGAAAAAAATCGCAGTGTGAGATAGGCAAGAAGTAAGGCATGTAGCAAACTTCAGCAAGGCAAGGAAGTGCAAAAATATTTTAAGTCAAGTGATAGCGATTGCTGTATGAGTCGTACGATTTTTGAATCAAGCACGGGCAACGCCGGGTCATGCTGCTAGTAGTAAATAAATATTTCGTATGAACAAATTTAAGAACATTCACTGTTCCAGGACAGTCAATTAACATCTATCTATCTATCTATTTATCTATCTATCTCAGTATATATTGGTTTGGTTTGGTTTGTTTTACAGCATACCAACCTCAATGGGTTATTTAATGCCGGCAAGATTTTTATTGCTGGTAATAATTTTTTATTCAAAAAATGTATTGCTGATAATATTTTTCTTTTTCAAAAATGTACTGCTGGTAAAATTTTTTCAAAAAAATTATTGCTGGTATTAAAACCTATTTTTATACTTTCATAGTGTTTTGCCACACTAGGGGGTAGCTATTTAGCTGACAGGTGCTACTACCCCGGGTCAGAGTAGACCTGGGAACACCAGTAATTAAGAGGTGTTTCCACGCTCCTCAAACCTCCTGATCAGAGGCATTGCTGTCGGAAGTAGTTTATCTTCATACCCAGGATGCGGGTGTAGTTTGTCTTCATACCCAGGATACGGGTGTAGTTTATCTTCATATCCACGTTGCGGGTTTAATTTATCTTCATACCCACGATGCGGGTGTACTTTATCTTTATACCCAGGATGCGGGTGTAGTTTATCTCCATACCCAGGATGCGGGTGTAGTTTATCTTCACACCCAGGATGCGGGTGTAGTTTGTCTTCATACCCAGGATATGGGTGTAGTTTATCTTCATATCCACGTTGCGGGTTTAGTTTATCTTCATACCCACGATGCGGGTGTAGTTTATCTTTATACCCACGTTGCGGGTGTAGTTTATCTTCGTACCCACGATGCGGGTTTATTTTATCTTCATACCCACGATCCAGATGTAGTTTATCTTCATACCAACAATGGGGGTGTAATTTATCTTCATACCCAGTATACGGGTGTAGTTTATCTTCATACCAATGATGCGGGTGTAGTTTATCTTCAAACTCAGGATGTGGGTGTAGTTTATCTTCATACTCAGGATGCGGGTGCAGTTTATCTTCATACCACAGATGCGGGTGTAGTTTATCTTCATACCCACGATACGGGTGTAGATTATCTTCATATCCACAATGCGGGTGTAGTTTATCTTCAAACCAACGGTGCGGGTGTAGTTTATCTTCATACCGACGATGGGAGTGTAGTTTATCTTCATACCGACGTTGCGGGTGAATATTATCTTCGTACCCACGATGCGGATTTAATTTCTCTTCATACCCACGATGGGGTGTAATTTATCTTTATACCCAGGATACGGGTTTAGTTTATCTTCATACCAATGATGCGGGTGTAATTTATCTTCAAACGCATGATGTTGGTGTGGTTTATATTCATACCCAGGATACGGATGTAGTTTATCTTCATACTGAGGATGCGGGTGGAGTTTATCTACATACCCAGGATGCGGGAGTAGTTTATCTTCATACCCAAGATGCGGGTGTAGATTATCTTCATATCCACAATGCGAGTATAGTTTATCTTCATACCCACGATGCGGGTGTAGTTTATCTTCATACACACGATGGGAGTGTAGTTTATCTTCATACCCACGATGGTGGTGTACTTTATCTTCATACCCACGATGTGAGTATACTTTATTTTCATAGTCACGATGGGGGTGTAGTTTATCTTTATATCCACGATGGGGATATAGTTTATCTTCATACACAGGATTGGTGTGTATTTTATCTTCATACCTACGATGCAGGTGTAGTTTATCTTCATACCTACGATGCAGGTGTAGTTTATCTTCATACCCACGATGGGGGTGTAATTTATCTTCATTCCCGGGATACGGGTGTAGTTTATCTTCATACCGATGAAGTTTATCTTCATACCCACGATGCGGGTGTAGTTTATCTTCATACTGACGAGGTGGGTGTAGTTTATCTTCATATTCAAGATGCGGGCGTAGTTTATCTTCATACACACGATGGGAGTGTAGTTTATCTTCATACTCACAATGCGGGTGTACTTTATCTTCATACCCAGTATGCGTGTGTACTTTATCTTCATACCCAGGATGCGAGTGTACTTTATCTTCATACCCAGGATGCGAGTGTACTTTATCTTCATATCCACGATGTGGGTATACTTTATTTTTATACCCACGATGGTGGTGTACTTTATCTTCATACCCACGATTGGTGTATAGTTTATTTTCATACCCAGAACGGTGGATGTCACGGGGAACAGTAATAATGGCACCGGTAAAAATGGTACAAGTGAAAAAATAGGAAAGAATTGAACAAATGAAAAACAGATTCTTTAAAACTTAACACCAGTAGCTGTTTAATTTTAAGCTATTTAAGGTTAAATTTCTAATCAGAGGACAGTTGTTGTCTCTTTATTTACTGGTTCAGTGTCCGGGAACCATCAAGAACACACCATTGAACTCATTGGCTCTTCTACCACAACCCCATCATGGAAGTTATATTAAGTGATAAAGGAAAAGAGAAGATTTACTTCCAAAGACACATGTATACAAAAAAAAGATTATAAATGTAATGACAAAAGTACGCAGGTGTAGGCTTTAAGAAAACTTTATTCAACTGAGAATACAAGCATCGCGTATAGTGTCCTTTTATAGTCCCAGTAAACAAAAATGGTTTTCTCAAAGAGGAGAGTAACAAAACAAGAAGAACCACTCTTGATTATTCATAACAATAACATGAACTACTACCAGAGGGAGATTTTTTTCTTCTTATTTTTCCACTTGTGCTATTTTTTTTACCTGTGCCAAAATTACTTAAATTCGGATGTCATAAATGCTACCAAATTCATAAACTCTAAACCGTATGCAACCGCATTCTCAGATCAATGGCTAAAAATAGTTTCGAGTGAATGAACCTTTAGGTCATAGAGGGGATCATACTTCTTCGAACCTCCTGGTCTGGCGCTACAGAATCATCATAAATTGTGCCAAATAACAGAAACCACATCACTTGACTTTCAGCAGCAGTAAGAACTGAAATGGATAGCACATGTAACTTATAGAGAAAATAATTGCATAATCAAGGTGTTGACGTTCCACACTACTTCAAACAAAAGGTTAGGAAGGAAACTCCCATCAATACTGGAAAGAGGGATAACAGCTACTGGACTTAAGAAGAGAAAATAATGGCATAATCAAGGTGCTGACGTTCCACTCTACTTCAAACACAAAGTTAGGAAGGAAATCTCATCAATACTGGAAATTGTGATAACTGCTACTGGGCTTGAGAAGAGAAAATAATGGCATAATCAAGATGTTGACATTCCACACTACTTCAAATAAAAGGTTATGAAGGAAACTCCTATCAATACCGGAAAGAGAGATAGCATTTAGTGAAATCGAGAAACCTATTTTTCTGGAAGATTTTATAAATTTCAACCGAAAGTAACACTGGCTGCTCGGACAATGAATGCCGAATGCTTCCTCATAAGGAAACATCTAATATTACCAATACCATTAGAGAGAAAGTGAACAGATACTACACTTTACTCGTACCCCTACGGTAACGGGATATGGTACAAAGTCGGTTTAAAGTGGGGAAGCCAAGAGCATACACATGGGCCAAGACCAAAAATTGCCCTACCCTCGCAACCATGGTGTCGATATTCCATCGATCCTCCTCCTTTGATGGAATGAGGGAGGTGCTGCAGCAGAGTTGGAATCTCCGGCACCAGGCATCCCTCATTTATTTATTGTGTTCTCTCCGAGGACAGAAATACAACTGAGAGATAATGTAGTCCGCCCAAAGACAGATACTACACTTTGATCCTTGTCCGATGGCCACGGAATGGGAAAAAAACATGAGTAGCACTGGCAGCATGGTCAATGAATGACGAATGTTTCCTTATAAGGAAACAGCTAATATTACCATTAGGATCATATCCAATCATTGACGAGGCTAGAAAATGATTTTAAAATCGTTTTCTGTCAGCCTGATTTTGGAGCATCTAGCAGAATGTCAAGGAGCCTTTTCTTCATGGAAGATAACATTTACATTAGGGATACTAAAATCTAGCATGTATGTCATAATATAAGAAGAAAAATGTGGCACCGAAATCCAAAGTACGCATTGCATAGAGAAAGAAGCCTTTCAAAAGCTAAACAAAGTATTAAGAAACAGGAAAATTTCGTTAGGAACAAACCAGAAAAAAAAAGGGTGTTGAACTGTTATGTAATATCAGTCCTCCTATATGGCAGTGAATGCTGGACAATCTCTCCACAGAAGGATACTGGGAATACCATCAACTGAAGATGCGAGCAAGGATATATATATATATATATATATATATATATATATATATATATATATATATTTATTTATTTATTTATTTATAATAATTTTATAATATAGACAAAACCATTTTACTCACTACAAAGATGCAACTTGGTTTCAGTGCATTTCAACTGCACATCGACGGGTGAGGGTCGAAAATGTAACCATTTTCGACCCTCACCCGTTGAAATGCACTGAAACCAAGTTTCATCTTTGTAGTGAGTAAAATGGTTCTGTCTATATGATAAAATTATAATAAATAAATAATTATCGCTCTACTACCTGTATCGAGCTCTTTTTTGAATTAACGCTGCGAACGTTGGAATTTATATATTACTTTCGTTCTCATCGCATCGGATATATATATATATATATATATATATATATATATATATATATATATATATATAACAAAAAGGATGCTTATAATTAGCATCAGAAAGAGCCGGTTGAAGTTTTCTAAGATACATAATGAGGAAAGAGGGGTTGGAGAAATTGACACCCACAGGACATATTGATGGTAAGAGAGACAGGGGAAAGCTTGTCTAAATGGATGACAGAACGGAGACTGTGAAGGATGGTGAAAAGATAAGACCTACAAACGATAGGAAGTCGTGGAGAGCCATGAGCACCAACATCCCGAAGGGACATGACCCACAGAAGAAGAAGAAGAATTAAAAGAAACCCATTTACAACGTCAAACATCTTCGTAATTTGCAGCATTTAACTTTTCTTTTTGTAGGGAGGGGTGTGTGTTCACGCTTAATTAACCGTGAAAATCTCTTTAGTTGCGGAAACGCCTCGCACCCAAATAATCCCTTTATCATTTTTTGACAGTCGAAGACGGAGAGACCCGGATGATATTTATCACCGGATTCTCTGTACAAATCAAAGCTGCTTTCATCATAAAAGATCACATGTAAAAAAAAAAATGGGTCTTTACGTTGGTAATTTTGGATAAAGTGTCACTCGTCCTTGGTATTTTTACTACACAAGAAGTTTTTTTTAGGCCCGCCTTCTGGATGGAAATCCCTGACACAGAAAATAACAAATATGGTAGAGCACCTGCAGTATTGAAAGCCATTGCCAGTAATTTTTTTTTTTTTTTTTGCAACGGGAGCTTTATTAATGTGTTTTGTTTTTTGTTCAAGAACTTTATTGATGTGGCAATTTATTTAATTATTTATTTATTTATTTATATATTTCTTTCTTTATATATTTATTTATTTATATATTTCTTTTTATTTATTTCTTTATATATTTATTTATTATTTATATATTTTTTATTTATATATTTATTTATGTATTGATTTATTTATATATTTATTTATTAACATATTTTGTTATTTCTTTATATATTTCTTTATTATTTATATATTTATTTATGTATTTATTTATATATTTATTTATTAACATATTTCGTTATTTCTTTATATATTTCTTTATTATTTATATATTTATTTATGTATTTATTTATATATTTATTTATTTACATATTTCGTTATTTCTTTATATATTTATTTATTTCCTTATATATTTCTTTATTTATTTTTCTTTCCTTATATATTTATTTATTTTTCTTTCTTTATATATTTCTTTATTATTTATATATTTATTTATGTATTTATTTATATATTTATTTATTTACATATTTCGTTATTTCTTTATATATTTATTTATTTCCTTATATATTTATTTATTTATTTTTCTTTCCTTATATATTTATTTATTTATTTTTCTTTCTTTATATATTTCTTTATTATTTATATATTTATTTATGTATTTATTTATATATTTATTTATTTACATATTTCGTTATTTCTTTATATATTTCTTTATTTCCTTATATATTTATTTATTTATTTTTCTTTCTTTATATATTTATTTATTATTTATATATTTATTTATGTATTTATTTATATATTTATCTATTTACATATTTCGTTATTTATTTATATATTTCTTTCTTTCTATATTTATTTATATATTTATTTATATCTTTATTTGTGTATTTATATATTTCTTTCTTTCTTTATATATTTCTTTATTTATTTATATATTTATTTATTTACACATTTCATTATTTCTTTTTATTTTTCTTTCTTTATTCATGTATTTATTTATTTGCTCGTGAGCTTTATTAATGTGGCTTATTGTCTTTCCTTGCCTTTTTTTAAGATTTTAGTTTTTAGTTTTTTTTTATATTAATTATTTCAAAATTGAACGCCTTTGACAGGCAAGGTGGGCGACAAACAAAACACATAACATATGAAAAAAATGATAAGCGTAAAAAGATTTTCGTACACTCAATATTGTTCTTTTGTCGCACCTTCAAAACCTGTGAAACACCGGATCACTAATAACTTATACGATATATATATATATATATATATATATATATATATATATATATATATAAAAGGAACGATGGGTGAATTGTCGCCATATTAAATTTTTTAATTTCGTTGTTTGTTTTCGATTTTGTCAGCTGGGCAGTATATTAGGGTCAGTTGGGCGCCGTCTCTGAGAAAAAAGAGCACCATGACGCAATTCACTCCACCAGAAATTTGAAAACGGCATACTGTACTGCTTGGCATTCACGCCGAAAGTTCCAATACGAACATTTCAGAGTGTTTGGGTGTCAGTCTGAGGACAATGGAGAGGATTCGAAAGAGTTGGAGGAGTCTAATGGGGATTACGAAGTTGTTTAGAGTGATCACTAAGGATGGGAACGTTATGTCTCCATTCATCTACTCACGGGGTCACAGACTGACACGGAGGCCTACATCAAGTGCCTTGGGTCAAGAGGGTGGTTGGTGGATATATATATATATATATATATATATATATATATATATATACTTAAAAATCAAAAGAATACTTACAAAATCAGAAGAAGGAGGAGGAGGAAGAGAAGAGATACTTTTATAATACCCTTCTTCTTCTTCTTCTTCTTCTTCTTCTTCTTCTTCTTCTTCTTCTTCTTCTCGACATTCCCCGTTTCCCTTTCTATTACAGCCAACGTCATGCGTTCTTTTTTTATTTATTTAAAAAAAATAATAATACAGCGTTTCATAGTTTTTATTTATTTAAATAAAGCGTTAAGAGGTCATTTGATAAAATCGTCAGAGGATACCGTATGGTTGAAACCATTCTAGGGAATTCAACTAATCTCCTAATTTTTTTTTTAAGTTAAAAGGTCTACATGCTATTTTTACTTTTATTTTATATACAAATATTTAAGTAAATGCTCTGTTTATAATAAACAGTATTAACAACATTTACGCCCTTTATTTTGAACAGAGCATTTACTTAAATATTTGTATCTAAGAAAAGAATGTATAAACATAAAATGTCTTAAAATAATTGTCAGACTTTGTCCATTTCATAATATATATATATATATATATATATATATATATATATATATATATATATATTCTATCAAAAAAAAGTTTGTAAATCAACCAAAAATTTCGACCGAGGAAATTGTCGAGGATAACGATTTTATGGTAAGCCATTTTTGTCATTAAAGTGCTTGATATTAATGAACTGAGGGCAGATAATTTCCTTCATTTATCTTATGAATCTGTTGCGGTACTGCTTCTAGTTTAACTAAAAGCAAACAAAATGTAAATATTTGGTCGTCATTGTTAAGAGAACAAGGCAATATTTTCATGTGTTTTTATATAACTGACTAACAAAGGAGAGAAAATCTAGTAGTATGTATGTTAAAGAAAGAAACCATTCAAATCTAGTAATTGTGTGGGTGATACACCTATGTGTGTCACTAACGGGAAAGATATTGGCATGCCCAGATCTGGTGTTGCCAGAAGGAAAAGTAAACAAGAGGGTCTTGTTTTTATAGCTTTTTAACAGCGCCACCTAACGACATTCTGATGAAAACTGGCGAAGCTCAGTGGAGTAACGTAACTCACAACTGTCTGTTATGAATTACATACACTTTCCAAGATACTTGATGGTAAACTAGATTAGACATTAGTGAACAAAACAGAAGGACGAGAGAAATGTGCTATAGCTGTTTAAATTTCTTTTACTTTCATTTCCCAAGTACTTTCGATCTTTTTCCAAGAACATCTTCAGGGGTGAAAGTAGTACAAAAATATAAACGATCTTCCTGACGCCATAGATTCCCAAGTTGGCATCTACACGGATGACACAACAATTTACTCCTGCCTCAAAAACAAATCTAGTGTCGCCGACAAATTTAACCTGGCAGTTCGTCTCGAAAAGGACCTCCAATCGGTTGTGAACTGGGGCAGGAATTGCTTGGTTAACTTTAACGCGTCTAAAACAAAACTGCTCTCTATTAATCACCACAGGGATCCATCCCTGCTTCCCATTAGAATGTCCGAAGCCCACCTTCTCGAGATTTCCTCTCTGCGGCTGCTCGGTCTCACGCTGTCCGCTGACCTGAGATGGAGCAAATACATTGAGTCAATTGCTTCGTCCACCGCAAGGAAAGTTGGCTCCCTGTGCCGGGCCAGGAAAGTTTTCTCCCCGGAATCAATCATTCAAATCATTCTATATACAAATCAACCATTCGCCCTTGCATGGAGTATTGCTATCATATATGGCCCGGAGCCCCTACTGTTTGCCTCGGGGTTCTTGATTAGATCCAGAAAACGAGTATGCGACGTAATTGGCCCTGATCTGTCATCTCGTCTGAAGTCGCTCTCTCACAGACGGGCCGTCGCCTCGTTCTGTCTTTTTTACAAGTACTTTCATGGTAATTGCTCCGATGAGCTGCTTTCGCTGCTTCCCAGGCTTCATGTATTCAAGCATCCTACGAGGCTGGCATCCCGCTCCCACCCTTTCACTGTTGAACCTGTTAATGTAGACGTCTCTTCTACTCCAATAGCTCATATCTCGCACCTCTCGCCTGTGAAACTTCCTTCCTTATTCTTGTTTCCCTGACAACTATAATCTCCAACTATTCAAATGTAACGTCAATCAACATCTCCAGTTGCCTTGATCTATCTACTATCCTTCTCCACATCCTTTCCTCTTTCACTCCTATCTGCTCTCGCTCCAAATTTTCTGTAACCCCTTGCGTGCTAGTGGCTTCCAGCCTTGCTTGGAGTGAAAAGTTTAAAAAGAAAAAAATGTTGTTCATTAGTATAAGTATTTATATAAGGATGTGCGTTACTATCCATTATATATATATATATATATATATATATATATATATATATATATATATATATATATATATATATATATGATACAATATGGTAATCTGTATGGAATTTCCAGGAGGATATAGATCTCTATGCCAAAAGACAGAGCAAAAATATAATTAATTAAAGAATATCAAACACTTAAAATACCTATGGGATTTTAAGAATTTGATATTCATTCTTTAATTAATTCATTAATTAATAATATATAGATGTATAAATAAAACACCTACAGTAAAATGGAATGTATAAATAAATAAAACACCTCCAGTAAAATGGAAATTAATAAGAAAAGCTAGAATATGTAGGTCATTAAATGACCCATGTCCTTTGTGTATACATGCGAAACTATATATTACTAAGTTTATAAAAAATAAAAATTTACTGAATCAGAGAAATGAAATAGCTATTTCTCGCCGTCATTGTCAAAAGTTTTCTTTAAATAATATTTAAAAATAAATTTTAAAAAATGAGAGCTGATAATGTACATACTTATATTTGATATGAAAAAAATAATTTTATATAATGTAAGTAATTCTTTTACATTTACTTGTTTTAAAAAGAAATATTAACAATTAAGAGTGAAAATATTTTAAAATTGTAGTTAAATAAAACGTAATCTAACCTAAATATCTCCCCAAAAATCTTTAAGTATACAAGTAGGAAAAAATACCGAAAGAATTTTTGCCGTTAACAATAAATTAAAAAAAAAACAAAAAACCCAGACGATATGCATTTAACGGATGTCAGAATTCGTTGAAAAATACATCCCTACCCTCCCTAAACATAACCACTTTTTCGAACGTAACTAATAACTGATACAACAAATGTTAATTAAAAAGGAACACACTACCACCCCTTGTCTGGATGAGTGGATTTCTCTGTATCCTTGGAAACAGCGAATTATGAATTTATTTAAAATCAGTTAATATATATATATATATATATATATATATATATATATATATATATATATATATATATATATATATATATATATATATATATATATATATATATATAGTACAGGTAAAAAATACGTTGGTATATAATCCAAGAGGATCTTAGTAATATCAAATATTAAAACTGATCCACAAAATGAGCTCAATGTATTTATTATAGCAGAGCATATAAATTACAACAAAATCCAAAGTTACCTCATATTGGTGGGGGGTATAGATCTTTTTCGGCTGACGACCATAACCACATCAGTCTTATTCAATCCATGTGTATAGACTGTGTTCGTATCGGATTTAGAAATTTAACTTTGAAAGCCGTCAAAAAATAGATTACAGAATTTATCCATTTCAGTCAGACGAACTTCCCAAGTCGGTGGGTAGGGTAGGGTGGAACGTAATAGCCTTAAATCGGAGAGGTTTATAAAATTAACCCTAAAATAATATATATATATTTCTTGTTCGTGTATTGTGTAATTGTCATCTTCGATAATGGCTTATGTAAGCCGAAAGCTTAGATTGGATTAAAAAATATGTATCAGTATTGTGATTTTCTTTCATTGTTTAATGATAATGTTATTAAGCTTATCAGACGATATGAAAAGAACTTACATAAAATATATAGACAACACTTATCTATATTATTTAATGAAACATATATATATATATATATATATATATATATATATATATATATATATATATATATATATAAGTGAACATTGAAGTCGTGGCCTGGCGATTGCGCCTAGCATGAAACAGCCTGACGCCTCTGAGTGTTGACTTCAATGTTCACTTTTATATTTACACACGCTCTATCCCTGACATTGAGCACTTTATCCCATAAATATAGCACACCTTAAGACTATATTTCTTCATATATATATATATATATATATATATATATATATATATTTTAGGGATGGATTTTTCATCCATTAAAGCCCCTGCACAATAAGGTAGTCGATTGTAATTGTAATGAAAGTGGCTTCTCACCGTTGTTTGGCATTTAAATCCAGATCAAAGCCCTAATACTGGTTTTTAAACGAGACAGGCTATACTCCTTTGGAAGTTGGTGCTACAAAATCTTCCTTCTCAGAATTTGTTCAGATTTGTCCTTGCGTCGAATGAGGTTCAGCGTAATAAAATACAAGTGCCTCCATAGTTAGAAACGTTAAAGATTACAGTTTTTCAGAATTACGAATTTGTCCGTAAATTCAAATTTTGTACGCTGTATTGGCTCAAAAGTTAAACTGCCGGCAATAGATGATACCATCGTAGCTTCTCAGCGTTCCCCTCCCCACTTGTTCTTGTCTCCCTCTGACGTCATTACGTCATTACGTCAATCGTGGTTATCTGAAATATCGAAACCAACATATTTTTACAATGTTGTTCACCCAGTACAAGGCTTGAGGACCCCTCGAGGTAGTGCTTCAGCATAAGAGGCACAGCTTATGCGGATGTGTGTGGAAGACATAACATTGAAAAGGCTGAGATGTTAGTGACCGGGGAAGCAACTTCTTAGGCGTAAATTCCACAAGGCAGTGTTTCGTGGGAAGAAGATTCTTGAACTTATATCTCACCAAAGAAATCCGAAGGGAATGAGGGTGGTTCACTACAATGTGCGGGGTAGGGTTGGGCTTAGTCGTGAAGGTTAGGATTGTTGGAACTAAGGTGTGTAGTTGATCGGAGCACTCTCCATGGAAATAGCGACAGAGAAGCGAGAGGCTTACGATGTGTCGACTGTGAGAAAAGGCGTTGTAGGGTGGAAAATAATTCGTTGCTTACAAGGACGCATAGACGCAGAATATATGAATTTATGAACATAAGAATTTATGAATATAAGAATTTATGGATATAAGAATTTATGAACATAAGAATTTATGAATATAAGAATTTATGAACATAAGAATTTATGAACATAAGAATTTATGAACATAAGAATTTATGGATATAAGAATTTATGAACATAAGAATTTATGGATATAAGAATTTATGAACATAAGAATTTATGAATATAAGAATTTATGAACATAAGAATTTATGAATATAAGAATTTATGGATATAAGAATTTATGAACATAAGAATTTATGAATATAAGAATTTATGAACATAAGAATTTATGAACATAAGAATTTATGAACATAAGAATTTATGAACATAAGAATTTATGGATATAAGAATTTATGAGCATAAGAATTTATGGATATAAGAATTTATGAACATAAGAATTTATGAGCATAAGAATTTATGAATATAAGAATTTATGAACATAAGAATTTATGGATATAAGAATTTATGAACATAAGAATTTATGGATATAAGAATTTATGAACATAAGAATTTATGGATATAAGAATTTATGAACATAAGAATTTATGAATATAAGAATTTATGAACATAAGAATTTATGAATATAAGAATTTATGGACATAAGAATTTATGGATATAAGAATTTATGAACATAAGAATTTATGGATATAAGAATTTATGAACATAAGAATTTATGGATATAAGAATTTATGAACATAAGAATTTATGAATATAAGAATTTATGAACATAAGAATTTATGAATATAAGAATTTATGGACATAAGAATTTATGGATATAAGAATTTATGAACATAAGAATTTATGAGCATAAGAATTTATGAACATAAGAATTTATGAATATAAGAATTTATGAACATAAGAATTTATGGATATAAGAATTTATGAACATAAGAATTTATGAATATAAGAATTTATGAACATAAGAATTTATGGATATAAGAATTTATGAACATAAGAATTTATGAATATAAGAATTTATGAACATAAGAATTTATGAATATAAGAATTTATGGACATAAGAATTTATGAGCATAAGAATTTATGAACATAAGAATTTATGAATATAAGAATTTATGAACATAAGAATTTATGGATATAAGAATTTATGAATATAAGAATTTATGAACATAAGAATTTATGAGCATAAGAATTTATGAATATAAGAATTTATGAACATAAGAATTTAAGAACATAAGAATTTATGAATATAAGAATTTATGGACATAAGAATTTATGAGCATAAGAATTTATGAACATAAGAATTTATGAATATAAGAATTTATGAACATAAGAATTTATGGATATAAGAATTTATGAATATAAGAATTTATGAACATAAGAATTTATGAGCATAAGAATTTATGAATATAAGAATTTATGAACATAAGAATTTATGAACATAAGAATTTATGAGCATAAGAATTTATGAACATAAGAATTTATGAATATAAGAATTTATGAACATAAGAATTTATGGATATAAGAATTTATGAATATAAGAATTTATGAACATAAGAATTTATGAATGTAAGAATTTATGAACATAAGAATTTATGAATATAATAAATTTATGAATATGAGAATTTATGAATATAAGAATTTATGAATATAAGAATTTATGGATATAAGAATTTATGAACATAAGAATTTATGGATATAAGAATTTATGAACATAAGAATTTATGAATATAAGAATTTATGAACATAAGAATTTATGAATATAAGAATTTATGGACATAAGAATTTATGGATATAAGAATTTATGAACATAAGAATTTATGAGCATAAGAATTTATGAACATAAGAATTTATGAATATAAGAATTTATGAACATAAGAATTTATGGATATAAGAATTTATGAACATAAGAATTTATGAATATAAGAATTTATGAACATAAGAATTTATGGATATAAGAATTTATGAACATAAGAATTTATGAATATAAGAATTTATGAACATAAGAATTTATGAATATAAGAATTTATGGACATAAGAATTTATGAGCATAAGAATTTATGAACATAAGAATTTATGAATATAAGAATTTATGAACATAAGAATTTATGGATATAAGAATTTATGAATATAAGAATTTATGAACATAAGAATTTATGAGCATAAGAATTTATGAATATAAGAATTTATGAACATAAGAATTTAAGAACATAAGAATTTATGAATATAAGAATTTATGGACATAAGAATTTATGAGCATAAGAATTTATGAACATAAGAATTTATGAATATAAGAATTTATGAACATAAGAATTTATGGATATAAGAATTTATGAATATAAGAATTTATGAACATAAGAATTTATGAGCATAAGAATTTATGAATATAAGAATTTATGAACATAAGAATTTATGAACATAAGAATTTATGAGCATAAGAATTTATGAACATAAGAATTTATGAATATAAGAATTTATGAACATAAGAATTTATGGATATAAGAATTTATGAATATAAGAATTTATGAACATAAGAATTTATGAATATAAGAATTTATGAACATAAGAATTTATGAATATAATAAATTTATGAATATGAGAATTTATGAATATAAGAATTTATGAATATAAGAATTTATGAACATAAGAATTTATGAATATAAGAATTTATGAATATAAGAATTTATCTACATAAGAATTTATGAATATAAGCTCTGTACTAGATTAGTTACAGTTAAATGGCTAGATGTAACCGTAAGTTCTATGCTGTTTCTTCTATCGCACTTCTCAATTGTGGAACTCTTCTGGATTCTTGCTTCTCAGTCAAGTTTAATCTTCAAATATTTAAATGCAATATCAATTGTTATTTTCTATCGTCTTAATTCTTTTTCTTGTATTGTTCTTTCTCCTTAATAATTTTGTTTCCTCATATTCTCTAACACTCAGTAACACCCCCTTGAGCCTTAATGGCTTTATTGCCTTGCTTGGAGTGAAATTATTAAAAAAAAAAAAATAAAAAATAAAACATTGACCTTGGGTTTGGTGCCCTTCTTTTAAAAGGGAAAAATAAATAGAGTCTATGAAACATTACCGCAGAATTTTTTTCTCTTTATGCATAAAAATGCCAAAATCAAAAGCAAGCATCATTTCATGCTGCTGTTTGGCCTTAAAGAGAGGGAAGAGCAAACCTTTTGGTTTCTTTCCTCACATCAACTAAAAGGTTTCCGCCCACTCAACTTGACTGAGCAGGGATGAAAGGGTGTAACATGAAAAAACTGAAAGGGTCGGATGTTGGATTAATGGCATCTTTGTAGATCATTTTTTATATTTTCCCGAGTCTGGCAAAGGGCCACCACAATATGTCGATCCTTCAAATCTACAAATCAACCATTCGCCTTTGCATGGAGTATTGCTGCCATATATGGTCTAGGGCCCCTTCTGTTTGTCTCAAGGTCCTTGATAAAATCCAGAGACGGATATGCAATGTAATAGGCCCTGATCTGGCACCTCGTCTGCAGTCGCTCTCTTACAGACATGCCGTCGCCTCGCTCTGTCTCTTTTACAAATACTTTCACGGTAACTGCTCCGAGGAGCTGTTTCGCTGGTTCCCAGACTTCATGAATTTAAGCGTTCAACAAGGCTGGCATCTCGCTCTCGCCCTTTCACTGTCAAAACTGTTAAATGTAGCCGTCTCTTCTCCTCCAATAGCTTCATGTCTCGCACTTCCCGCCTGCGGAACTCCCTCCTCTTCTCCTGTTTCCCTGATAGCTATAATCTCCAACTATTCAAATGTAATCTCAATCGACGTCTCCAGATGCCTTGATCTATCCCCTATCCTTCTCGTCATCCTTTCCTCTATCACTGCTCTTTGCTCTCGCTTCAACTCTCTGTAACCCCTTGCGTGCTAGTAGCTTCCCACCTTGATTGGGGTGAAACGCTTTAAAAAAATGTGTTCGACAAATTTCAACTGTCTTTTTCTAAGTATAAGTGGTCTTTTCTGTTCTATTTTCCTTAAGATCTCACCGCTGCCGTTGTCCTGCGTATGATATCTGTTGTCCCCCCTCTTCATCTGTGAGAAAATTGTCCGGTATTTATATGAAAGAACAATTCAGCACTTTTGTCTTTGTTTTCCTGTTTCTTAATACTTTGTTTAACTTTTGGAAGGCATCTTTCACCAATACAACTTTACCTTAGAAGATAAAATTGACTTCGTTTTTGCACTAGTCCACAATAAGACGACACTCAGTAAGAACTGCACTTATTGAACTTATAGATACTAAGCTTAGCTTGGTTTGACACAAGGCCACAGTCATGAAGTACCCAGTGAGAACTGAACTCATATTGTAATGACGTAAAAGATTCAGGCGATAAAATTGGATAGGGTATAGCGCATTACATCACAGTGAGCTTTGATTGTCCGTTTACAAGTGACACGCGAATTCTGTGGAGTTCTGTTTTGTTTATTCTTTGCAAATATTTGCAGTTTTGTAACTTTTTGAAAATTTTGTCACTTGATATGTCCCGGAAAGGGACATATTTGTTCGAAGTAGCTAAGTGGTTTTGGCTACTGTAACCGGGTAGGACAATCTAGCAGGTAGCCGTAATGGACTGGTACTCGTCGTAGTCGTAGGCAATATGATTAGGCTTAGGCAATAGGCGTAGGCAATATACCTCCACATCAGTCTGTATTTATGGCTGACACCAGCCAATCATATTACTGTGAGGGGGAACCCAGGTGTATGCATATTCATTACATCATCACTATTCACAATACAAAAGAAAATAAACACGAATTTGTGGGTATTACATCCCCTCACACACACCTGATCTGCCAAGACGCCCATTAGCTGGCACTGTTTAGCATAATAAAAGGACGGAATAAATAAATCGCTTTCTCTCTTTTACTCCTAAATGTAGCAGCGTCAACAGAAGTCTTGTCTTCGCTGAAATTTATTTCACTAGGGTGGCTACTGACTAGATTTTAATCACCCCACCACACACACAGAGGTTTATAACAACAAGCCCTATAATTTTTCCCTTCTTTTAAAGCTAACCGTATAAACACAAATATATTTTTCTCTTATTGTATTGTTATTAATTATAATATAAATATATGTAAAACATGTTCACGTATGGACAAGCTCATCATAACTTGTCACATGTTACTAGTAGAGGAGATGGGCACTGTCAAGTAATGCCACCTTGCCCTGAGATAATCCATGAAGAAGAATTACTCAGAGTGATACTACAGGAATCTAAAAAAATGATCATTTAATATATAACTCATTTGGAGTTCATTTTTAATGAAGTTCGATCAATGTGAGATTACCCCACTTGTCTATCAAAAAACTTCTGCTAATGTCCGCTAGATGGCATTGCCAAAGAAACATATGCTCGAATGGGTAATTCTCTTTATCCCTTGTGGGGATTATTTCTTTTGCTCTACCAAGGCGTCCGCTAAGTTACGCTATCCAGGACTATAAAATGAAGGACATAAGCTCTCTCTTCCTCTTTGTGTTCTAGAATGCGGTAGATAGAAATCTTGTCTAGATTTCCCTTCTAAGGAAATCCAGCTACGTGCTGCTTCTTATACGCCTACTAGATTTTAACTCACACACATCACCCACCTAAATTTTCTAACAACAAAGTCTATAATGTTTTTCTTCTTTTTTCAGCTATATGTGTAGAAACAAGTATATTTTCTCCTTGTACTGTCATTAATGTAATAAAAAATATATTGGTAAAAGTTATTCCTTGTGAAAATGCTGAATTCAATTTCTTCGAGATTTCTTGACCATTTCAAACTTGTAGTTAGTCACAGCTAGAGTCATTAGTTTTGATTTCAAAATAACTCAGTATTCTATGACAGATTCTAGTTTGTTATTACACTATTTGCACAGTTGCCAGTGTACCAATGTTCTCCACCTATCATGCATGTTTTTATACTCTTTTACAGTCAGCTTGCTACATTAATTTCTGATGTCATGTCTCTAACAATGGTTATTGCTTTTAAGAATATGCATCAGTTTATCTTGCGATATAAAAGTAACCTTTCAGTTTGATCAAAATCCAGTCCTTTGGTGAGGAGACAGGAGTGACCCCTTCTGGTCGATGATATATGAAGGTCGTGCTCTACTCAGACTGCATGCTTCCCCTCTTAGCTGTACTGACAAGATCCGAAATAAATACAGGATCCGCTTGGCTGCAGGAGATGCCGAATGTTTCGGTGTTTGGATATGATTGCAAGGCAGCGGAGATTGAAAATCAGGGTGTCTCCTTCCCCTAGATGGACTGCCTACCCGAGCTGTTTAGCTCCATCTACCTGAAGCATCTGTTACCAGGGCCGGTTTCTACTACCTCCGAAATCCCGGCTCGTGGTCGGGGAAGGTTGGTTAGAGTCCCGGTTAGTGATTTGTAACCATCGCTGTCTTATCAAAATTTGCTTTTTTGTGCATACGTTTATATAGTTTATAACATAACACATCTGACGAATAAAGGATGAATTTTGATGTCATATTTGGGTCTTTTTTTTTCTCGTCCAAATCCTCCAATTTGTTTTGTTCATGTCAAGTCTCGAAGAACACGATGTACAATTCATTTTTCATCCATATTGTTGAATTCTTCAACTTTTTAACAAGAAAAAAATCTCAAGCTGATGTTAAAAATTACCGCAAAACATTTAAGGTGGAATAATTTAATTCGACGTGTCTTTAATTTGTATTTAGATACATTGTATTTTATTTTGAATTTTTCTAGTTGAATTGTTCACCTATAGTGCATATGATCCATTATTATACATTATTATGTGACAATTAAATGTACATTTTATATGAATACTATCTTATGAAAACTGAGATGTAATAGGATAGGGGGGACCGCATCATAGATTCGGAGTGGGGGGTTCACAAAACCCTTGAACGGGTCTTGTAGCCAGACATATTTACTGTACGTGAACATATTGACTGGCTTTATAAATGAGTGTGCGGATCTATTACGTACGAACATACATTCATACAAAAATACAAATCACATACAACGCCAAGCATTCATTGGTTGATTAATCGCCACTACATTCCTACAGGCAATTTACAAATCGCAGTAAAGCGACAATTTTGTAATCGCTCTATTTTTAAGTAGTCAATTTTGTGCGCTTTTGGGAGAAGCGGATCACAGAAGCTTTCTTAAGTCTCCCCAAAGCTCGCTCACTGATTGGTCGATGCCAACCAATCAGATCGTTTGCACATGAAGAATAATTTTTCCCGCGCAAAATAGTCGCTTATTCAAGCCAAATTTTTTCTAATGCCAGTTAGTGAGAATTCAACTTCCAAACGAATCCATGACAGTTGAAACCATGCGCCAACTTTCTCACTCACCTTGTACACACTCACATAAACTCTTCTTACACAGCAATATCTTTCAAGAACCATTATTACAAGAGACTCTCATGAACATTCTTCCAGTGAACTTTGAACCAAATGACTATTTCTCATTGAACACTAAAATAACAATCAAAGAGAGACAACTCTTGGTTAATTCAACCTTTCCTTACTTAAATGCATGCTTTCCTTCACATCGTTGTTTTGATATTGTACATCTTGTTAAATACATATTTTATGTGTAACAATGTCTTTTGCTTATCCTTCTTGCGTGAGCCTTGTTTCCTAATCTAAAGTTAAATTAATGTGGTGAAGTCCGCCACATGAGTTCGTATCGATGGAATTAAGACCGGTGCGTAGTAATTCCGAACAAGCCAACCTGACTGGGTGCCCCGGCCAGTGCTTTTTGACCTTCTCTATCTTATCGACATTTACTTTTTTCTACCTACATTTATATCGGTCAGTTATGTGCTATGCGCGAAACACGTTTAGCCGATTATGTATCTTTCTATACACGACTGACGAGGCAGATTTTTCCCGCAGTAGTTTGTCATTTCTTTCTGTGGTAGACCAGTTGCCATCCAAGGCTATAGAACCCGGTCTTCTTCTTCCCCAACTATGGGGGAAGAGGATTCATACCTTTCGCAAGGGTATTAGCACGTAAAGGAATGTAATAGATTCGACTGGATTCCTCAATCCGAGCTGCTATCCATTACTCCACCGTAACTATTCGCAATTGACTATTAAAGGATGGAATTATTTCGCGGATTTTGACGTAATTCTGGGATTTTTTTCCCTGAAAATCCGTGAATTCTACAAAAACACTATCTAAAATTCAATACTATTTCATCCATAATGTTCGATGTGTTAAAATTCTTCAACTTTTTAACAAACAAAAAAACTCCAGTTGATGTTAAAAATTGCCGCAAAATATTGTTGATTCATTTAAGATGTAATGAACTATTACGACATGTCTCTAATTTATGACATGTCTCTAATTTGTTTTTCTGATATATTGTCTCTTATTTTCATTTTTTTCTAATTGAATCGTTCTGCAAAATTACGTATGATCCATTATTGTACATAAGTAAGTTACAATACTACCTTATGAAAATTGAGATCTAGTACAATGTTGGTCTTGTACTAAATTCAGTGGTTGGGCTGTGGGGGTGGATTTCTCGGAATTGTGTATGTTGTTTTAAATGCCTAAAAATGTTAGAGTTATCATTCAAATGTAGAGTCAAGCGTCTACACAATTCCGGAAAATCCTCGTTGAAAACACAACTATACTTAAACATGAAAACAATAAACAAAAACTAAAAATTCTTGAAGCTATATACATAAAACAGTTGAAACCTAACCTGAACAAAATAAACTATGAAATCTCTACAAATATGTTTAAATGCTTATAATCGATAACAGAAGCCATTCGTTTATACCAACGGCTTCCCATACTTAATACTTCTCGAATTCACTGTCGCGTGGTCATGTGTGACGTCACGAGCTGCGGTGCGATTTTCGCTTCCGCGTCTCGTATACACGAGTTTGTCGTTGCTTGGAAATCTTTCATGCAACAAAAACAGACTATCATTATTGTTTTGTCAGTGTATTGTTTAATATATTGCAATGTAATTGTCATCTTTGATAATGGCTTATGTAAGCCGAAAGCTTAGATAGGATTAAAAAACATGTATCAATATGGCGATTTTCTTTCGTCTTTCAATGATAATGTTATTAAGCTTATCAGGCAATATGAAAGGAATTTACTTTAAAAAAATAGACAAAACTTGTCTATATTATTTATTGAAACATGCATCAATGAAAAAATGCTACCTAAATACACACACAATATATATATATATATATATATATATATATATATATATATATATATATATATATATATATATACTAGTATATTTTTATCCTTTTGAATTGTTACTCTTTATATATGTAAAATTCATCATGACTTTATCTGGTAACACAGACATAGAACCTATTGGCTTGATAAGAAATTCATTACTGAAAACGGAATTTAGTGAGCTTCCGTCAATCCTTATTTTCATTACATCATTAATATTACAGAACCAAAATAAATTTCTGAGTTATCATTATTTTACTATTGTCCTCATCCTTGTTGTTATTATCACAATAAGATGCTTGTCGATCCGGGTAATCTTGATCACGTGCTTACCGATCCGGGTAACGTTCAGTTAATTTCGATTGTAGATTGCTCTCGTCCCGGTGATAATGTCAACGGATATCCCGTCTAGTTCTTATTTAGTATATGAGATTCGTTTCCGCTGGTGGGGTGGAATTTCTTTGCCTCGGGTGGCCACCTACTATATTTTAACTCAAGCGCACTACATCACACACGCGCACACATTCTCTAACAGCAAAGCCTACAGCGTTTTCTTTCCTTTTTTTTTTTAACTGTCTGCGTACGCACCAATTTATTTTCCCTCTTCTTGCATTGTTACACTTCATGTAAAATTTCTCCATTGTGGAAATTTATTCCTTGTGAAAATGTTGTATGGAATTTCTTTGAAAGTTCTCAACCTCAACCTCGTTCAAATACAAATCTGTAGACGAGCATCCTCTACAAATTCAATAAACAATGAGAACATAACTGCATGCTTGTATATTTATAAACTATATTCACTTAACAAATCATGACTTTATCTGATAACGCAGAGATCGAGCCTATTGGCTTGAGAACAAATTCATTACTGAAAATGAAAATTAATGAGCTTCCGTCAAGCCTATATTTTCATGACATCATTAATTTACCAGAACAAGAATAAAATTCTGAGAAAAGAAGTTATCATTATTTTACTATTGTCCTCATCTTTGTTGTTATTATCTCAATAAGATGATTGTCGATCTGGGTAATCTTGATCAAGTGCTTGCCGATCTGGGTAACGTTTAGTTAATTTCGAATGTAGATTGCTCTCGTTCCGGTGATAATATCAACGGATATTACGTCTAGTTCTTATTTAGTATTGCTCAGTTATTGTTCAATCTGTTTCCAAGGACATACTACCCGGGATTGAACTCGCACTTACTGAGTCACTAATCTCGCGTACGAACCACTAGACTATTGTCCCGTAGAAACTGGAGCTTTAAACCTAACTTGTCAGCTGATGAGTGTTACGCCTGCTTGTTATTCTTGACATGCACTTACCAAGTCCTCTCTTTTCTTCTGCGGCTGTTGCTGCTGTTTTTAGAAGCCTTGCTGTCCTTTCTTTCTGTAATGAAGACAGCGATCGAAATATTAGGATAGTAACAAAGGATAATAGTCCGCATGTAAATAATCTCAATAAAAAGGATTGTTCGGAATTATATTGGACATTTTTGGAATGACGTACAGATCTGAAGAAGCATTTTCAGCTCCGAAATTAGTTAAATACAAAACGGGATCGCGATTGTCTGATCAAAATTTAAAGAATTCTCTGCGTTTCTCACAGTAAATAATTTAACTAAAAAGATATTTTAAAAATTGGCGAAGTCAAAAGAGACGTAAAAGTCTCCTTAAGAGAAGTAACGGCCATATTGTCTTTATATTAAATCATTAAATCAAACTAAAAATGCTAACTATGTTTACATAAATGTTTTTATGGGAGTAATAGACTTCAATGGCGTATTTGAAGTTGTGCGTAGAAAAAGCGACGCATAGAATGTGAATAGTTAGCGATTCGTGTGTTAGATATGAGCTAGGACACCACCTGCCACAATAATGGGGACATCATTTGATGTCGATTAGCGTCACATGGTCTATTTGTTTATTTGTTCTTTCTTGTGACGGAATAAGTAAGGAGAGTCGAGAAGAGAAAATAAGGAGGAAAAAAATGCGAATAAAAAGAAAAAAAGATGAAATATTTCGGTAGGACTATGAGTAAAATGAGAATTTGTAAACAAAAAGCAAAAATGAAGGCAAGGCGATAGATAGATAGATAGATAGATAGATAGATAGATAGATAGATAAGAGATGATTGAAATAATGATATAGATAAATATAAATATAATGATATATATATATATATACACACAGATAGATAGATATGAAGAACGATAAATAGATTATAGATATAAAGACAGATAAGAAGTGATTGAAATAATGACATAGATGACAATGATTTAGATAGATATGAACACATTTTGAGAGATAATTATATATATATATATATATATATATATATATATATATATATATATATATATATATATATATATATATATATATATAATTATCTAGTGTGTGTAATGAAGGTACGGCCGCAATTTTCGACGGATTTGCATCAAAATTTACATGTACATGCTCCAAGTTAGCGGGAAGGCCAAGACCGACTTTGCATTTCCCAACTCCCATCGATAGTGGAAATAATCGATTGTTTCATGCTTCTACGGCAGTTTTCATGTAGTTTGTGGCCATTTTCTACTGGCCAGAATGACAGCCTATAGCTGACTGCCACGAATAGGCAGGAAGATTCTATTGGCCAGCGTGAGGGCCAACAGCTGACTGACACGAAAGTTAACTAGCATGCTAGCATGCAAAAAAAAATCGATAGCTTCATTCGTCACAAGTGGAAAAATTTAAATCTGCATGCCACTTTACTCCAATTGGCTCATTCGCATGCTTAAACTCAACGTTGATTCTAATTCCGCAGAACTGGGTTGGGTATGAAAAAGTATTTGTTGTTAACATTCTTTTTTCATTCGGTTTTTCCAGTTACGCGTCCTTTTTTTTTAAAGCTGATCGTTTTGTGTTCATTTTGTTTAGTTCTTTTTTCGTAACAGATTTAATGTTTAGTATAGAGCATAGAAAAAAATCGCAGTGTCAGATAGGCAAGAAGTAAGGCATGTAGCAACATCAGCACCGCAAAGGGCACTCCTTTAAAGGCAAGGAAGGGCAAAAATATTTTAAGTCAAGTGATAGCGATTGCTGTATGAGTCGTAGGATTTTTGAATCAAGAACGGGCAACACCAGGTCATGCTGCTAGTATATAATATATATATATATATATATATATATATATATATATATATATATATATGAGTAATCTGCAAGGAACGACTTCGTGGAATGGACATACGAAGTACAAATATGGACACTACGTCATGTTTCATTGGAAAAATACGAAAAAAAGTAAAAACGGAATTATTCGTTTTGTTTCAATTAATTTGCACAAGGGTGTGGAACTTCAGTATCTGTTTATATTTCTGAGATGAGGTATTATGTACACTATTTACATTTTTCGGACTATTGCCCTCATCTTTGTCGCCATATTTATCACAACGTTTCGGCCTTTCAGTATCTGTCTACATTTCTGAGATGAGGTATTATGTACACTATTTACATTTTTCGGACTATTGCCCTCATCTTTGTCGCCATATTTATCACAACGTTTCGGCCTTTCAGTATCTGTCTACATTTCTGAGATGAGGTATTATGTACATTATTTATATTATTTGGACTATTGGCCTCATTTTTTTCGCGATATTTATTACAACGTTTCGGCTGTTGTACGCTCCGGCCTTCTTCAGGTGGTTGTAATGTCGAACTGAACCCTTTATTTCGCTCACTGTTCTAGTTCCACGTGCCATGTTTAATGGATGTCAGTTATCAGTTATTTCCTGTTAATTTCCCTCTCTAAGTTCTCCACTGTCATTGAACTCACACTCTTTGGGTCCTGTCACTGGATCTAACCAACGCCTTTATCCACAAGGACACATGGCACAGTGGATAAAGGCGTTAGTTAGATCCAATGACAGGACCCAAAGAGTGTGAGTTCAATATCCGGTTAAGGCAGTGGAGAACTTTCAGAGGGGAATTAACTGGAGATAACTGATAACTGACATCCATTAAACATGGCACGTGGAACTAGAACAGTCTACCCCTGTGATTGAAATAAAGGGTTCAGTTCGACATTCCAACCACCCGGAGAAGGCCGGAGCGTACAATGGCCGAATCGTTGTAATAAATATGGCGACAAATATGAGGACAATAGTCCGAATAATGTAAATAGTGTACATAATACCTCATCTCAGAAATATAGACAGATACTGAAGGGCCGAAACGTTGTAATAAGTATGGCGACAAAGATGAAGACAATAGTCCGAATAATGTAAATAATGTACATAATACCTCATCTCAGAAATATAGACAGATACTGAAAGGCCGAAACGTTGTAATAAATATGGCGACAAAGATGAGGACAATAGTCCGAATAATGTAAATAGTGTACATAATACCTCATCTCAGAAATATAGACAGATACTGAAGGGCCAAAACGTTGTAATAAGTATGGCGACAAAGATGAAGACAATAGTCCGAATAATGTAAATAGTGTACATAATACCTCATCTCAGAAATATAGACAGATACTGAAAGGCCGAAACGTTGTAATAAATATGGCGACAAAGATGAGGACAATAGTCCGAATAATGTAAATAGTGTACATAATACCTCATCTCAGAAATATAGACAGATACTGAAAGGCCGAAACGTTGTAATAAATATGGCGACAAAGATGAGGACAATAGTCCGAATAATGTAAATAGTGTACATAATACCTCATCTCAGAAATATAGACAGATACTGAAAGGCCGAAACGTTGTAATAAATATGGCGACAAAGATGAGGACAATAGTCCGAATAATGTAAATAGTGTACATAATACCTCATCTCAGAAATATAGACAGATACTGAAAGGCCGAAACGTTGTAATAAATATGGCGACAAAGATGAGGACAATAGTCCGAATAATGTAAATAGTGTACATAATACCTCATCTCAGAAATATAGACAGATACTGAAAGGCCGAAACGTTGTAATAAATATGGCGACAAAGATGAGGACAATAGTCCGAATAATGTAAATAGTGTACATAATACCTCATCTCAGAAATATAGACAGATACTGAAAGGCAAATATGAGGACAATAGTCCGAATAATGTAAATAAGGTGTAGGAGTTGTTCTATTAGTGATAGTTGCATTAATTTTCAATGCATTTCTATAATAATTTGTAATATATTTCTGTAGTAAATTTGCCATGAATACCTTTATACATTTTAGCATTTGCAGCGCCACTATACCTATAAGTGATAGAATGAATGAAAGTGTATTTTGTTAATAATTATTTCTAATGTGTTTCTACTGTAAAATCATTGCTAACGAATTTCTTTTGCAAAATATTTTCAATGCATTTATATAAATGATTTCACATAGAGAGATTTATCAAATACTTTAGCAAAAGTGCATCGCCGATTTTTGGGTCAACCGATGGTCTGATACCTCTTCTAATTCGGAAACAATTACGAATTTCACTTATAAGCATGATCTTGTGGCGTGTTAAATTAGGCTCTGTAATATTTCAGTTGAAATTTTTAAAAAGTCGCATTGAATATATTAGGGAAATTACTATATATAGTAATATAAAAGAAGACGTAAGTTAAATTTATTTGAATATTAGTTTAAAAATTGAAATCATCTTCATTTTCGACGAGTGAAAAGTCAAGAGGAGGCAAGTTCGTGTTTCTATGTTTAAAGAAATCTGGGATTTTCCCCCAAAAAATGTTTGAAGGTCTGTTAAATTTCGGTTGTTTCTTTTTAATGTTCTGCCATTTCTGAAATTTTCCAACGATTGAAACAAATCAAAATCTGTGAATGCTAAATCTGGTGATTATGGACAATGCGGACGAATGTATTGTGCTCCTTTGCATCGTCATGGTGGAGAATAAAACCTTTTCTGTTTAACAAAGAAAGACACTTTCGACATAATGCTTCATTTACCCGATCAAGTTGCCGGCAATAAACATCTGCAGTGATAGTTCTTCCATGTCCCAAGTAGGCGTAAAGGACGACACCATTCATATTCCACCAGACACAAAGCAATGACTTCTGTAGGTGTCGCCCTGATTTTGATGTGGGCACTGGTTTCTCATTTTTTTTCGTTTTCTGTTGACTTGCAAAACCCATTTTTCATCACCTGTAACAATGCAATGCAAAAATAAAAAGTTGGCATTCTTGGCTAAATGATAGATGCAGATGGCGGAACGTTCTGTTCGGTTCTCAAGCGAAAGAAATCCAAATCCATCTTTCGCAAATGTTCCCAATTAAACTCTAAAGAAATAAATTTTCCCAATTAAACTCTTAAAAAATGAATTTTCCCATCCCAATTAAACTCTAAAAAAAAAAATTCGCAATTAAACTCTAAAAAATGAATTTTCGCAATTAAACTCTAAAAAATGAATTTTCCCAATTAAACTCTAAAGTAATAAATTTTCCCAATTAAACTCTTAAAAATGAATTTTCCCATCCCAATTAAACTCTAAAAAAAAAATTCCCAATTAAACTCTAAAAAATGAATTTTCGCAATTAAACTCTAAAAAATGAATTTTCCCAATTAAACTCTAAAGTAATAAATGTTCTCAATTAAACTCTTAAAAAATGAATTTTCCCATCCCAATTAAACTCTAAAAAAAAAAAATTACCAATTAAACTCTAAAAAATGAATTTTCGCAATTAAACTCTAAAAAAATGAATTTTCCCAATTAAACTGTAAAATACAATATAAGCGACACACTTGTTGGATAGAGGAGATGATAAACTAATTCTAAGCGCTATTTTAAACCATGCAACGTTGCTTGGTTGACTCGTAATTCATAACGGTGAAAAACGTAATTACTTTCCGAACAACTTAATATTAAATACACGAGGAAAGTCACTGTCGAATTTCTAACTTTATGCAGTTGAACCTCGGTTCACGAATTTAATTCGTTCCTGATTGCCGTTCGTAACTCGAAATGTTCGTAAAACGAAACTATTTTTCCAATCGGAATCAATGTAGAGAGAGAAAAAAAGTCACAGTACAATAAAATTGGAAAAGAAAATCACACCCCAACACACGAATGTATACAACATGGCGGTCGACTCAGAAATGATTCCGTTCGTGTTAACTCGGTTCGGCAATGTTGTTTGAGAACCGAAATTTTGTTCGATAACCGAGGCATTTTCATCTCGAATTTTCTGTTCGAAAACCGATTTGTTCGACATGTGAGACGTTCGAGAACCGAAGTTGCTCTGTATTTTATTTACTAGCAGTAAAAAAAAATTGATTATTAACAGTAAAAAGACATTCATTTTGAATACATTTCTATAATAATTTGTATTGCATTTCTGTAGTAAATTTGTCATGAAATTTTATTTCAGTATCTGGTTTGCCACTACACATATAAGCTTTAGAATGAATGGAATCGTTCTTGTATTTGTTAATAATTAATTCTAATGTGTTTCTATTGTAAAATCATTTCTAGTGAATTTCTTTTGCAAAATAATTTTCAAAGAATTTATATAAATGATTTTACATATAGAGATTGATCAAATACTTTAGTAAAAGTGCATTGCCGATTTTCCCGTCAACCGAAGGTCTGCTACCTCTTTTAATTCGGGAAAAATTACGATTTCACTTACAAACGTTTATGGTTTATGTGATTGGCAGATTAATTTAACGGGCGGCCGCATGTGGTGCAATAAGTAATAATAGTTTAACGGAAGTTTCTAAAAGCCGATGATACAGAGATACGAGAGGAAAAAAAGTATTTGATTTTAATGATGACCAAACCAAGAGTCTTCCAAAGGAGCTAGCTTAAATACCGCCAAATAGGGCGGCTTTTAAGCTAGTTTATAATAAAACGTGCACTGTAATTTTAGATACAAAAGGAAAATAAGAGTTACTCCCATTGAACCATAAAAGCAACGATAATGGCTAGTATAATATATTGATATATATTTATATAACCTTGCATAATCTGGCAACTCTGAATCTGAGCTCAAGGAAAATCATTCCTTGCACCTAACTTTTCTTCGGCTTTTGAATGATCTATGAATCATTGAAATCGGACCAGTGGGAGCGGACGAGTTGCTTGAACGCACAAACACACGCACATACACTGTACTTTATATATAAGTTTCTAAAAGTTGATGATATAGAGATACAAGAGAAAAACATAAAAATGATTTAATTTTCATAGCGGGGTTTTATATTTTTGAATCTAGGTTATAAAGTCACAGGACAAAAGTCTCGCAAAATAAGTCACAGAAAAAGAAGAAGAAGGAAACAGGACGACATCAGCAACGTTTCTGCGCCTTTCTTTTGTCGTGATCTCGCGATCACGAGAAATAAATAAAAAAAACTAATTTCCCATGATTCTCAGATAAAACGGATACTGCCCAATTGACGGGAAATTTAGAGTCATTCTCTTTGTCATTTATCTTTTGCCAAGAGTTTTTAGTAACCCTCATTTCAATTTTCAAACATTTTCTTGAATTTCATTGGTTCTTAGATAAAAATAAGCTTCGAGAAAATTCCATAACAAAACATTCAAAAATTTGTGCAAAAATAGGCTAAGCTGACATAAAAAAACTTTTTCAAATTCATCCCTAATTTAAATGTTTCAAGAAATCCTATGGGCTAAAAAATAAAAAAAATACAACATTCGCCAACGCATCTCTCAGAAAAAAATTGCAACAAGCTACCAAGCCGCTGGAGCTGATTTAAAAAAAATAGAAATAGTAAACGAATTTTCGTCGCATTTGAGATTCACACACGCGAAAGATACACACGGGAATTATGTGCCGCCAAAGAAACAAACTTCCTTTATGAGAGATTAGAAAAATTCATACAACAAACTTTTTCACTTAATATCTTTCATACAAAAATATTTTGTCTAAGTTAAAATCAACGTTTCAATCAAGAGCAGACAACTTTTTAGACATTGAACATTTCCGAAACAGCAAAGAACTTTTCCTCTATACTTTTGCACACATCATTACAAACAAAGAAATTGTAAATTGTGTATATAAAATTTAATCTGTTGTTTCAAACATGTATTTTTTGTCGTGATTGAATATCGTTATCATTTGGCCATTTCTTATAATTTATATTTGTGGATATTGCATATTTTATTTGCAGCATAATCTTAAATATTCACGCAACCTTCTTAGATCCATTACAATCTCACATGAATTTGAGCGGCTCCGGGAATGAAGACCACAGTTAAGTTTTACACAAATATTACTTTCTCGTGTTTAATATTATTACCTTTTAATGATAAATTTATCACTTGCAGATAATTCATTCACCGCGCCGAACACAACACAAAACAGAAATATTTATTAACAACCACATTACAAGAACTTTCATATATCTACCGAATTAGTACAACCAAATCCTTCTGATAAATAAATCCTTTTATATATGTATTGTTATGAAAAAGGGTTTGAGTGGAAGTGAAAGAAAGCTGAGTCAATATAGCTTGAGTGAAGCTTTATTCTATTAAAAAGTGAAACGTTATAAGAATATGGCTGACTACATCATGGAGAGAGGAAGACAAAAACAAAGGGAAATCATTCAGTCCTGGAAAGTCAGAGAAAGATTAAAGAGTTCTTGTATTATTTTCACCACATGTATAAATGTCTCACTTTGTTTTTATGATGTATATATGTATATTTTACTAACTAAAAACAGGAGTCAAACAAGGCCCATCATAGCACTTTAATAGATTTTTTGAACTTAACACTTTATCCCTAACTCTAACCCTAACTTCAACGTGAATAGTAGAAATCTAGGATCAACAATACTTGGATTTAGTGAAAAATAATTTTTGCGCCACTTCCTACCATGGAAATTAGTGGCAGTAATAAACGTCGTTGAAAAATACTGCTACAATGGGTTCATGTACGAGGGTCATTCAATAAATAAGTTGAATTTTTCGGTATAAGGACTTCTAATACAGATAGAAGCTTACTCTTTTTTATTTTTTTTTTGTTTTACTTTTCACATGGATTTAATTTCTTTTGCAGTTTAAAAAAAAACTTTGAGAGTTTTGGCGATTAACAAAGATGGCCGACCAAGAAGCATTCTCCAGGATTGAACAGTGGTCAGTTATCAAGTTTTTGGTTGCTGAAGGGTGCAAACCAGTTGAAATTCATAGGAGAATGTCAACTGTGTATGGTACCACATGTTTCAACCAAAAAATGTCTACAAGTGGGCTAAATTGTTTAAAGAAGGATAGAGTAGTGTTGAGGATGAAGACAGGTCAGGTCTGGGAGGCCTGCAGAAGTGAAGTCTCCTGAGGTGATCAAATCAGTCAATGACCTCATTCAGTTTGACAGAAGGGTGACAGTGGATGACATTGCAAGGACTTTGAAAGACATAAAGAACAAACGCAGGGGTCATCAGTCAGATGGAGTCATCTTGCATCATGACAACGCAAGGCCTCACACAGGAGCCCAAACGGTGCAGACCATCAACGAGCTGGGCTGGGAACTTCTCCCTCATCCCCCTTACAGCCCAGACATTGCCCCTTCAGACTTTCACCTGTTTGGTCCCTTGAAAGCGTTCACGAGAGGCACGAAGTTTAAAAGTGACGATGAAGTCAAAAGTGTTGTGAGCGACTGGCTAAGACATCAGTCCAAAGATTTTTACGCTGAGGGAATACGGAAGCTTGTGCACAGATGGGAAAAATGTGTGACAGTGCTGGGAGACTACGTTGAAAAAAAAGAAAAAAGTAAGCTTCTGTCTGTATTAGAAGTCCTTATACCAAAAAATTCACCTTATTTATTGAATGACCCTCGTATATACCAAACATGACATAGGCAACTTTTATTCTAGCCAAATTGTGGCTTTTTTTTTTCTGTGACTTGTTTTGTTGCGACTCTATAAGCGGCCATGATATTTTTGTCCTCACTTGTTCGTTGACCAAAAATCAAAACGGACGCATAACACTATGAAACTCATAAACCATAAACAAAAAGACGTTTAATATCTGTATCTGTTTTATCTCCCGATTTTGCTAATTTTCTAGCTCCTGCCTAACAAAATATATTTTTTCTGACTGTTTTCTTCGGCAGCCAATCACAGAATTCATTGAAGTATCAACCAATTTTCGCAAACTCGTGTTTTCACTTTCTTTTAGAAACTCTGTCAATAGATCTATCAAATCAAATGTTATCGATTTGCGTGTATTAAGCCGTTTTACTTTATCAGAAACAATTCTCTTACAATAAAACGATCGTTTATTGAGATGAAAGAATTTGGGATGAATTCTTATCAACTATAATATGTTTTTCTGAAACGTTTGAAGTTCATGATTGACTTTTGATCTCCGATTCAAAATTCAAGTTTCCTTGTT
>OZ038507.1:84358739-84383739 GCA_964036315.1 Acanthosepion esculentum
GATTACCTTGTTCAAATTGTTGAGCACTCTTTCCCAGAAATTGCAATTAAGGTCTGCTCCGCATAGTTGCAGTATAAACTATAGTATAAAGCACAGGTGGATTCTGTGGGTGTTGAATAAACACAAATGCGCCTGAGTAAGCGTCTGCAATGGGGATTGGGTAGCCACCCTAGTATACGGGTATCCTCGAATACGAGTGGCCAGCTACACACACACACACACACACACACACACACACACACACACACACACACACACACACATATATATATATATATATATATATATATATATATATATATATATATATATATATATATATATATATATATATAGTTGGAGTAAATACTATCGGTGTGGAAATAGAATCGATGACCCGTGTTCGAATTACAGCCGAGGCCTTTGCATTCATTCGAGAAAATCTTTTCCTCTTCAGCTATTTCTATTGGTAAATTAATCGGGCAGACCGGGATAGTTAACGTTGGTAGGGCAATCTGTCTAGGACAAGGCCAGTTCTGAACAAAAAGCCTCTGTCGACAAGTCATAAACAACTATGGTAGAAAAGCCCATTACTCCCTCTGTCTGATAGACATTAGGGAAGACCTGACTTCTGCGGTAGACTAAAAAATGGCTCTGAAAATATATATACTACTGACTGAATTTATTGGTACGGTGTAAGTTTCTTTAGTTTACGGAGAATAAAAACCAAAAACATTGTTGTAGCTGAGTCTTCCTTTCAGGTGGGGGAGTGTTATAATTGTGTAGCAGGACAAAGCCTAGCGAACAAAAGCCTAGCGAACAAAGGCCTAGCGGAAAAAAGTCCAGTGGACACATCCAAGCCTCTTATCCCAAAAGTGGACAAGATCTCAGTCTCAGAAATAACAGTCTCTTATATAAAAAGAAACAATAATAACAATAATATTTAGGACACGAATAAAATCTATAAAAACTTTGTTTAAGCCCTTAATTCGGCATAATCTATCTTCGTATACGATCTACGTTCTATTTTTACATTCTGTCTCAAACCTTACAGCCATATCACATTGAAACACAGGTTCCTATACAATCACTGAAGTTAAGCAACATCAAGCCTGATCAGTAGCTGTATGGGTAACCGCTTGGGAATACCAGGTGCTGTAAGCTTAGAAGTTAGGCGGTGTAATGGATAATGGCTTGGAATTAGAAATCAGAAAGCAGAGTTCCAATTCCCGTTGGGTTCATTATATTCACTTACGTGCAAATACTATCTACATTCACCTAATCATAGATTTGAAGTGGTCAAGAAAGCATCCTCTTGGGATTCTGTTCCACAAAGCATCAGGCTTATGGCCATATCACATTGAAACACCAGTTCTGATAGGATCACCGAAGTTAAGCAACGCCAAGCCTGGTCAGTACGTAGTTGGGTGATTGCTTGGGTATACCAGATGCTGCAAGCTTTGATAGGCAAGTGGTGTAATGGATAATGGCTAGGAATTGTTAATCGGAGAGCCGAGTTCTAATTCCAGTTGGGTTCGTTACATTCACTTACGAGAAATTTCACTTGGGAAAGGTATGAATCCAACTCTTCTTCCCCATCTATGGGTTAATTAGTAAGACGCGAATCATTAAAACCATTATTATCTAAAAAATAAAAATAAAAATAAATGGCATACAAAATATTTAGACTTTGACATTAAATAACCCATAGAGATGTTGATATGCCGCTAAAAAAACAAAAAAACAAAAAAAAAGAAAAATAGTGGTAAACCGTAGAAATCCTCCTTTCATGGCTTTCTTCCCATAAAGTCGGGTCATATGAGATACTAGGACTCCCTAACTATGAAATATATTGAATATGTGACCATAGCATTCTTAGAAAACGTTTTGTAGAATCTGGATCGGTTTACAATGAATTTCTATAGCAAAGACAGAGGACCAATATATTCGTGAAGTACCCAGAAGACGATCTTTCTTGTACATATAAGTGTATATATTGGATATTATTATTAATGTCTAAATTTGACATAAAAATTTGAATTAAAAGTTCCTTGAATATTTAATGTTAAATTTCTTTCTTTTTGTATATGAAACTTTTGTTCATGAGACTCGTATTTTCTTCACTTTTGGCATAAAAGGCATTTTGTTCGCTGGATTTTTAACCTCTGGGTTTTGTCCGCTTGGTTTTTGCCCTCTGAGTTTTGTCCACTGCGTTTTTGCCCTCTGGGTTTTGTCTACTGGGTTTTTGCTCTCTTGGTTTTGTCCACTGGGTTTTTATCTGCTGGGTTTTGTCCGCTAGGTTTTTTCCCTCTGTGTTTTGTCCGCTGGGTTTTTTGTGCTCTGGTTTTTGTCCGCTGGGTTTTGTCCTCTAGATTTTTGTCATAGATTCTTTATAAGTTGATGCCACCATTGTCTCGCTAAAAAATAGTTTACCATGATGAAAAATATCCCAAACTTAATAAAAACAAAATTTTATCATTAAAATCTTTATGTTATTTATTAAGAGGAAGGACCAAATGATTTCTTTGTTATTTTCTTAAAGTTTTAATCCTTTCTAGCAAAATCCAAACAATTTTTTTGATTATCAAATTATATTTTTGGATCCTTCTTAGAACGTTCGAAATTTTGCTTAAAAATCTTGTTTTTTTGTTCGTGTGTCACCGCGTTGGCCAAACATTAATATAAGAAATTTTAGCTTTTTTTTTTGTGGTGAAAAATACATTGATTTGAAAATTCTTGCAAAATTGTCGGATTTTAATTAAATTTTCCGAACTTAGTCACAAATAAATGAAATTATTTGAGAAATGATTCTTTTTAGAAAATATAGTTAAATTAATTATTTAATTTTATGACATTTCGAGAAATTAAATTTTACAGACGTTAATATTTCGATTAGTTATAAGCAGAACTCCTTGGAGAAGTTACATCCTCAATTTCTTTTTGTAAAAGTTACCGAAAATCAATTCTGAATCATAAAATAAAAGATGCCATAAAACTAAGTCATTATTTAATTAGAAAATATTTTAATTTCTTATATGACTAAAATATATTATGGACACTACTGTCTTATGAAAAAAAATCGATGAATAATGAATTTTGCAAAAACTTTTAATTTTTTAAGATTTAATTATAATGATTTATAAAGTTTTCAATTATTTAAAAATTGTCTTAATTTGGTGAGTGTTATGGTCCAGGTTAGGACCAAGGAAGAACAACACGAACACAAGAGTAGAAATAACGAAGATATATTACACGGAATAATAATACAAGATGTGAAAGGTGTTAGTATGACTGTCAGTCTGGTTTGGAGTGAACTACTATCGGCTCGACTCGATTCGTCCCTCTCTCTCTTGAGAGGCGTAGTATACATAGTGTTAGGAAGAGTTCATTTTGTAGTTATAGGTAAGGACCCGTAACAGTGAGGTTAGGTGATTTTATTAAGTATATTTACTAATCATGAATGGAAAACCTTAGTACAATTCATCAACCTCAATATTTTAAAACTGAATTTAAATTTTTTTAGTGTATAAACGTGGCGATCTTTGTAATTACACGGCATTATGAGAAAACAAAAGCGATAATGATAGTACATTTAAAGCCAAACTTCCTAAAATTCAATAAAACATGAGATTACACAGAAAATTTTTCATAAATTTTAAAGATTACTGGATAGATAAAAATTAGTAAAATTTACAGATATATCCATCTTACAAAAACATTCTTCCGTCTGTCATTCAAGCTGCCAATAAATAAAATAAACAGCTACCACTGTGTTAAAAATGCATTTATGCGGTACATTAAACTTAAAGTAAGTAATATTTGTTTGAAATCAGATTAATAAAACTTTCAATATTCCTCAAATAAAGTTTCAGAAAAGTATATTCTATTTTTGAAAGATTTTTTAATAAAGAGAATTACATTGCGATCAAATATGGCTGATAATAAACTATTTTAGCAATTTCAAAACGAAAACACTTTCCAGTCAATTAAAGTTAGTTTTGAAATACAGCAAAGTATTTTCATAATTGGAAATATTAACTCTAGAACACTAACCATGGGTATATAGTACCCAATGCAAATTTTCCTATTTTTAATTACAATTTTCAGTACCTGATTTTCTTACCAGAATAATATGTTTTTCATTTCCTATTTATGTTAACTCAATGTTTGAAGTGCCTGCATGTAAAATATTTCAAATAAAGATTTATATTTAATATTTTTTTTTGATATGATATACCCATGGTTAGTAGTGGTGTAACTGTCATTGATGGTTAATGTTCTAGGGTTAAATTTAATCTATTAGCTTGAAATTAAAACTAAAATAAAAGCTTCAAGAAAGATTTTCCATTTTTAAAGGTTCATTTTAAACCTTTGGTATCAAGTTTTCTTTGGGGGTACCTACTTATAAATGTTAGTCAAATCTATATACAAGAATAACATTCTGCAATGTATTATTAATAGTAATAATATTATTTGTAAATGAGGAGTATTAGGTAATACATATTAGTATATCAGTATGTTGGTAATGTTTAACCTCCGTGCCCGAAAAAAAGGTGTCTCAAAAGGACGGTTATTTCCTTGACACCGCTATTATTGTATACATTTTGACTTCGTCGGCAGTGTTTATTTACAAGATTATAAGACAACAAAAGCAGAAGGATCTTTCTTATTAATATGGAAAATCCTGCAGATAGGAATGTATCTTTGAAAGTCTTCAAAAAATCTCAAAATAAGAGGATCTTCAATTGGGAATTTCAAAAAATGTGGCATATCAATACATCAATAATTCTAGTTATAGTTAGATTCCTCGGTTTGACTGGAAAGGATACTAATTGACCCATTGAAAGGATCCATGGTAGCCCATGCCTTAAAGAAATACAAAAAATTGTCCTCAAAGCACAACCCACACCTTACGAAGGGCTTTATCTATGTAAAATATGGGTGATCTTAGGTTGCCTATTTTTTCCTTTTTTCTTTTTTTTTTTCAAAAATGACAGTGAAAAATGTCGTGAAGTCATTTCTGACCTTAGATCTCTGGTTGGACACCGTAAGGAAATGCGTATACAACAGAAATCAAAGGAAATAATAATAATAATAATAATAATAACAACAACAACAACATCATCATCATCATCATCACCATACAGCTTCAACATTATTAAATGGAAGTTGAATGACATTAAAAAGTTTCGACAGTATTTACTGTCACCACACCCCACGAGGGATAGATGTGACACAAGGCCTGGATTAAAGTGGGGTATTCCCGAGCCCGTAGGCTCGACCAAAAAATGCCCACAGATCCTGTATAAACGGGATCGGGTTGGTCAACCTCCTCGTCTGGGTTCCTCTCTGCTCAGAGGCAGAGAGTTCGACCGTCCAGCACTTAACGTGCTGCCGACTGTCGACGCCAAGAGCAGAAAAATGCTTAACCAAATGAAGATGCACCACCCGAAATCAGGTGTTGATAGGCTGTATGTACCAAGAGCTTTACGAGGCTAAAGTCTAATCCAACTTGAATGAACTCTAAAAACTAAACAATCGGATTAGAAGCAAACCTCACAAAAAACAATGACCCTCTCCTACTTATAGTAGCGATTTTCCAAGCGTAGCTTAGATGCGGCACGAGGCCGAAAGTATGGGGCCTCCAGTAAGGATCGAACTCACTACTCATTCGTAATCGTGCTAGCAGAGACAAGCTTGCTGACTATTACTCCGCCTCGCGGTGCCCCTCTCCTGCAAATAGTAAAACACCAAATCCACTCCATCAACAAAGAAGCCGCATTATTCAAGAAACGGCTTAACATACCTGAAATACTGCCAACAAAAACCGACCATTTACGCCAAACGAGTGAAACAGAAAACAAAACAACTTGGTCAAATGAAATTACAAAAAACTATTCTCTTAATTGATAGCACTTTACTTAGTATATTGGATGTTCCTAGTAAGGATACATCTGGCTCTACAGGATACAAAGCAGGAAACATACCATACACATGTGATAGTAGTAATAGTATTAATAATAATAATAATAATAAAATGACCTGATGATACACTAGCAATTAAGCGGTGGTTCCATGCTCCTCAAAACCTCCTTGCTGTTGGACATAGTTTATCGTCTTATCCAGGACCCGGATGTAGTTTATCGTCGTACACAGGACGCAATATCACTTTGGAGATTTCTCGTACCATAAATACATTCTGCTGGTCTTAAATGATTGACAGTATTAAATGTACGTGCTTTTTCTTTCTTTCTGAATTAAGACGAGTTACTGTAAATATCTTGTTCAATACCACGAAATTTGCCAGACTAATCGATAAGTAGTCGACCGTAGTTGGGATCATTGAGTCAATGAAAACGATCCTTACCTTAGTTGCATATCATGTTGCTTCGCCAGGACTACACACAGTTTTGAATTCAGAGATGTCCTTCTAGACTTGTTGCTGCCCAAGGCTACAGAAATCAGTTTGTCCTGCTATTTACTTATATGTGGTGGTGGGGGGAAAGAAGCGATGGATTCATTCTTTTCACAAGTAGTAAAAGTGGAAAAAATCTGCGTAACGCGTTTCATACACTAAATAGACTTCATCAGACTAAAGTAATAGATAGAAAAAAAAGTAAAAACGCGTACGAACAGGAAACGCTGAAGATGTTGGAACGTTTGGTTTGGTTTGTTTTACGGCATATCAACCTCAATGGGTTATTTAATGCCGACACTATTTTTATTGCTGGTAATATTTTTTATCTATCTATCTATCTATCTATCTATATATCTATATATCTATCTATCTATCTATCTATCTCAGTATATATTGGTTTGGTTTGTTTTGTTTGACGGCATATCAACCTCAATGGGTTATTTAATGCCGACACGATTTTTATTGCTGGTAATATTTTTTTTTTCAAAAGTGTATTGCTAGTAATATTTTTTTCCAAAAATGTATTTCTGGCAATATTTTTTCCAGAAATGTATTGCTGGTAATATATTTTTCAAAGATTTACTGCTGGTAATAATTTTCCACAAAAAGTATTGCTTGTATTAAAACCTATTTTTATACTTTCATAATGTTTTAACTCCTTTTGAGAGGGGAGGTTAACTATTTACCCATAGCTGAGACCTCGACAGGCGCTACCACCTCGGGTCAGGGTAGACTTGGGAATACCAGCAATTAAGAGGTGGTTCCACGTTCCTCAAAACCTCCTGATCAGAGGCCTTGTTGTTGGACGGAGTTTGTCGTTTTACCCAGGACCCGGATGTAGTTTATCGTCGTGCCCAGGACGCAATATCACTTTGGAGATTTCTTGTACTATAAATACATTTTTCTTCTAAGTGTCGCAGTTGGTGGATTATAGTTTTCTAAAAAGTTCTATTCCTTGTAGCTCTCAGAAGTTTTCCCCCTCTCGCCCAACCCCGTTCCGCCATCCATTCCTACCAGCCCGTCAGCTAGGTGGCTGGCTGATGTGGAGCTTTCACATAATAGAAAAAAAATCAAAACAGCAGTCATCTTCTATGTGCCCTGTCCTTTCAGGACGTTGGCAGTAATGTCTCTCCACGATTTCCTATTTTTAGGTCTAAGGAAAAAATGAGACTTTTATTATCTCTCCTAAACTCTGTTCCGACATCCATTCCTACGAGCTCATCAGGTAGTAGGTATTTTGATGATTTCCTCTATTTCTCTTGTCCTCAGTATGCCCTGTGAGGGTTATGTTTTCCAAGCCCTCCTTCCTCATTTTGCGTCCAAGGAATTTCAGCTATCTGTTCTTGATTCTGAACATTAGTGTTGGTATTTTCTTTAAAACTTCATTGTTGCTTACTTGTTCTGTTTACAGAATTCTCAGTATCCTTCTGTAGAGCCATTTTCCTGTTGCCTCTCTGTGTCTTTTCTATAAATACTTTCCTGGTAATTGTTCGGTTGAGCTCTTCGCTATGCTCATTGGCCACTTTTATTTCTGTCCCTATCTTTCGTTATGTTTAATTCCCCATCCTCTCCCTCGTAAGGTGGTCAGTGATGTCAGTTCGCTGGTGGATGCGGGACGCCATTCGTTTCGCGTGTATGTTTTCGTATTTGTTGTTGTGTTTGAATGAGTGCATGTCAGTGTGAGTGCTTCGGATGAATGAATATTTTATATTATTATAGTCCCGCACTGATTTCGTCCAGTGAACTGATATTTCTGCCACATTTAGCGATTGTGGGGTTTTTTATTACTAATATTAGTTTCTTGTAAATAGTTTTGTATTCATATTTGTAAATACTCATTGGGGTTAGTTTTTAGAATTGTTGTTTTATTCCCCCCCCCCCCACAGACACAGAATTGTAAATATGGGGACTAGTTAGTACTTTCATAGAGACAGTGAGGTATTATGGTGGTTGTAGTAAGAAAGGTACGTATGAATGTGTTGTTTTGGTGTAAGGAATATTGTTCGTACGATTGGGTCAGTGTTTGCAGCTAGCTAAGTTATATTTAAGACAGAAGAAGACCGTCTTTTCCCCAAACCCTCCTTCGGCCTTGTGCCACATTTCTGTTTATTTTACAGAATAAATATCGCTCTTCGCTATGGTTTTGTATTTAAGTGCAGTACTAGACTGACGTCACCGATTTACAGTTGAGCTGGCTAGATGTAACCGTAAGTTCTATGCTAAATGTTTATTATCTCGCACTTCCCGCTTGTGGAACTCTTTCTGGCTTCATGCTTTCCGATTAACTTTAATCTGCAAAAATTTAAATGCAATGTCAATCGCTATCTACTATCTTCCCGATTACTCCTTTTTCTTCCCGCTCATTTTCCTAATGTTCCTGTTCCTTATCCTTCCACATCCTGTCACTCCTTGTTTCTTAGTGGCTTTACTGCCTTGCATGGGGTGATACGGATTTAAAAAAAATAAATTCTTCTTTATTGATCTCTTTTCCTGCATAATTTATGACAGCAAATCTACCAGATACCTTCTTGGTCGTTTTTTATAAACATATATACATAGGAATACTAAATTCATAAACTAAATTATTATTAATTAATTAATATTAGTATCTGTCTATATTTCTGAGATGAGGTATTATGTACACTATTTACATTATTCGGACTATTGTCCTCATATTTGTCGCCATATTTATTACAACGTTTCGGCCTTTCAGTATCTGTCTATATTTCTGAGATGAGGTATTATGTACACTATTTACATTATTCGGACTATTGTCCTCATCCTAGTTGCCACATTTATTACAACGTTTCGGCCGTTGTACACTCCGGCCTTCTTCAGGTGGTTGGAATGTCGAACTGAACCATTTATTTCGCTCACTGGGGTAGACTGTTCAGGTTCCACGTGCCATGTTTAATGGATGTCAGTTATCAGTTATCTCCTGTTAATTTTTCCCTCTGAAAGTTCTCCACTGCCTTAACCGGGTATTGAACTCACACACTTTGGCTCCTGTCACTGGATGTAACCAACGCCTTTTATCCACTGTGCCATGTGTCCTTGAGGAAATAAAGGGTTCAATTCGACATTCCAACCACCTGAAGAAGGCTGGAGCGTACAACGGCCGAAACGTTGTAATAAATATGGCGACAAAGATGAGGACAATAGTCCGAATAATGTAAATAATGTAATTAATATTAATTATTAAATTATTATTAAATACAAAGAAGGTTGTAATTTTTTCATCGTCTTTCATCTGTTCTTTAAATTCATCAATTTTTATTTTCTATTAACTTTTCAGATGTTTTTCTCTCGATGTGATGGCAACACAAATCTGAACACTTAAGTGGGTGGGGCCATTATTCTGCATTTTTGCCTTCTTCTTTTTCAGAAGAATCTCGGCTGGTAATTTCAATCAACCTATAATTATTCCTTTTTTTAATCATCTTATCCCCAAGTAAGGCAATAAAGCGTCTAAGACGGATAAAGAAGAAAGTGTTCGTTATAAACTTCTAAGAACTGATGAAAATAACATAGATATTTTTTATATGAATATTCACTAGTCCTGGGTATGACGATAAACTACATCCGGCAGCAAGGCCTCTGATTGGGAGATTGGAGGTTTTGAAGAGCGTAGGAACCGCATCTTAATTGCAGTTGTTCCCAGATCTACCTTGACTCTGGGTGGGAGTACCTGTAATGGTCCCAGCTATGAGAAAATAGTTAACCCCCAAAAGCACTTCGAGTGTATAAGAATATATTTTTATAGTAAAAATACCATCAACAGATTTTTATATAAAAACACCAACAATAAATATTTATAGTAAAATTACTAACGATACATTTTATCTGTAGTTGAAGCTATAAAATTGTTCAAAATATTTAGATTTCAGCATTAAATAACCCAGAGGTTGATATGCCGTAAAAAAAATCAATCAACCAACTAATAATCACCTAATACAAGACTTAAGAGCCACTCAATATAGTGAGATACTGTGTGGTATGGTATAAGCGCAAGAAAAGTCAAGAAGTACAATTCAGGAGGTTGTGTAGCAAAGATAACGGTTAACTTTAGACTTGAAGTGGTCCGGATTCTAGTGATTGGGGGGGGGGAATCCGGTTGCAACTAAGGAATTATTTAGAAACCGGTGGAGCGAATGTAAGATGAGTTACTTTTACTAGAATTCTGCAGGCAGCTGACCGACGAGTATGCAGTCCTCGCAAGACTCTTTTTTTAAAGGTTAGTCATTTGAAACCTCGTTCAGTATGTAGCGATTAGGGGCTAGAGGTTTATAATAGATGAGGTTGCTATTGACCACTAGCTTGTAGTGGAATAAGTAAAAAGTTAATTCAACGCTATGCAGACTTCAGTATATATATATATATATATATATATATATATATGAACATAATAAAATAGGCAGCATATATTTACATTACAAAGAGTCAATCATACCTTGAATCATATTGAATTCATATTGCTGATTGATTCAAGGTATGATTGACTCTTTGTAATATATATATATATATATATATATATATATATATATATATATATATATATATATATATATATATATTGATATAAAGATTAATTTATTAAGAGAGAAGATATACTAGTGCGTACATAGCTGAAAAAGGATGAAACCTTTTACAATATTTGCTGTTTGTAATGTGTGTGTGTGTGTGTGTGTGTGTGTGTGTGTGTGTGTGTGATACGCCACGTTGTTGAGTTGAAATTTAGAAATCGGCCGACTGGGTGAAGAAATCCGCTTCACCCCGAAAGAAAGAAGTTTTCGCTACTACATTCCGGGACCAAAGAGAGGAAGGGGTTTATTGCTCAGTTCTTTTATAGTCTTGAAACGGAGCCATCTAGCTGACGTCTTGGAAGAAAAAGTCACTAAAACGCAAGGATTTATTGAAAAAAAGTAGACATTATTAAGGAGGGGAGACAATAAAAGAACAGGATTCAAGGAGACAGAAGATCACCCTTGACATTGCATTTACATTTTTGAAGATCAAATTTGCCAGGAAAGCAAGAAACTGGGAGAGTCCAATAGACAAGTGTGAGAGAAGGAACTTTTAAAATTTCACATAACAAGCAATCTTTATGAGTTACGTGCAGTCCAATATTCCACAAAGACAATTCTTTATTAGATCTTATAAACTGAAATTATAAAATCACAAAGAACTTTAACATTTGTTTTATTTGAATTTACCTCTAGCATGGTAGTAAAGCCACTAAGACACAAGGGGTTAGCGTGTGTGAAAGTATTAGAAAACACAAGCATTATTAAGTAGCGAGAACAATAGAAGGTTAACCAAGAAGACATTAGATAACGATTGACATTGCATTTAATTTTTTGAAGATCAAACTTAGCCGGAAAGCATGAAGCCGGAAAAGAGTTCCACAAGCGAGAAGTGCGAGAAAAGAAACTGTTAGCATAGAACTTACGGTTACATCAAGCCAATTCAACTGTGAACTGATGAGACCTTGCTGCCAATCTAGTACTGCGTTTAAATTCATAAAGTCTAGATATCATACCGAAGAGCTCATCCGAACAATTACCATGAAGGTATTTATAGAAAAGACACAGCGAAGCAACTTTACGGCTATGAGAAACTGACTGAAGCCGAGAGGCCAGGTCAGGACCAATAATATTGCTTCTTTGGATTTTATCAAGAATCTCCAAATATATAGTAGGAGTACCAGACCCTATTTGGAAGCAATAATCTAAGCATGGGAGAACGGTAGACTTAGAGATATGTAAAATAGATTCTGGCAAGAAAAATTGTCTAGCACAACACAGTGAACCAACTTTCTTAGCAGTTGATCTACCAATGGATTCAATGTAGATTTTCCAATTATGAAAATAACAAAAACGTATTGCTTGAAGACTTGCAGCTGCAACAGCGACCAAAATGGGTAACATGTGTAAGTAGAAGAGAAAATAAAGAATATAATCAAACTCTTGACTTTTCACAATACATTAAACTCAAGGGTTGGAAGGAAACTCCCATCAGTATTAGAAAGAGCTATAACATTTAGTGGACTTGAGAAGGCTAATTCCCTGAAAAATACTCTTTTAATAAAAAGATTTTATGAATTTCAGTTGACCTTACTTGAAGACTTTCAACAGAAGAAACAATTAAATTGGTTAACATATATAACTAGAAGAGAAAATAATGATACAATCAAAATCTTGACTTTCCACAATACATTAAACTCAAGGTTTGGAAGGAAACTCCCATCAGTATTAGAAAGAGCTATAACATTTAGTGCAAACATATCATAAATGTCTTTAAATATATATATATATATATATATATATATATATATATATATATATATATAGATAGATAGATAGATAGATAGATAGATAGAGAGAGAGAGAGAGTGACAGAGAGAGTCACATAGATGGTTATAGATGCATAGCTAGCTAGATATAGGCAGAAATCATTTTCATTATTAAATTTAAGCAAATTTATATGATATGCAAGTCCAAATGTCACTGAAGGCAATGTATGACAAATATTTATATACAATATTTTTATCTGAATTTATGATATAAAGATTCTTCGAAAATGATCAGTGTATTATTTTATTTCTTTTGGATGTGCAGGTGGTGTAATAATTATTGACATAGAAAGTGGAATTGGTCTACTAATCAAAATTCTGTTTTCTTCCCTTGGCACTTATGTCCTTGGAAAAGGTATGAATCTATCTTCCTTTAACTATGAGTTAAATTAAGGGGCAAACCGATTTCTTTTGCCTTGGTAGGTCAGCCGGTCTGGGAGGAGGAAAACTTAATTCAAAACCAACCTCTGTGTGTGTATATCATTGGGAAGAGACTGATTGTTTATTATAGGCAGCCAGGTGCTTTCATATAGAACCCTCAAATATAGCATGCAGTTTTATTGGATACATGGAAAGGTTTTTACATTAAACAAAAGGTTGGGAGATCAATACGAGTTAAGTGAAGGGACTTGAGAAGCCGCTTCTCTTGATAAACTGTTTTAAGAGAAAGACTTTATAAATTTCTACCGACATTAATACTGACGGTCCGGTCAATGGATACCGAATGTTTCCTTATAAGGAAACGGTTATTTTCACCATTATCATTGAACATTTGTTGCACCCGAATGAAAATCATTATGTGCAATATTATAATTTCTATTTTAATTTTAATGTCAAGAGAAGAAAACATTTTTTGAATAAACAATTTCACAGAACAAAGTTTCCCTACATTTTATCGTAATTAGGAGTAATTCTATTCCGTGATGCAGAAATATATTTTATAGTAACACTTTGCATTTACAACCATTCGGCGTCAGGCTATAATTCATATCTTGTCAAGACAAGAAAATTATTTGTGGGCTTTGAAAAACTAATTTCACCAAACAATTGTATTTTTCACTGGAAACCTACCATGAACAAAGGAAATCATTTTAAAACTCTGCTTTACAATCGTAAATTGTAAACAGAATCTGTAACAACCTTGACAACCGAGGGTTTGACTATAATTGCTTTGTTCAATTACTTATCCTGCCAGATTCTAAGTTCTCTCTCAGAGACTATAACTCAGGACTGTGCAGTGTAGTTACGGTATAAACCACAGATTTGCTCAGTGGGTAGCTGAAAAAGTACAAATGGATTTGGGCACTTTGAAAAAGGATATCAGATATTTCAAAAATGAATTTCATCAAACAATTGTTTCACTGGAAACCTACCAGGAATTAATGGAATCTACTCTTAATTGTTTTTACAAATTTGCAATCAACACAAAAAGCATCCCTAACAAATTTTCCATTGACAAAGCTTGTAGAAGTGAAAATTCTTTGTTAGACATTTCTTTCACTTGGTATCAAATTACATGGGGCAGGATATTTTTCAGAATTGCCTGAAACTGAGGTCAACACCGAACAGCGACAGTCTGTTTCATGCTTGAATGCAATCTTTAGGACATGTCTTTAGACTTTTATATTTTTATATCTACATAGGGTCTACCTCTGATATTGAGTACTTTTATCCAGAAATATAGCATACCTTATATATATATATATATATAGATATATATATATATATATATATATATATATATATATATAAAATATAAACGTGAACATTGAAGACAACACCTAGAGGAGACAGGCTGTTTCATGCTAAATGCAATCGTCAGGCCTGACTGTGTGTTTATCTAAAAATAAATACGCTTAAATTCACCTTCGTCTCTGCTGCGCGCCAATGGCTTAGTGGTAGAATCCCCGACTTACGCCAATTCAGTCTAGTTTCGATCCTAGCTAGAAGCAACCGGGCGTCTAGCCGAGCTGATGAAACAGTCTGTCTGTGGGTGACACAATATATATACATATATATATATATATATATATATATATATATATATATATATATATATATATATATATATATATATATATATATCCGATGCAATGAGAACGAAAATAATATATAAATTCTAACGTTCAAAATAAGTATTAATTCAAAAGAGGGCACAATACAAGTAATAGAGCAATAATTAATTTTTTCATATAGACAAAAACAGCTTACTCACTACAACGATGCAACTTCGTTTTGGTGCATTTCAATTGCACCTCGACTGGTGAGTCTTTGCAATAAATAAACTGTTTTTGTCTATATATATATATATATATATATATATATATATATATATATATATATATATATATATATATATATATATATATATATTAAATATAGATACAAGCAACCATCCATGCGTGCGATCAGCGCGTATATAAATATTTTATTTAATTTTGGCTGTTAACAAAACAGTGCTAATTGTGATTATATGAGGAATGTATTGAACGTGTTACTCATTCTTTCTTGTCAACCTCCCAGGGACAAATAAAATCTGCTATCTCTTTCTTTTGCGCTGCTAATTGCTAATCACCTGTGTCTTTAACAATGACATTTGACGCCTGTGAATAATGATAATAATAAAATGCTTTCGTTGTCAACAAATTGTATTTGGTACTTGTACCATTTCTTAGTTAATTTCTTTGTTTCATAATGGTCGGCTATCAACAGCCGACAAGCAAGGAATTTTAATCAGGTCACAAGAAAATATTTGGGTATATTAATTCAGCCTTCGAATGATATTTTCTTATTGTGCTTTAAACGACTACATTGATGATTCACGGGTGCCGTTTGTTACACTGTCCGTAGATTCTATATTGTTACATTGTCCCCAGGTTCCTGTATGTTAACCTGCTTTAGAGTCCGTCTTGTTACATTAAGTCCTAATTTGATCTTGCTGAACTGGCCCCAGGTTCTATCTTGTTAAATTGACCACAAATTCAGTTTCCTTACACTCGGCTTTAGGTTCCACCTTGTTACAATGGGTCTAAGTTTCATTTTATAAAGCTGGTTCCAGATTCCGTGTTGTTAAACTGGTTCCAGGTCGTTTGTTACATTAGCCCAATATTTCCTTTAGTACCATTGAGCAGAGGTTCCGTTTTGTTATACTGACCTCAGGTTGCATCTTGTTACACTAGCACGATTCTATTCTATTTTGTTACCCACGAAACAAAATTTCTGATTTGTTAAACTGGCTCCAGGTTCCTGTTTCTTACATTGGCTCCACGTAACGTTTTCTTACAATGGCTCCAGTTTCTTCCCTGTTACACTAACCAAGGTTTGCGCCTTGTTACTCTCTCTTCAAGTTCTATTCGGTTAAACTGGTTCAGTTTCTATCTTGTTATACTGATCCTATGTTTATCTACATTTCTGAGGCGAGGTATTGTAAATATTTACATTATTTACATTGTTCGGACTCCTGTTCTCAAGGACACGTGATCCAGTGGATAAAAGCGTTGGTTGAATCCAGTGACTTCGCTCAAAGAGTTGTGAGTTCAATACCCGGCTACTGCAGTGGCGAGCAAAAACTTGTCGAGATGAGTTAAAGGGAAATAACTGAGATATCCTGAAGAGGCATGGCACGTGGAACTAGAACAATCTACCCCCCCCCCGGTGGATGAAATAAAGGGTGCAGTTCGAAATTCCAATCACCTGAAGAAGGTTGGAGCGTACAACGGCCAAAACGTAATAAATGTAAATGATCCTCCCTTGTATACTGTTACACTGGCAACACGTTTCACCGTAGCCCAAGTTTGCAACTTATTACATTTTTTTTTTACATGAGCCCAAATACCGTTTCATTCTGCTGGTGCAAGTTTTTGTTTTGTTTGTTTGGACCCAGTTTCCATCTTCCTACACTAGCTATAAGTAACGTTTTTAAAACGGTTTTTAGCTTCCATTTTGTTACACTCTTTTTCGTTTTCCATTTTGTTACACTGGCTCCTAATTCCGTTTTTCCGGTTCCGCTTCGTTACACTAACGCCACATTCCGCTTTGTCCCTCTGGCATAAAGTTCTGTTTTGTTACACTGCCTCTAGGTTCCATATACGCGTGCATAGGCTCCGTGTTCTAATTTTCCACATTGTTACACTGGCTATATTTCCCCTTTTGTTACACTGATTCCAATTTTCCTTCTGTTACACTGACGTTTGGTTACGTTCTGTTACACTGACCACAGGTTTCCGCTACTTACACTAACCTTAAGTTGCGTGTTATTACACTGGCTCCAGCTATTGTATTGTTACACTACTTGAGGTCCTGTTTTCTTATATTGGTTCCAGGGTTCGTTTTGTCACACTGGACCAAGATCTGTTTTGTTATTCTGGGTACAAGTTCCATATTTCTACACTGGCCTTCGATAAAAAAAATTTTACACTCGACCAAAAATTCCACCTAATAACACTGGCCCAACGTTTATTTTATTACACTGACTCCAGATTTTTGCTTTTTTTTTTACACTGGCCCAACGTTTATTTTGTTACACTGGCTCTAGATTTTCTTTTTTTACACTGGCCCAACGTTTATTTTATTACACTGGCCCAACGTTTATTTTGTTACACTGGCTCCAGATTTTTTTTACACTGGCCTAACGTTTATTTTATTACACTGGCTCCAGATTTTTTTTTACACTGGCCCAACGTTTATTTTATTACACTGGCCCAACGTTTATTTTGTTACACTGGCTCCAGATTTTTTTTTACACTGGCCTAACGTTTATTTTATTACACTGGCTCCAGATTTTTTTTTACACTGGCCCAACGTTTATTTTGTTACACTGGCTCCAGATTTTTTTTTACACTGGCCTAACGTTTATTTTATTACACTGGCTCCAGATTTTTTTTTACACTGGCCCAACGTTTATTATGTTACACTGGTTCCAGATTTTTTTTTACACTGGCCTAACGTTTATTTTGTTACACTGGCTCCAGATTTTTTTACAATGGCCTAACGTTCATTTTGTTACACTGGTTCCAGATTTTTTTTACACTGGCCTAACGTTTATTTTGTTACACTGGCTCCAGATTTTTTTTTATAATGGCTTAACGTTCATTTTGTTACACTGGCTCCAGATTTTGTTTTTTACACTGGCCCAACGTTTATTTTGTTATACTGGGTCTAGATATTTTTTTTTACACTGGCCCAACGTTTATTTTATTACACTGACTCCAGATTTTTGTTTTTTTTACACTGGGCCAACGTTTATTTTGTTACACTGGCTCCAGATTTTCTTTTACACTAGCCCAACGTTTATTTTGTTACACTGGCTCCAGATTTTTTTATTTTTTTTACACTGGCCCAACGTTTATTTTGTTACACTGGCTCTAGATTTTTTTTTTACACTGGCCCAACGTTTATTTTGTTACACTGGCTCCAGATATCTTTTTTTACATTTGCGTAAAGTTATCGCTATATTACACTGGTGCCATCTTTTTACACTGAATGCAGGTTCCATCTTGCTTTACTTGGCTCCAGGTGTGGTTTTGTTACATTGGCTCCAACTTCTGTTTTTTTTTTTTTACTCTATGCGAGGAAGACATTTTGTTAACTGTATCCGAGTATTTTTTTTTACTAAAAGATAATTTATAAAATTGATATGAAATTGCTTACATCAAGAAATAAATGTCGTTTTGATGCATCAATTTTTAGCGTTGATCGATGAGACGACATCTTTTGAGAGCATTCTCGATAAAAGGGTTCAATAACTCTGGTTATAGACGTCGAATTTCTGCACTGGTGAGTTTCCGAATTGTCTTATTGATATACACACATTCCTGAAGGTAGACCGACAGGGATCACTCGCTCGAAGTTATTTTTAATCATTGATCAGATGAAAGGATTGTAGACAGATAATAGTTTAGACATTTCTGAACGAGTTGGACATTATGCATGACATCCAGATAAGAGTCTAGATCGGACAAGCCTATTTAATAAACAACAACTCGAGTTAATCTTTTGACTGTGTAGCAACTTGCGGTATTGGGCGAAACTACACCAATGCAGACTATTCTATGTTATATTTCCTTATCCTCTTTACTAAACTTATTCTTGCGTCTTAGTGGCATTAATGTCTTGCTTGGGGTGAATTGATTTAAAAAAGAAAGAATAGCATAATTATTAATATTTTTTCTAATTTCACTTGTGGTCTTATCCCAAGGTAAGTTAAGCATACTAAATGTCAGTTATCCACAGGCGATAGAACAGTGGATATAGATCATTACTATACTGAGTGTGATCCTCATTGGGTACCTCACACTTGTGATCTTTCGCCACATTAACATAAATTTAGTAAATGTCTTGAAAACAGAAAACAACAATTTTATCCAATGAAACCTTTGAAATGGACTTCTCTTTTATTATTGAATTGGGACGAAAGTTGGTAACGTTTTTTTAATAGGTTCGGTTTGAACACGTGATTTCGTTTCAGAAACTGACTGAAATTTATGACGTAAATACATATTCCAAAATGTGACATTTCAACATGTCTTTCAATACGATTCGTGCGTGGTTTGTGCATTGTAAATGCCCCTCCATTTAAAGTGAAAATGAAGGAAGGAAAATGAGATACATTTTTGTTATTTGATGCTCTTTTATTTCTGGAATGTAAAAAAGGGCAAACAGTAAAAAGAGATAAGTGCCGTTTATTGAGATGGTGCTATAGCTGAGAATATTTCCTTTTTACGTATGATTATTTAATAAAGCTTTTCTTCTTTGTTTTCTTTACCTAGTCTTCTGCTCCACAGACTTACAATACAGGATTTTACAAATAATTTAAGAATATTAAATATGCCTATAAGCAATGCATTTCCTGTGTCATCAACAAACAATATTATTTCTAGAGAAACTCCACAATATAGAAAGTAACAAAAAACAAAAAAAAAACAAATTCTACTGCAACAAGATGTAGCAAAAACTATAAGCAAGATCGCGCAATCATTAAAAGCCTAATATACTAGAATATGTCTCCAGTTGAATTTGATAAAGGCATTCAAACAAGCAATTTCCTATAAGGTTTCTTGTGTTTTTCAATAGGTGTCATTTGAACACACAATTGAAAAGTATGACATATATCGTATTTTCCAGCTTACAAGACGTTGTGGCTTGAAAAACGCACCCTAATATTGGACAGAAATTTCTAGGGGAAAAAAAACTCATTCTAATACAACACATTCACCATGCGTCCTTCACATACTAGCGCCACGTATTGTTTACATTAATCACTCGTCCGATTTTGTTTGTATGGCTGCTAGTAAACAGAACATGTTTAAGCCTGTGGCTCGGCTCCAGGAAGGTTTATAATCTTGGAAATACTTGTAACAGCTAAACACTGAGGTTACATCATATAAAAGACTAAATTAGATAGCTAACATTATAGTGTAATGACTCAAAATTCAAACCCACGTCCCTATCAGTCCAGCCAATTAGGTGACCGTCCAAGCTTATTTGAAACTGGGCGTTGCCTTACATTCGTTTTGGAAGACACACACGTAATTTTCCGGGTGTTTTTTAATGAAAAAAGTGGGTCTTGCAAGCCGGAAAATACGGTATACGTTTTTCTGAAAGGTGAGACTGTTTTTTTTTCTATAAGATTCGTATACGGATTGTGCATTTTAAATGTTTTTATGTTAATAGTGAAAATAGAGAGAAATGAGATGTATTTTTGTCATTTGATTCAATTTTATTTCAGGAAAGGAAAAACACTATATAAATAGAATGAAAAGATATATCTGCCATAGTTGAGTTTGTAAGTGGTTATTTAAGTTTGAAAGAGGAAATTTTGATCTGGTTGACCGAAAACTCTCCGACACGCTTTTACTCGTTGGGAATAAGCAAATCGAAACGTAGATTAAAAATAACCCCAGCCACACGATAGGAGACATTTGAAAACATTTGAATACGTAAATTGCGAGAATATTTGGGTGCTTCACGATTTGATGAAAGAAATATTAATGCATGCATTTCCATCTAAGATTCTCTGCTAAAGCACAATAAATCGATCCCCTTTCTAAAAGAATGGCCAGAGGCGATGAAAAATGGATTGCTTACAACACTGTGGAGAGAAAAGGATTCCGAGGAAAACGAAATGAACGACCGTTAACCACTCCGAAATGCTGTCTGCAGCATAAGAATATGATGCGCGGTTGCATAGACGTGAACCCTCCGCACCCGAGCACCCCTGACGTTGGATTCACACAAGTATTGTGTCTAGGTCGATTAAAGGAAGCAATTGACGAAAAGTGCTCACATTTGGTCAATATTTATAGTGTTTTCTTCCACCAGGACGACATTAGACTTCACGTCCCTTTACCGACCAGGCAGAAAGTTGTACAACTTAGTTGCGATGTTCTACTGCATCCATCGTCCCCACTTCACCTTGCGTCTACGGGTTACCATTTCTTCTGATCCCTGAAAAATTCTTTTGGTTGCAAAATCTTCAGTTCTCTAGAAGCTTGTAAAAGCTATTCGACTAGTTCATCCTCCAGGAAGATGACGCGTTCTGGGAGGATGGGATTATGAAGTGCCCTCAAACATGGCGAAATGCCGTAGAACGAAATGGAATATACGTGTTTGAATAAATCTATGTACAAATATCTAAATATTTTCTTTGAAATTCCCTTAAAAAAACGCAACGAACCTTTTTTTCCGACACAATAAAATAGGAGACGAATTGCTTTCTTCAATCATGTTGTAAGCAAGCGCAACTTCCGGGGCATTGTTGTCATTTGAAACACTTTCTTTGGAGGTGGATGGGGCAATATGGCAAAAACAATATTACTTACTAGGGTATGAGTCCTCGGTTGACCAAAATCCTTTTAAAAAAAAGACAAGAAAGAAAAGTAAAAAGACGTGATGTTTGGTCAGATTTGGGGAAACTTTTCAACACCTGATCATTAACAGGAGATAACTGATGACTGACATCCATTAAACATGGCGCGCGGAACTAGGACAGTCTACGCCAGTGAGCGAAATAAAGGGTTCAGTTCGACATTACAACCACCTGACGAAGGCCGGAGAGTACAACGGCCGAAACGTTGTAATAAATATGGCGACAAAGATGAGGAGAATAGTCCGAATAATGTAAATAGTGTACATAGTACCTCATCTCAGAAATATAGACAGATACTGAAAGGCCGAAACGTTGTAATAAATATCGCGAAAAAGATGAGGCCAATAGTCCGAATAATGTAAATAGTGTACATAATACCTCATCTCAGAAATATAGACAGATACTGAAAGGCCGAAACGTTGCAATAAATATGTCGACAAAGATGAGCACAATAGTCCGAATAATGTAAATAGTGTACATAATACCTCATCTCAGTTATATAGACAGATACTGAAATGCCGAAACGTTGTGATAAATATGGCGACAAAGATGAGCACAATAGTCCGAATAATGTAAATAGTGTACATAATATCTCATCTCTGAAATATAGAAAGATACTGAAAGGCCGAAACGTTGTAATAAATGTCGCGAAAAAGATGAGGCCAATAGTCAGAATAATGTAAATAGTGTACATAATACCTCATCTCAGAAATGTAGACAGATACTGAAAGGCCGAAACGTTGTGATAAATATGGCGACAAAGATGAGGCCAATAGTCCGAATAATGTAATGTAGCTGATCTTTGTTTTCTTTATTGATGATCTGATTGCAATTTAGGCGACTGAATATTCAAAAGTCCCTTAAGCGATTGTTCTGCGCATGCATATTTGGAATCTTTTCCGACTGCATTATTAAGAACCTTCCCGCTCGTATCACATGCAATAGAAACATTTATATATGTCTTTGCTTTTTAAATTTATTTATTTCAACTGCTATCTCAGTCTATATTATTTTTGTTTATTACTTACCTACTCTGATTTCTTTCTTTCTTTCTTTCTTTCTTTCTTTCTTTCTTCCTTTAATTAATTTTGTCATATATTTCTTTCTTTTTTTCCCCTTGTTTTTCTTCTGTTCTTTCTATATTTTTATCATTTATTTATATTCTTTTTATGTTTTTCATTCAGAAATTATTGCGTATTCTCTTTCTTTATTCTTTCTTTCTTTTTTAATTTATTACATCTACAGTTCTTTGTTTCATCGGCTCTTTTTCTTTTCTTTCATTACTTCCTTACATCATCGTTTCTCCTTTTCTTTTTTCTTTTATTTGTTCTTTCAACTGTCTGTCTTTCATTCTCTAATCCATTTCTTTCTTTCTAACAACACATATGCGTCTTCTGCATCTGATTTAATCGACGCTTTTTTCTTTGGGCTCTCTTGTTTTGATAACAGTTTTATTCTTCATTCTTTTCCTTAAGACAGATTTTCCACCTATTTAGTATTATTATTATTATTATTATTATTATTATTATTATTATTATTCCATTTTCTTTCTTTCTCTTTTTTCACTTAATTTCTAGTGTTTTCTTCGATTTTTTAAATCTCTATAAGTACTGTGTTCTTTCTTTCTTTCTTTCTTTCTTCCTTTCTTTCTTTCTTTCTTTCTTCCTTTCTTTCTTTCTTTCTTTCTTCCTTTCTTTCTTCCTTTCTTTCTTTCTTTCTTTCTTCCTTTCTTTCTTTCTTTCTTCCTTTCTTTCTTCCTTTCTTTCTTTCTTTCTTTCTTCCTTTGTTTCTTTCTTTCTTTCTTCGCGTTATCTATTCATTCATTAATTCATTCATTTTTTTCTCCTATGTATCTTTTGTTTCTTCCTTTTTCTCCAATTATTTATTTCTTATATTAATTCTTCACTATTTTGCATTTTCCTTTGTTTGTTCCTTAACTTTTTGAATATTTCTCTTTTTTCTTTTCCTTCTTCAGTTTCTTTCTTTCTTTCTCATTAAATTCTTCTCCACTTCGCATTCTCGATTGTTCTTTTGTTTGTTTTTTCATTCCTTCGTTTTTTTCGGTTCTTGACACATTCAGTTCTTTCTTCCCTTTTAAAACTTTATTTTATTTGGTATATTCACTTCATTCTTTCATTCTTAAATTCTTCAATTCCTGAAATTCCTTTCTTTCTTTTTTGTTTTCTTTCTTAAATTTCTGCAACATTTACTCTTTCAATTTCTTTTTTAATTCTTTCTTCCTTTGTATTTTCTTTCTTTCTCTCTCTCTCTCTCTCTCTCTCTCTCTCTCTCTCTCTCACACACACACACACTCTTCTTTCTTTCTTAGCTTTTCCATATTTGCTTCTTTCTTTTTAAATTCTTCAATTCCTGAAAATTTTTCTTTCTTTTTTGTTTTCTTTCTTCAATTCATTTTTTAATTCTTCCTCCATTAGTATTTTTCTTTCTTTCTTCCTTTCTTTCTTTCTTTTTTCTTTCTTTCTTAGCTTTTCCATATTAGCTTCTTTCTTTTTAAATTATTCAATTCCTGAAAATTTTTTCTTTCTTTTTTGTTCTCTTTCTTCAATTCACTTTTTGTTAATTCATCCTCTCTTCGTATTTTTCTTTCTTTCTTTCTTTCTTTCTTTCTTTCTTTCTTTCTTTCTTTCTTAGCTTTTCCATATTTGCTTCTTTCTTTTTAAATTCTTCAATTCCTGAGAGTTTCTTTTTTTCTTTTTTACTTTCTGAACTTTTTGCATCTTTGTTTTACTCATTCTTTGCTACTTTTGTTTTTAATTCTTCACTTAAATGCAATTCCAATTCCTTTATTTCCTTCTTTTCCTTCTTTATTTCCTTACGTCTAAAATTCTTTCTTTTGTTTTACCCTTAAACTTCTTATTCCGTTTTCCTTCCATACTCTTCATCTTGTCCCTTCTCTTATTCTTCGCATCTGGTTCTTACATCTAGGTCCATCCATTACATCTACCGCCCACCCACACACACGCTATCAGACCCTAACAATCCCTACACAGGCACACACCGTCCAAAATCTCCTCTTCAACAATCCTGTCAGCCACCCCGCCCCCACTCTACTATCTCCTCCTTCCCACAGCCACAGCTCGGTACTCCACCCACCGTAGCTGGTGGCATCGGCCGAGGCGGCAGAGTCACAGGGTAAGGTCGGCCGGCACTGGGATCGACTACTGTAGCTGGCAAGCAACCAGATGGATGAGGTACTGTCGAAGAGACAGGGCTGTCAAGGTGTTGGCAGCAGGGCCGCCGCCCATTCCAAGACGATCGCTTTTGCTTTGGCTGGGGTCGGTGTGTTGTTCTTTCTCTTCGTGCTGTGCTATACAACATGGATGCTTTCTTTAAGAAAAAATTTGCAGACAGCTAATGAAACATC
>OZ038507.1:84388739-84401239 GCA_964036315.1 Acanthosepion esculentum
TGAATATTACTTAATACCTTTTGAATATTGTTTAATATCTCTTAATTAGTGTTTAGTATCTCTTGAATATTATTTAATATCTCTTGAATATTGCTTAATATCCCTTGAATATTGTTTAATATCTCTTATAATGACGAATCACAAGTTTTCTATCTGATTAATATCTGGAAAGACTGAGAGTCATTCGACTCATTTTTTGTTTATTTATCAAGGTTGACAAGGAGCAATGTGTAACATGAAAGGCTCCTGGTCTTAAATCTGTTTGTGACCTATACCGCTATATAAATATCTCGTGCAAGAACTAACAATAATTATTCGTATTTATCATGATATCCTCATCAACTTTAAAGAGACTCCACCTGCCACATGCTGGCTTCTAAAGCGTATTGATTATCCACTTCCATGAAAAATCCAACTTTTAATCCAACCTGATAAGGTCCATCATAATTTTAAAACCAGTTTTTGTGTTCTTATCTTGGAACCTATACTGGCAGCAAACAGTATGCATACGCATAGGGAACGAGTTCAGTGAATATACAAAAACAGAAAGAGGTGTAAGGCAATGATGCATCTTCTCACCAGACCTGTTCAACATATACAGCGAGGCAATTCTGAAAGAATTGGAAACCCTACCAGGATTTAGAATTGGCGGCCACAATTTTAACAACATAAGATACGCAGATGACACAGTACTGATAGCAGACACGGAAAAGAAATTATAAAATCTCCTACAGAAGGTAGCGACGGAGAGTGAAGAAAGGACTAAGCATAAACTACAAGAAAACAGAATGCATGGTCATCAGTAAAAGGTTGAACCCGAAATGCGATTTACAGGGACACTAATTTCAAGCAGTCGCGGAGGATTATATATCTGGGAAGCGTTTTGACAGAGGACCGCACATGCGACACTGAGATCCGTAGGCCTATTGGGATGATCAAGGACGCGTTCCAAAAGCTGGGAAGAGGACTGCGAGACAGGAGGATTTCTTTGGTAACAAAGAAAAGAATACTGAACTGTTACGTGACATCTGTTCTTCTTTACGGCAGCGAATGTTGGACGATTTCCTCAAAGATGAAAAAGAGACTCGAGGCGACGGAGATGTGGTTCTACAGAAGGATGCTGAGGATAACGTGGACCGAGCGTGTGAGCAACGATTACGTCTTTTATGAGGTTACAAACAAGGAGAAGGTTTATACTTAATATCAGGAAGAGGCAGCTGAAGTTTCTGGGACACATAATGAGGAAGGAGGACCTAGAGAATCTGATACTCACAGGTCGAATGGAGGGAAAGAGAGAGGGGAAAACAACGTGACATACCTGGCGGGTTTAAGCAAGTGGATGACAGAACGTGGTCTGGGGGAGGAAGCAGAGGGAAGGAACTTGTTGAGAGCAGCATGGGATAGAGGGAGGTAAAGAGCCATGATCGCCTACGTCCTGAAAGAACATGACACATAAAAAGAAAGTAAAGATCTTGGCAAAAATTTCATTTTTTTTTCATTATTCTGCGATCTCTGTCCGATTTCGTTTACATTTTTCAGCGTCGTGCACCCAACACGAATTAACTCAGCAATATTTTGTTACTCTTATGAGATAATATCGATCTTATGCTCCACAGCAGTCTTAAATTTTTAAAAAAATTATAATTTTATATATATATATATATATATATATATATATATATATATATATATATTGATTGATTCATTCATTCATTGGTAACATTATGAACAAACTTCCAGCTAGATGCATGAGAAAATTTCAGTCCACCAAATAAAGTATTGTAAATATTTCGAATAAAAACAAATATTGTGAGCTGAAAATTGTATACTATTTACATTATTCGGACTATTGTCCTCATCTTTGTCGCCATATTTATTACAACGTTTCGGCCATTGTACCGTCCGGCCTTCTTCAGGTGGTTAGAATGTCGAACTGAACCCTTTATTTCGCTCACTGGGGTAGACTGTTCTCCTTCAACGTGCCATGTTTTAATGAATGTCAGTTGTCAGTTTTCTCCTGTTAATTCCCCTCTCCAAGTTCTCCATTGCCTTTACCGGCTATTGAACTCACGTTCTTTCGGGCCTGTCACTGGATCTAACTAACGCCTTTATCCACTCTGCCATGTGTCCTTGAAGTAGGCCGGAGCGTACAACGGCCGAAATGTTGTAATAAATATGGCGACAAAGATGAAGACAATAGTCCGAATAATGTAAATAGTGTACATAATACCTCATCTCAGAAATATAGACAGATACTGAAAGGTCGAAACGTTGTGAAAAATATGATGACAAAGATGAGGACAATAGTCCGAATAATGTAAATAGTGTACATAATACCTCGTCTCAGAAATATAGACAGATACTGAAAATGGTATATTTATCATGTAAATGTAAATATATTCAGAAAACTTTTAAAAAACGTCTTTTGGGAGAAACACTGATTTGCATAATAATATCTAACATAATTGTTTTTGTATCTGCCGAGTAAAGTGTTGTTATATATATATATATATATATATATATATATATATATATATATATATATATATATATATATATATATATATATATATATATATACAAATCTGAGAAATAACAAATGGAGTAAAAATTCCCATTTCGTAGGATTTAAGTTTTACAAAAAAGTGCTCAGTACAAAGTAAAGCAATATATTATTATTATATCTTTATTATAAGAAATTCTAATAAAACAGTTTTTTAAAAAGTTTTATTATAGCGAAAATATAATTTCTGTCTATACGTTACTTTTATGCATGTAAATATTTAAGTAACTGATTTGTTTATAATAAACAGCATTAGCAACATTCACCGGCCTGAATGTCCAATAAATTTCATAGAAAATATGAGTCCTCCGGCAGGAATCGAACCTGTATCTTACACGGAACTACTGTATAGACTGATGGGTTATCCCATTTAGCTACAGAGGAAGCGGCTGGTTAAATTACTGTTTTTAAACTAAAAATTTCCCATGATTTCATCGCATGCTCATATCTGCTAGATGCGTATCTTAACGTAAACAAATGACAACATATATTATGAAATGGGCTAAGTCTGACAATTATTTTTATATATTTTCTGCTTAAACGTTATTTTATAGATACAAATATTTAAGTAAATGGTCTTTTCATAATAAACAGTAGTAACATCATTTACCGGCTTGAATGTGTCTGTATATATATATATATATATATATATATATATATATATATATATATATATATATATATATATATATATATATATATATATATATATAATTTAAGCGATTTCATTTATATTCATTTTACTTTTCTTTATGGTTCAATCACTTGATTGAATATGGCACATTGAATTCGATCCTGCAAGACTTAAACGGTTTAAGAACCTGGACGCAAATTTATTGTGGATGATTAAAGCGATTTCTAAACATTTTCGTAAAACATATTAAAAAATAAATTTTTCAAATGAAAATCATCAGCGTCTCTCATTCGTTCGTGCGCATGTGCAGTCGCATCAATGCAAAGATGTAAACAGTACGGTTATATGCACAACAGCACTGCCTATTCGCAGTTTCACGCCTTAAGCGATCATCAAACCCTGCTTGATTTCTATATCCACAATGTATCTATCTATCTATCTATCTATCTATCTATCTATCTATCTATCTATCTATCTATACTCATTCCTATCTATCTATCTATCTATCTATCTATCTATCTATCTATCTATCTATCTATCTATCTATACTCATTCCTATCTATCTATCTATCTATACTCATTCCTATCTATCTATCTAATTCTGATGATTATCTAACTAACTATCTATCTATCTATCTATCTAATTCTTATGATTATCTGTCTGTCTATCTATCTATCTATCTATCTATCTATCTATCTATCTATCTATCTATCTATCTAATTCTGATGATTATCTATCTATCTATCTATCTATCGATCTATCTATCTAATTCTGATGATTATCTATCTATCTATCTATCTATCTAATTCTGATGATTATCTATCTATCTACCTATCGATCTATCTATCTATCTATCTATCTAATTCTGGTGATTATCTATCTATCTATCTATCTATCTAATTCTGATGATTATCTATCTATCTAATTCTTATGATTATCTATCTATCTATCTATCTATCTATCTATCTATCTATCTAATTCTGATGATTATCTATTTATCTATCTATCTATCTATCTATCGATCTATCTATCGATCTATCTATCTAATTCTGATGATTATCTATCTATCTATCTATCTATCTATCTATCTATCTATCTATCTAATTCTGATGATTATCTATCTATCTATCTATCTATCTATCTATCTATCTATCTATCTATCTATCTATGTGTATGCATATACGTTTATATTTTTATATGGGGAAAATTCATCATTTTTTGACCGTTAATAAATATAATTTTTTTTCTTTTTCATGCTATTTTCTCTCGCGGTCTTATTCAAATAAAAAAGAAGTTTTGTTTTTCAGGGTAAAAAGCAGTTAACACCCTCAGTGAATTCGATTAAGTGGCTAACTTTATACTGTTGTTTGTTTTTGTTCTTTAATATATTTAGCTTAATATATTTATTAAATTTATAGGTACCTCCACGAGATCGCTAAAAAAAAGAGCATAGCATGATGAAAAAGACGCCAAACTTGACGAAAACAAAATTTTATCGTCTAAATGCTTATGTTATTATTAAGAGGAAAGATCAATTTTTTAAAATTATTTTAAAAATTTTTTTCCTTCTTTTTAGAACATTATAAATTTTTATTAATCAAACCTTGCTTCTCTTTGTATCACCGGAACAAGTGAAATAACGTATACAATTTTTAGCATATTTTTTTTTTTGTATGACACACATTAATTTGGAAAATATTGTAAAATAAAAATATTGTCAGATGTTAATAAACCTTTCAGAAACTTTTCAGAGATGATCGAAATTATTATAAATATATTTTTTTTTTTATTAAGGTCATGGCAGAAATATTTTTTTATATTTATTACCGCCCACCCATAACTAATTTTATGAAAACGCTAGAAATTCGATCGAGCCAAATTTAGTGATTACAATAGTTAAAAGCACAAGGCTTTGAGGAATGCAAATCATGTTTTTTTTGTTTTTAATTGGACCCCCCCCACCACCACCACCACCTGAAAATCAGCTCTGAATTGTAACATACATAACTCAATAAAACAAAGATATTATTTAATTTCAAATGCTTTTATTTGCTTTTAGTTGTTTTTATGAATATGGACAATATTTTCTGAAAGCAAAAATTTCGATGAAAAATGAATTTTTAATACAATTATTTGTTATTACTTTAATTATAATAGATTTTTACATTTAGGTTGTTAAAATATTACAAAATTAGTTAAAAGCCGCATCAGCTGTCGTAAGTGTGCTTATGAGATAGATCTTTTTTTTGGCGCGTTGTAAATTGTATCGTTTTGACTAATCAGAAGACCCGCAGTAATTAAGAAATGTAATTAATCCGTATACTTGTGAATGGCGCTCCCTCCCCGTTTGTGGTTATGGTCAGCATGAGTTAATGTTTAGGGATTATTATTTGTTTAACCATTATTTCCGTTTAGTGAGTTCGATCCTCACTGCCTCGACAACTCTCAATGTCATAAAAACCAACCGACCAAAAATTCTCATCTGGTTGTGTTTATTTCTATTGTGGAAAAAATAACGAAATTATTTCAGTGTGAGTGTATATATAGTCGTGTGTTTCCGGCTATTTTTAAAAAAATCTTTTCGCCATAAGTAAGGCAATAAAGACAACACGAAGTATTTACTGAATGTGAAAAACAGGGCAAAAAAAACATTATTAAGGAGAGAGGTCAATAAAAGAAGAGAAATTAAAAACAAAAACAAAATTGATATTGCATTTAAATTTTTGAAGATCAAAATTGACTGGAAAGCAAGACGCCGAAAGAGAGCATGTATGTATGTAAGTTTGTGCTTATATATAGGGTGTATGAAAAAATACTTTTATAAACTTCAAACATGAAGCACCCCCCACCCACAGGCGGTACTATGTGATATAGCACATCCTCGGGCCACTTGACGTGTGCTGATACCTGGATCGTCCCCGACAGCCTGTAGAATCTGTTCTTCGTGGTCAGGCGTAATTACGGATCTCGGTCTTCCTCGACTCATAGTTTCTGGTACTACGAATCCTGTCTCAGCAACGCGACGAAAAACAATAGCACAGGTCGGCTGCCTTTGGAAACGCAATCTAATACAGCCGGTCAGCTTCGCATCCATTACCATTCACATGGCCGTATGTAAAAATCATATCTGTCTGCTCAAGATATGAACATATAACTCACTACTACCCCGTTAAATGTTGAAGACAAATGTAACCTAGTCTACACAGCGCCATCTATTGTAAACTTTCTTTAAACTGAGCTCAAAAATGATACACTCTATAATAACAAAGACCGTGTTTCGGCGCCCTCCTCAATAAAGCGTCCTGGGTATGACAATAGACTACGTCCGCGTCCTGGGTAAGACGATAAACTACGTCCAACAGCAAGGCCTCTGATCAGGAGACTTTGATGTGGGTGGAACCACCTCTTAATTGCTGGTGTTCCCAGGTCCACCCTGACCCGGGGTGGTAGCCCATGTCAGGGTCCCAGCTATGGGCAAATAGTTAACCCCGAAACTACGGTAAAAAGCATTATAAAAGTGTAAAAATAGGTTTTTATGCCAGAAATACTTTGTAAAAAATATTACCAGAAATAAATTTTTGAAGAAAAAAAAAAACAAAAATCTATTACCAGCAATATATTTTTTGAATATTGCCAGCAATACGTTTTTTTTTTAAATATATTATTACCAGCAATACATTTTTTAAAATAATATTACCAGCAATATATATTTTTGATGAAAAAATATGACCAGAAATAGATTTTTGACAAAACAAAATATTACCAGAAAAAAAAGTTGTCGGCATTAAATAACCCATTGAGGTTGATATGCCGTAAAACACAACAAACCAATCCAAACCTCCTCAATAAAAAACAGTTTCCCGGTGTATCTCTCGAAGATAATTTTAAGACAAGCAGTCTTTGTTATTAACGGGCTCAAGAGAATGAGTATGAATGTCAAAGTGTTACTATCAAACCGCCTGACGAGTCGGTGTAATTACCTAAAAACTCATAAGATACGTGAATATTTTATCTATCTATCTATCTATCTATCTATCTATCTATCTATCTATCTATCTATCTATCTGGGCAATGGTTAGCAAGCTTTTCTCGCTAGATCAATAAAGACTAAATAGAGGACACGATCCTCACCGGGTGATCCACATTTTCGGCCTTGTTCTACATCTAAGCTATGCGTAGAAAAAGAGTTGGGCACTTCGACGTGGTGTAATGGTTAACAAGCATGTTTCGCTAGAGCAGTTAGGACTGAGTAGTAAGTTCGATCCTCACTGGTTGTCCCATACTTTCGGCCTTGTGTCACATCTAAGCTATCCTTGTTAAATTGCCTTCTATTTTGTCCATTAATTATCTACCTACCTACCTATCTATCTCAATGTATTCCTATCTATCTATCTATTTCAGTCTGCTTTCTATCTATCTATCTATCTATCTATTTATTTCAGTCTGCTTTCTATCTATCTATCTATCTATTTATTTCAGTCTGCTTTCTATCTATCTATCTATCTATCTATCTATCTATTTATTTCAGTCTGCTTTCTATCTATCTATCTATCTATCTATCTATCTATCTATCTATCTATTTATTTCAGTCTGCTTTCTATCTATCTATCTATCTATCTATCTATCTATCTATCTATCTATTTCAGTCTGCTTTCTATCTATCTATTTATTTATTTCAGTCTGCTTTCTATCTATCTATCTATCTATCTATCTATCTATCTATCTATCTATCTATCAATCAGCATGTATAATGACCGGCTACTCGTTTTCCGAGCACACCTGTATGTTAGAGGCCTGCTCAGGCACATTTGTGTTTGTTCAATGCCGATAAAGGAAAATTGTGGTTTATACTGCAACTATGCTGACCGTAGTTCCAGTATATGCGAGAGAGAGAGAGAGAGAGAGAGAGAGATAGAGAGAGAGTGTGTGTGTGTGTGTGTGTGTATGCGTGTGTGTGTGTATCAGCAGTTTGAATAACTCCAAATCCTCGGTCACGATTACTTGTGACTTCGTGCTAGCACAATCATTGCCGGCTTCCGAACAGTTCCGTCTATTCAATTCCACTCAAAAGAACGATCTGCACTTAGTGTTGTGCGTATCGGCGCCGCCAAAAGATCAAATACCCACTGAGGTTGTTGTGTTCAATTCCGCAGAAATACACTTAGGAAAAGTATGAATAAATTTCTTCTACCCCCAGCTATGGGTTAAATAGTAGGACAAACTGGGCTCTTGAACTTTGGTTAGTAACCAAAAATATTCGTCCTCCGACTTTGTCCATTTCATAATGTATGACGTCAATTGTTTACATTTGGATACGCCATGAGCAGATATGAATGTACGTGAGAGAATCATGGAAGATTGTAGTTTAAAAACAGTAAAATCGACCTTGCTAACCGAACGCTCATCTGGCTATATGACACTACCGTATAGTATACGGATTCGATTCCTGTCGGAGGACGAATATTTTATATGAAAATTTCTCGGACATTCAGGCCGGTAAATGTTGTTTAATACTGTTTATTATAAACGGAGCATTTACTTAAATATTTGTATCTATAAAAATAATATATAAACATAAAAATGTCTTAATATATATATATATATATATATATATATATATATATATATATATATACAATGCTGTTCGATAAAAGTGACTCACCTGATTTTTTTTAATTAAATGTTCACTTCTCCGATGAAACGAAAGTTGAGCTAAATTCAAAGGATAAGCGATCTAAAATCCGAAGAAGCAGCTTTGAAAGCTCTTTGAATTTAGCAGTAAGTACTGTCAAGCATCCGTTTAGTATCATGTTCTGGGGATGCTTTTCTTTTCATGGAACTGGTCTCTTAAAACCTATTGAAAAGACCTTCAGGAACGAGCAGTACAAGAGAATTTTAGAGTCTTGTCCGCTGCCTTCTGCTGAAAGGGTGCAAATCGACCCCACCAAGCTCATTTTTATGCAGGATAATGCTCCCTGTCACAAATCAAAATTGATGAAGGAATACTTTGATGAGAAGCAGATGAGTTTTATGACATGGCCGCCCCAATCTCCTGACCTCAACCCCATAGAAAACTTATGGAGCATTATAAAGTACAGGCTCTCGATAAAGCAGTTGAGCAACAAAGAAGATTTGATTGTGAATTTTATATCCGAATGGAATTCAATGTTTGGAGATGAGATTTGCCAGAACCTAATCAAGTCAATGCCAAAAAGGGTTGAGAAGGTTATTCAAAATAAAGAAGGACCCATAGATTATTAAATCTTTCGAACTATATTACCTATTATAAATAAATTATACCTCTATTATTCTTTATTTAAAGCTGTTCGGTTATGTTTCTATTGATTACTAGTTGCAGGAAATAAGTGAGTCACTTTTTTGCACAGATTTTTTCCCTAAATCTCATTTATATCCAAAATTATAATTATCAATAGAATACCTTATGGTAAGTAAACTTTTTTTACTAGGTGGTCGGGAAGGGGTCTTTATATTAGTAAGTTTAAAAATTAGTTTGACCCCAAAAACAATAGGCCAAAAAATTTTTAAGTAAAAAATATCAGGTGAGTCACTTTTATCGAACAGCACTATATATATATATATATATATATATATATATATATATATATATATATAGTTAAGTAATGAAAATCTTGGTAATCCGTATGGATAATCCTTAGGAGGATGAAATCCTGAGAGCTCAATGTGAAGTCAGAGCGAATAATTTAATTTAAAGAAAAACAGACCACTTTAAGTCTCCATTGTCATAATTTATTTCACCAGAGAATTCTCTTTTTCTCTGAGTCTTCAGACTTCATTTTCGAAGGTGAAAAGAAATTGTGTATTTAGGCAGCAATCCTTCATTCATACATATTTCATTAAAGACGACAAGATACTACGATTAAGCTATTTATTTAATTTTTCTTGTGTTTGAACAAGTGTTTCTTTTCTGGACACAGAGTGTGTGGAAACTGTCCAAATGTTCGATAATTTCAAGCGCTTTCGGCTATACTTTTAGCCATTATCAAGGATGATTTTATTTTTTCAGTTTAATTGGGTGTATGGGTTGTGTGTATGTCTCTATAGTTATAGTGCTGTTTTATTTTCCGAACACAGTCAGCCGTGTTTGTACTTAATAATATTAAGTGTTGGCTTTTTCTTTTTTATTATTAAGGCTTCCATTATTTTTCAGCATTTTTAAATGCGGATGAGGTTATGTTTATATTTTCTACTAGCATGTTTCGGATGGTGTCTGGTAAGTTTGTGTGTGTGTTTAAGTGGATTCTAATAGAGCTGTGGTCGGATAGGTGTGACGTAAGGCGTCTGGATAGGCATGTAGCCGTGTGAACGATGTAAAAGAAAAGTTCCGTAAAGAACAGAATCATGTAAAACCGACACTTATTAAAAATGGCTTCCCTAAAAACCTTATAGTCCAACAAATGTCATGTCAGGTCTACAACTATAAATACCCATAAAGCAGCGGTAAACAAACAAGAAATCTCGATTCTATGTATCAGTCTCTATAGGAAAACCAAATTTAAGCCAGATATCTTCTCAGGGTGCAAAGTCACAAAGTGCTGAAGTCGAGAAATGATGCTATTGACATTTGTCATGAAAATACTAGAGAAAGAACTTCGTAAACACTGGAAGTGTAAATAGTTAACTTCTCTCTCTCTCTCTCTCTCTCTCTCTCTCTCTCTCTCTCTTTCTCTCTCTTCTCTTTCACGCATTCTTTAATTTTCATTCTTTCTTTCTTTCTTTCTTTCTTACACTTTCTTTCTGACACTTTCTTTCTTTCTTTCTTTCTCAATGACTTCCTTCAGTTTTCTCCCTATTCAACCGCCCCTCATTTACGACTATCTTTGTCTTTCTCATTCACTCTCTCACGTACTCTCTCTTTTTTCTCTCTCCTACACTCTCAATCATTCCGCTTTTCTCCTTAACATTACTATATCCCATCCCGCCTCTAATCTACTACTTCTCTCTCTCTCTCTCTCTCTCAACTCACTAGTTACCTTTTGACTACCGTCTCTCATTTACCTTTGCTTACTCTCTCACCCCCTCTCTCTCTCTCTCTCTCTCCCTTTCACTTACTGCTTTGTTCATCCCCTTCGGTTTTTCTCTCCCCCAATCCTATCCAATTTATATACATCTTTATCTTTTACGCTCCTTCTTGTTTTTTACTCTGTTTCTCTCTTTTCACCCGCACTTCACCTTTCTTTTTTCTCTCCCTCTTGCTCTCTCTCTCTCTCTTACACAATCCCTCACTCATTCTCTCCAGTATTTCTTCTTTTCACGTCTCTCTCACACCCATCTTTCTCTCTTTCTCTCTCTCTTTCTCTCTCTCTTTCTCTCTCTCTCTCTCTCTCTCTCTCTCTCTCTCTGTAGTGGAGTTATTTCCACAATAGAACTTGTAGTCGGACTAAATGCGTCCTAAATGCGTCCTAAATGGGGTAAACGTACAGAAACGTTAGGAACTTGTAATAAAGTGTTACGCAGAGTAATCGAGTTGTGGTCGCTGATCACTTCTTTCGACTCTTACTTATAATAGGTGGGGCAGTCTATTACCTATAGACTAGGTGTCTTCCACTATAACACTCTCTCACTTCCGTTCTGTAAATCCATTTCTCTTTCTCTTTCTCCCTCTCTCTATCTTTTTTCCTGCCCTTTCATCATCATCTTTTATTTAACCATTGTTTGTTTTTTTCATTCTTTCTTTCTTTCTTGCATTTATTCCGTCTCTTCCACTTGGTGCAATGCTTAGCAACCTTGTCGCGACATGTCAATTATGACTGAATAGTGATCCTCACTGGGTGCCCCATAACTCCGGCTTTGTGCCACATCTAAGCTATGCTTAGTAAATTGCCATTCCACCTCTCACTTGCCTATTGTCTCGTTCGCTCTCTTTAGTTTTCTCTTGTCACCCACAACTCTCTCTCTCTTTCCCTTCCTTTATCACTTACTCCATCTTTCTATCACTCCACAACACTCCCAATTAGTCTTCTCACTGACTCTCTAAGCATTTATTTCTCGGGCTATCTCTCTCACTTACCATTTTCTCTCTCCCGATTGTAACTTAGTAATCAACTCTTTTGCTTATGATATCGCTCTCTGTGGAGGCGCCGTGGCGTAATGGATAGCGGCTCGGATTGAGGAAGCGGAGAGCCGCGTTCGAATCCCAATCGAATCTATTACATTCACTTACGTGCTAATACCCTTAGGAAAAGTATAAATTCTCTTCTTCTTCTCCACCAGCTATGGGTAAATAGCAGGACAGACCGGGTAGACCAGTTGCCTTAGATGGC
>OZ038507.1:84406239-84421239 GCA_964036315.1 Acanthosepion esculentum
ATTGGACAGTAAAGTTGCCGTTCTATGCTTTTTTCTGAAATTTAAATCAATTTGTCCTTTCTTTTCTGCTATTTTGTATAAATATCTTTTTTCTCCCCTCAACCTCAAAGGGGGGGGGTCAACTTACCCAACCTGTGGGGTAAATTGAACACCATTCCTAACACCATTTTTCAAGTGCTTTAAACATGTGGAAGACATATTATGAAACCATCCAAATTGTGGAGGGTCAAAGGTCAATGGCAAGTGCCCAATTTAACACCAGCATAGACTGGATGACATTACCACGGGAGACACCAGGTCAAAAAATCTAAAAAGTGGTTCATCTTACCCGATCCTCTCCTACCAATCGAAAATCTTGAACCAACGAAAATAATTACTGTTTCCTGTATGAGCTTTGGGAAAAAGTGCAGAAATTCGAAATTCTCTTTGCATTTTTATTTCATAAACTTAGACAATGTGTTTAAATCATTTATACAACAAAAGCTCGTAATGAAGGAAATCGTAATGGGTCTTCCATGAATTTCGCAAAGAACAAAGAAGTTCTGTAGATGACCGCATTTAATACACGTTGTTTTATTAAAGCCAAGACCTCGCCACCAAGTCTCATAAATGCTCGACTGGATTAATGTTGGCCACACCATTCGTCGCAAGTTTCTGGAATGCTCTTTAAACTAATTCTGTGCGACTTGGGCTCAACGGTACGGCGTGCTGTCTTTAAACGTTTTCACAATAGAATAACGAATTAATAGTTATTCTTAATGACAGAAATGAGAATGAATTGCAAGCTGCTTACTATCAACTCGGACTCGTAGCCATGGCAAACTCAACGCTGTCACAAGGCGAACTGACAAAAAACACGTTTGAACAGGATTTTATCTATTACGATATACATCTTAAAACACGTTTCTATCTCCGATGTGAGCTACGCCATGTTGCAGGAGACATTACTGCAATCATTGCGCGTGCGCACACACACACACACACACACACACACACACACAAATACATATATATAATTGTGTGTGTGTGTATACAGATATTTTTTTTATTGAAGACCAACGAAAGTTCTTTATTCAAATTTTTTAATATATTTTTTTCAATTTTTTTCATATTGTTACTATGTATTAAGCACTCAAGATCACGAATTTTATAGACACCGTAATACAAAAAGTTTGTAAGCATTCTTCTTTCTTACCTTCTAATATTTTATACATATTTACATAACCTTAGTCATTTGGGATATGCTTGGCTTTAATAAAACAACGTTTATTAAATGCGGTCATCTACAGAACTTGTTTCTTCTTTGCGAAATGAGGCATATATCGGATCCAGGGAAGACCCCTTCATTACGATTAACTCTTTTAATTGAGCTTTTGCTGTATAAATGATTTAAACACATTGTCTAAGTTTATGAAATAAAAATGCAAAGAGAATTTCGAATTTCTGCACTTTTTCCCAAAGCTCATACAGGAAACAGTAAATATTTTCGTTGGTTCAAGATTTTCGATTTATGATTGTATTGTTTAAGAAAATATTGTTCCAATGTTCTTTCTATCTAGAATTACAATGTTGCATTCTTGGATGTGTGATGTGGTAAAATTGATAACGGCTTGTAATGGGAAATCGTAGAGCCGAGTTCAAATTCCAGTAGGGATCTTTTCTTTCACTTAATGCCAAATAACCTTGGGAAAGGCATGAATCCATCTTTTCACCCTTCAATCTATGGGAGTCTTGTGCTAATCCCACTTTACTTTGGGACTGACACGAATAAGAACAATTAAGAATACTTTATCAACATGTAATAAAGATATTTATTTACATCTAAACATTTATTTAAGACATTTTTATGTTTGTACATTCATTTTATAGATACAAATATTTAAGTAAATGTTCTGTTTTATAATAAACAGTATTATAACATTTACCGGCCTGAATGTCCGAGAAATTTTCATAGAAAATATTCGTCCTCCGATAGAAATCGAACCTGTAACCTATACGGAACCGTCACATAGCCTGACGTGCCAAATCGATTGAGCTACAGAGGAGCGTTCGGTTAGCAAGGTCGATTTTACCGGCCTGAATGTCTAAGAAATTTTTATAGAAAATCTGCGTCATGGAGAATTGTTGTTTAAAAACAGTGAAATCGACCTTGGTAACCGAAACTCACTCCGGTGGCTCAATAGATAAAATCACGTCAGGCTATATGACGGTTCCGTATAGGATACAGGTTCGATTCCTGTCGGAGGACGAACATTCAGGTCGGTAAATGTCGTTAATACAGTTTTTTTTTTTGTATCAATAAAAAGAACGTATAAACATAAAAAGTCTTTATATATATATATATATATATATATATATATATTACCTCAATATTTTTATAAATATTGTGAAATTCTAAAACTAAATGATTATAGTATTGCATATAGTTTCAGGTTTCTAAGGAAAATTAAGTTAATGGTATTTTACGCTTCCTCCACGTGAATAGGAGTTCACTTTTTGAATAATTAGAATTATATGTCACAGGTGAGCATCAGGATTTTAGAGATTGTTTATGTGGTGCATGGCCACGCCCAAAAGGCTGGGAACCTCTGTTCTAACGTCTCGGCTTAAACTCTAAAATTGTAGTTACTATTTCTTTATATAGAAGTAGATAGATTCGCCTATCTCCCGGTTTACACCCCTCCCGGTCTTTTGTACAGGTGTAGAGGTTTATCCCTTGTTTCCTATTTAGTATTAGGTGTCCGATTCCTTCTAAAGTTTTCTCATTCTCTTTCCCTCCCAGTAGACCTTTGCGTCTTAGTGACATTATCGCCTTGCTTGGGGCGAATTGATAACAACAACAAAACAAAAAAAAACAAATTAGTATTGTTTCCTCATCGCCGTTCAGACCCTGACTTTTCATCAGTCACAGACAGTGACAGTTGTACTCTCCATGCTTCGGTCATCTCTCACACCAAATCTAAAGCGGAACTCATATATACGGTCCACTGCTAAAGATACTTTGGACAATTCGACGTGGTGTAATGGTTAACAAGCTTGCCTCGTTAGATCAATTACGACTGAGTGCGATCCTAAGTACTCCCAAACAAAAACAAAAAATTATGAAAGTATAAAAATATATTTTTATATAAAAAATACCAAAAAATAAATATTTATAATAAAATTACCAACAATACCTATTTATAGTATATATTTAGTTGAAGCCATAAAATTGTGCTTAAAAGATTTAGATTCAGGCATTAAATAATCTATAGATGTTGATATGCTGCTAAACAAAACCAACCAATCAACCAAGTGCTCCATACTTTCGGCCTTGTGTCACATCTAAGCTACACTTAGAAAATGTTTCGGGCACTTCGATGTGGTGTTAACAAGCTTGTCTCGCTAGATCAATTACAGCTGAATAGTGAGTTCGGTCCTCACTGGGTGCTCCATACTTTCGGCCTTGTGCCACGTTTAAGCTATGCTTAGAAAAAACATTAGGCACTTCAACGTTGCGTAATAGTTAGCAAGCTTGTCTTGCTAGAACAATTACAACTGAATAGTGAGTTCGGTCCTCACTGGATGCCCCATACTTTCGGCCTTGTGCCACATGTAAGCTATGCTTGAAAAATCATTAGAAAACTTTGATGTGGTGTAATAGTTAGATCCCAGCATTAAATAACCTATAGATGTTGGTATGCTGGTAATCAAAATCAACCAACCAACAAGCCAGCCAACCAACTAAGTGCTCCATACTTTCGGCCTTGTGCCACATCTAAACGACGCTTAGAAAAACATTAGACACTTCAACGTTGCGTAATAGTTAGCAAGCTTTTTTTGCTAGATCAATTACGACTGAATAGTGAGTTTGATCCTCACTGCGTACTCCATACTTTCGGCCTTGTGCCATATCTAAGCTACGCTTAGAAAAACATTAGACACTTCAACGTTGCGTAATAGTTAGCAAGTTTGTCTTGCTAGATCAATTACGACTGAATAGTAACTTCAGTCCTCACTGGGTGCCCCATACTTTCGGCCTTGTGCCACTATAAGCTATGCTTAGAAAATCATTTGAGCACTTCGACGTGGTGAAATCGTTAGCAAGCTTGTCTTGCTAGATCATTTACGACTGAATTGTGAGTTCGATCCTCACTGGGTGCTCCTTACTTTCGGCCTTGTGCCACATCTAAGCTAGGCTTAGAAAACCACCTTTGCTAAATATGCCTGAAAAATAATCAGCTCATTCTAATTTGCCACGAAGTACATGACTCCATTTGCCATTCTTTTATTTTTACATGAACCCGATTAGACCAAAGATGGAGTATTTATGGGCTGGAGCTGCTCAGTCTTCATTTTTCACCCCCCCCCCCCACACACACACACACTATTTGACTCACGCGGCAAACCGAAATGAATTGCACAAAAACGTTTCGGTCACCAAGGAAAGAAAGATTTTAAATTAATTTAAGCTTTTGCGTCGGGGTTTGATGACTTTGCAGATATTTAAATTGATCTATTTCTTTTTTACATTTTCAAAAAACTGTTAGTGTAAAAAAAACTTCGGTTTCAATTTGTTCGCATTTATTTGCGAAGTAGGCTTAGTGTAATAAAAGTTCAGATAAGATCACGAATGCTTTGCTGATTGAGCCAGCCGCGGATAAGTGAAACATCTAGCCAGTTCCGCGTATATTGATGCCCTACCGAACCTTGCTTATAAGAAGACTTATGTCTATCCATTTTTTTTTTTTTTACTTTGAACTGTAGTTTGCAGTTTTAGTTGGGGAAAAAACGTAAGTTTTGCGGATTGCGTCTAAGTGAAATCGAGGGTGTGAGATCCTCGGATAGTGAGTTCATATTGCACATTGCTTATCATAAGAAGACATATGTCTTTTTTGTTTGTACTGTATTTCTTTTAAATGTATTTTGTACTTATAGTTTAAAAGAGATTGAACCAACTACATTGAATCAATAGCTTCATCTACCGCAAGGAAAGTTGGTTCTCTGTGTCGCGCCAGAAAGTTTTTCTCGCCTGAGTCCATCCTTCAAATCTACCATTCGTCCTTGCATTGAATTTTGTTGCCATATATGGTCTGGTGCCCCCGCTGTTCACCTCGAGGTCCTCGACAAAATCCAGAGACGGATATGCAATGTGACAGATCCTGATCTGGCATCTCGTCTACAGTCATTTTCCCACAGACGTGCCGTGGCTTCTCTCTGTCTTTTCTACAAATATTTCCATGGCAACTGCTCTGGCCAGCTATTTTCCCTGGTACCCCAACTGCATGAATTTAAGCGTGCTACTTGGTTGGCATTTCCGTCCCACCCTTTCACTGTCGAAACAGTTAAACGTAACCGCCTTTTCTACTCCAACAGCTTCTTCTCTTTCCTTTCCCTCCCTCCTACTTTCTTCCCTGATAGCTATAATCTTCAAATATCCAAATGTAATGTCAATCGACATCTTCTGATGCCTTAATTCCAATCGCTGTCCTTCTCGTTATCCTTTCCTCAAACACCCCTCTTTACTCTTGCTCTCTCACTCTCTGTAACCCCTTGTGTGATAGTGGCCCTCCCGCCATGCCTGGGGTGAAATGCTTAAAAAAAAAATGAAACATTTTACTGATTTAGCCAACTTTGAATAAATGGAAAAAAAATTAATCGATGCCGCGGATGGTGAAGTCCGACTGTTCCTTGCTAATTGTTAAAGACTTGTGTCTAGATCGTTTTTCTTTATACTGTATTCCAAACACATTTTGTAGTTTTAGATTAAAATGCTTCGAACATGGGATAAGTGAAGTTTGCGATGGCGTGGTTGTATTTTCAGGCATCCACTTAGAAGAAAGGCTTTATGGGAGAAGATGAAGACGAGGCACAAAATAAACTCTTGAAAAGCGGGGTAACATGAATTTTCCTCTTTTCATACACATGCTTGAAATACTACACTTTTAAAGAAACGTCAAACTCGACGAATATTTCTCGGAAATAGAGGAAAACATATCTCCTTCTTGCCTTTGACACCCGTGCAAGCAGCAAGTTTCCATTTGAACATAAAAAAAAATAGCAATATAAAATTACAGTTAACTTATATTTATTTAGACGGAAAGAAATTTTAATTTTTTAAAAGCTACTAAAACATTGTTTCAGAACGTAAGTGAACCGTGGCTGATCAACACATGACCAAAACTAGGTAGTATCTAGAATTATATCCCGTTATTTGCCAGGGGACTTAACGCTCATTAGGTGGCGTTGTATAAAACGAAAACATATAAACATTCTATTTTCTCTCTTTATCCATCGGATGCCGTAGAGACGTTTCTCGTTACCCCTCTCTCTCCCCCTCTCTCTTTCTTTCTCTCTCTCTCTCTCTCTCTCTCTCTCTCTCAAAACTTAATCCTCAGGCATACCACGTCCGCATGGCGAATCAACTTTTAATCTCAATCGAACCATATGGCGCATCATATACACACAGACGCGCGCGCGCGCACACACACACATTATACGCACACACACACACACACACCTGCTAATCGCATAAATATATATTTATTCTGTTCTACTTATGAATCCTTTTTAAAATCATTTCACCTCAAGCAAGGCAAGAAAGCCACTAAGACAAGGGATTAGTTAGTGTGAAAGAATAGGAGAAAAAGAAAACATTATTAAGGAGATAAAAAAAAATAAAACAGAAGATAACGATTGACATTGCATTTAAAGTTTTGAAGATCAAACTTGAGAAGCAAGAATCCGGAAGTGTTCCACAAGCCAGAAGTGCGAAATAAGAGGAAACTGATAGCATAGAACTTACGGTTACATTTAGCCATTTTAACTGTAAAATGATGAAACCTTGCAGTCAATCTAGTACTGCACTTAAATTTATAAAGTTTACGTATAAAAGAGGAAAGTTCCAATTCTTGTGTTGAGGATTTTAGGAATTCGTGTACATAGAAAGGAAATATATTGGGTGATCTTTTGAATAATCTGCGAGGAATGACTTTTTCTTCAATGCAATGAGAAGAAAAAGAAGCACCATTTTTTGATAAAGCACACAAAATTTGCTCGTAATTAAAAATCCTTACATTTGCCTTAATAAAATCCCCTCAGAGGACGAAAAACGCAAGGACTATGACTTCTGTCTTTATTCATATCGTCTTTTTATAGATATACTGATATTTTTACACACACACACACACACACACACACACACACACACACTCGCGCGCGCGCACACACACATACACAGACATATATATACATATATATATATATATCGTGTTTATATAAAAAATAAATAGGCTTAATTTCACCTTTATCCCGGCCGTGCACCTACGTTTTAGGGGTAGATTCTCAGACTGATGCCAATTCAGCCGGGTTTCAATCCTAGTTAGAGGCAGTCGGACGTCTAGCCACACTGATGAGCTGTGATACAGTGAAACACTCTGTCTGTGAATGACAATACACACACACATATATATATGAATTAACGACAAAAGGAAAACTTACCTTGACCAACATGTTTTGTCCTCTGGTTAGTTTTCCTTTTGTCTTTATTAATACTGTCCTTTTACACGTATACTCTATCTGATATTTTTACATACACACACACACACACACACACACACACACACACACACACACAGGCATTTGTGTGTGTATAAATAAAAAGAAAGAACAGTAAGATATAAAATCCGGTGTTCTTATAGATATTTTTATTTTTACACAATAGTGCTCCATTTTTGAAACATGGTTATCACTGTGTAGCGAAAACCCCATATTTTAAATCAATTAATATATATATATATATATATATATATATATATATACATATATATATATATGAATTAAAGACAAAAGGAAAACTTATCTTAGCCAACGTGTTTCGTCATCTGTTAAGTCTTCTTTTGTTATTATTCATATTGTCTTTTTATAAATATATATTTGAGTTATATCTGAAATTTTACACACATATAACAATGATTGTGCTTTATAAAAGCAAAAAAGAAAACAGGTCGAGCAGAGTATTTCTGGAATATATATATATATATATATGAGGTTGTAATAATTTTGTATATAACATCTTCGTTTTTACATCGCAGTAGTATCGAACGGAAAAAAGGCAACTTGCTTTCCAAATATACAAAACACTTATGTCTACATACATAAAAATTTGCTGGGGCACTTTGACGTGGTGTAATGGTTAGCGAGGGACGCGATTCTGGCCAAGGGGGTGGGCTTCTCCGTCGCGCAGAGTTGTCCGCCAAAATGAAATTCACGCGAATAGCCTCGTCAAACTCTATTTGATTCACAGCCATCTCCCCCATCGTCACCGCCACCGCCACCTGGAGAGAAAAGGAAATAGGGGGAGAGGATAGCGATCTCGATGTTCGGATGCGAGCTGGTGCCGACAATAACAACAGCTGCAGATACCCGATCATTTGCATTAGCGTTTCATTAACACCCACAGAGCCGACCTGTGGTTTATACTGCAACTATCCTAAGCAGACCTTAGTTACAGTTTGTGGGGAGAGATAGCACATATTCTGGTATGAGGGACAGTTTTAAACAAATCCAGCATGCTTTATAATAGCATCGACCGTTATCGAATCGTTTCGACTACCCGACTTCACTCGCAAGGCTTGGGTCAACACGTGGAAGGGTTTTCTGGCATTTCTCAACGCTTCCGCACGCTGGCATCGTCTCCCCAGCCGTTGATATTATCACGAAGTCACTTCCATGATAAATCTCACATGGTGAGATTGAAACCCGGATGTCATCGGCGGAACGCTAACATTCTAATCATTCAGCCCACTCGACACAATGTCAATAAGTTCATATCCTAATAATGAATAAAATAGATTTATGGTATACACCAAATATTTATTTTCACATAATCTCCTTCCTTGTTAATGCTCTTAATTAAGATTTTAATACTTGTTCATAGATCGCACAGTCCGAATATAATGCGAACTTATTCATCCAGCATATATATATATATATATATATATATATATATATATATATATATATATATATATATATATTTGTGTATTTAGGCAGCAATCCTTCTTTCATGCACATTTCATTAAAAACGACTGACAAGGTGCTTTTATTTAGTTTTTTATATAATTTCTCGTGCGATCTAATAAAGTTTTTCTTTTCAGAGGATAAATTATATAAATCTGTCCGAATGTTCTTTTTATCCGAGCGCTTTCGGCTATACATTTAGCCATTTTCAAGGATTATATTTCAACTGTTAGAATATATATATATATATGTGTATGTATATGTATATATATATTTAATTAAAAACGACTGACAAGGTGCTTTTATTTAGTTTTGTTGTGAGTCGTTTTTAATGAAATGTGCATGAAAGAAGGATTGCTACCGAAATACACAAATAAATATATATATATATATATATATATATATATATATATATATATATATATATATATATATATATATATATATATATATATATATATATATATATATATATATTGACGTTTGCCCGATAACGTAACTGTCCGGGTTTCAATTCTCGGTAGTGGATGCGCACTGCTAATGAGTCCCAAATATAGGACGAAACGGCCGTCCAGTGCTTTCTGCATTCTGTTGAGGTTTCTTCTAGACTCGGTGAATGAATTAGAACAATCTCAGATCCTCCTAGTTTCTATCACTTGTATATCTTTGCTTGGACCAGCTTCTAATGCTCTGGGTGGAGCGGCTTGGTGATAGTAGTCATGGCTCGTGGGGGCACAGTCCTATGGGTAAAAGAGAAACTCGGATGAGTTCCACCACGGAATATGTGATCGAGCGGCGATATATCAAGTCTGATTCGCTTAACTTTCGTCGCCGAGGCCCGTTGGTGCAGTTGGTATGACGTTTGCCAGATAACGTAACTGTTCGGGGTTCAATTCTAGGTAGTGGATACGTATTGCTGATGAGACCCAAATATAGAACGAAACGGTCGTCCAGTGCATTCTGTTGGTTTTCTTTTACTCTATGAATTACTTATATATACTTATTACTTTTATATATATATATATATATATATATATATATATATATATATATTTATATATATATATATATATATATATATACTTATATATATATATATATATATATATATATATATATATATATATATATTACTTATATATGAATTACTTATATATACTTATTACTTATATATATATATATATATATATATATATATATATATATATTACTTATATATGAATTACTTATATATACTTATTATATATATATATATATATATATATATATATATATATATATATATATATATATATATATATATATATATATATATATATATATATAAATATAAAATCAGTGTGGAAGCCGTTTGCTAGTGCCTAAGTCAAGTAGAATTTAAAGGTCCATTCTAATCATTGGCTTTTGAGTACCTCTTGTGAAATATATTCTGGGCAATTACATTCTAGACGAAGTGTTTTATTGACCCGGGAAAAATGTGGACGTCCTTTCCTTCCTTAAGATCTTAGTGTTTATTTTGAATAATCTTAAGTACATGCGTGGTATTATTAATATAGATTTCTAACACACAAACATCTGCATGGGTCACACACTTTCGAACTCTGTATTCTGTTACTGTTGAGAAATTTTATATATAATGGGTTGTCCAAAAAGGGAATTCGCTTTATTTAGTAATTTTTCTACTTAAAAACCGAACGAACTTTTTGGCTAAGCTAATATATATATATATATATATATATATATATATATATATATATATATATATATATATATATATATATATATATATATATATACATATATATATATATATATATATATATGAATGTATGTATGTATATATATTTGGGTATTTAGGCAGCAATCCTTCTTTCATGCACATTTCATTGAATACGACAGACAAGGTGCTTTTATTTAGTTTTTTATACAATTTCTCATGCGATCTAATAATTTTTTTTTCCTTTTCGGATGATAAATTATATAAAAACTGTCCAATTCTTCTTTTTATCCGAGCGCTTTCGGCTGTACATTTAGCCATTTTCAAGGATTAAATAATTTAACTGTTAAACAGTACAGGAGAATGTATTGTATCCAAGTGCAGCCGGAACATTGTTAGATGTCTTATTTTGCTTTCTCGTTTCATGCAGTCGACTGACGGTTACATCTCAGTGCAGTAATATCAATGTTGTACTTCTTTAGCTCCATTGCTACCAGAGTTATTTTTCTTTCTGGTGCTAAGTTATTATCCTGGATATATATATATATATATATATATATATATATATATATATATATATATATATATATATATATATATATATATATATGTTATCGTGGATATATATATCTATATATATATATATGTGTGTGTGTGTGTGTGTATTATGAAATGGACAAAGTTCGACAATAATTTTAAGACATTTTTTTATGTTTATACGTTCTTTTTATAGATACAAATATTTAAGCAAATGTTATGTTTATAATAAACAGTATTAATAACATTTACCGGCCTGAATGTCCGAGAAATTTTCATAGAAAATATGCGTCCTCCGACAGGGATCGAACCTGTATCCTATACGGAACCGTCATATAGCCTGACGTGTTTTACCGATTTAGTCACTGAGGAGCGTTTCGGTTAGCAAGGTCGATTTGACTATTTTTAAATCAGGGAGAATTGTAGTATAAAAACAGTAAAATCGACCTTGCTAACCAAAACGCTCCTCTGTGACTAAATCGGTAAAGCACGTCACGTTAATACTGTTTATTATAAGCAGAGCTTTTACTTAAATATTCGTATCCATAAAAAGAACGTATAAACATAAGAATGTTTATATATATATATATATATATGTATATATATATATATATATATATATATATATATATATATATATATATATATATACTTGTGAGTGTCAAATTTTCTTCCCTTTCACAATGAATTTCTTTCCTTAACCTTAAAATCTTCACTTCCAACCATCTTCTTTTTCTCACATTTTACATACCTTATTCAGTATTACCATTTCCACTGTAATCTTTTACCTTAAAATACTATCGCGTCTTGTGTTAGGTAGAGTTTAGAAAAAAAAAGAAAAGAGGTTCACATAGATAGTCATATACATTGATAATTTGTATACCCGAGTCTGGAAGTACTTCACCGGAGTCTTACCTCATTATGCAGGGGACGCAATCAATGCATTCTAAGTCTATTCGACTGGGTAGGCATTAGATATATCATGTTTAATGCGTGAGAGAGAATATGAGAAAAAAACACTCAAGCATAGAGAACAATAAACGAACAAGTATTAAGAAGGCTGTTGTAGCATACCTACGGACGATAATCGGTATAGTCACATTCACATAAATACAGTAGTAAATACTGTATGTTGGTCTGCAGTTGGAAATTCGTCTCCAGCTGTGCTGGTCAAACTCTCTTCCCCCGGGCAGAGAGAATCCCCAGACGAGGCTATGTCGACGGGCAGAGTTTCGTCTCGGAAAACAACAACCCTACCCAGTTTTATACGAGGTCTACGGGGAATTTTTGGCCGAGCTTACGGACTCGGATAACCCACATTAAATTCGGCCTTGTGCCACATCTGACCGCGTGGGTCAGTTGGTAGATATCCTGCAGTTGGAGATTCATTGTGGAATTCACTTGACTCACTTCTAGCAGTTGACTACTTCTTTACGCGCCACTAGCGAATCTTATATGCGTTGTTCTTGTCCTAAGTATTATCGATCATTACCAACCTTCGTGTGATTATTCTATTCAGTAACCTTCGTTAGGTTACAACGAAGGCAGAAGATAACGATTGACATTACATTCAAAATTTTGAATATCAAAGTTGATTGGGATTGCAAGAAGCTGGAAGCGAGCTCTTCAAGTGTGAAGTGCGAGAGAAGAAGCTGTTAGCATAGAACTTACGGTTGCATGTACCCATTTCAACTGTAAAATGATGAGACCTAGCAGCCAATCTAGTACTGCGATTAAATTCATAAGGTTTAAGTAACATAGAGGAAAGTTTATCAGAACAATTAGCATGAAAGTGTTGATAGAAAAGGCACAGGTAATCTACATTACGGCGGTGGAAAAATGACTGAAGCTGAGATGCCAGATCAGGACGAATAACATTACACATTATTCTTCGGATTTTATCATGAGTCAAGAATCAAGTTAGACTTATGAATGTGTAAAACAGACAACGCATAATTACAAATTTGGGATCGGACTACAAAACTTTTTAAAAAATTCCTTGTCATTGGGTCGTCAGGTACTTCCGACGAAATTTACAAAGTCATAAATACGCGGAACATGTTGAGTACCGAACTAAGTACATGAGCTATGACCAACACTTTCAGGAAATCAGTTTTAACCAGGCACCCGATATTTCGAAATTGTTGTCAACTACTGAGGTTACAACTTTGACGAATGCGACAAGTTTTGGCTCGTCTCAATTTCCTAGAATTCCTTAAACAAAAAAAAAACAAAAAAAATCTGGCAGCTTCAGTGAAGCGGATGGTCGACGGCTGTAGCCAAAGGCACCCTAATGACGTAAAACGCCCAATTGAATTCAGCGGTTTCGGTGCGTAAGCAATGAAAAATCTAAGCATAACCTTTTTTTTTTTCAAGTGGCAGGGGTCATTTTTTTTTTTTAACGGGCACTTCATTTATCTTTTAATCTAGGGCTGAACCTAGATAACATGGGGTGTGAGGAATAGCGAGGCGTATAAACAACTACAACAAACAAACAAACAAATAGCAACAACCTACCATGTACACTTATGTCCAAATCAAGCTTTAACCTGTTCGCTGTCACGGACAGAATAACTTGCCTTAGCATGTCGTCGGCTTAATACCACGGCCGAGGTAAATCGTTTTGGGAAATTTGAGTTGAGTTGAATTGGTGGGTTTTACGATAGAGCAATCCTTGTTGGCTCATTTAATGTCGAAATATTCTTTTTAATTTACTTGAGTCAAAAAACAGGCATTAGTCAAATTTATAGGGAAACATTGGTCGGGTTTAATGGTTGAGTCTATAGGTAAATATGAGTTGGATTTTGTACTTGAGTCTGTGGGCAAATATTAGTCATGTTTTTAAATCTAGCCGACTTCATTTAAATTCTCTTTCTTCTTTCTTTTGACAATAATAATAAAAAATTAGGTTTAAAATTCCCAGCATCCCTCGTTAGTGCGCATGTGTAGTCGCACCAACATAACAAATTAAATTTAGTCCGATAAGGTCCTATGTAACGAGGCGTGTCACACGAAAACTTTTCGCCCACTGACATACGTTTTCCCCGTATATATATATATATATATATATATATATATATATATATATATATATATATATATGCACATTTCATTAAAAATGACAGACAAGGTGCTTTTATTTAGTTTTTTATACAATTTCTCATGCGATCTAATAATTTTTTTCTTTTCGGATGATAAATTACATAAAAACTGTCCGAATGTTCTTTTTATCCGAGCGTTTTCGGCTATACATTTAGCCATTTTCAAGGATTATATTTTAACTGTTAAGAAATAGTTTGTTGTATGTATGTTTTATACAATGTTTTCATTGTTTTGTTTCAAAACACGGTCAAGATATTGTGTCCATGTTCAAAGTTAATATTATTAAGTGTTGGTTTGTTTGTTTTTATTAATAAGGCTACCATTATTTTAACCTTTCTTTGCATGTGAACAGTTTTTAAATAATTTATCATCCGAAAAGAAAAAAATTATTAGATCGCATAAGAAATTGTATAAAAAACTAAATAAAAGAACCTTGTCTGTCGTTTTTAATGAAATGTGCATGAAAGAAGGATTGCTGCCTAAATACACACACACACATGTATATATATATATATATATATATATATATATATATATATGTATATGTGTGTGTGTGTGTGTGTGTGTGTGTGTGTGTGTGTGTGTGTGTGTGTGTGTGTGTGTGTGTGTAAAAGGCTGGATGAATAAGGTCGCATTATATTCGG
>OZ038507.1:84426239-84458739 GCA_964036315.1 Acanthosepion esculentum
CTTTCTTTTACCTTTTTCTTTCCTTCTTTCAGAACTTTCTTTCTTTCCTTCTTTCTTTCTTTCTTTCAGAACTTTTTTTTCCTTTATTTCGTTCTTTCTTATTTTCTTTCTTTTTCTTTTATTTCGTTCTTTCTTTCTTTCAGAACTTTCTTTGTTGCTTTCTTTTGTTCTTTTTTTCTTTCTTTCTTTCAGAACTTTCTTTTTCCTTTCTTTCGTTCTTTCTTCTTATCTTTCTTTTTCCTTTATTTCGTTCTTTCAGGACTTTCTTTCTTGTTTTCTTTTGTTCTTTCTTTTTTTCAGAACTTTTTCTTATCTTTCATTCTTTCTTATTTTCTTTTTCCTTTCTTTCGTTCTTTCTTTCTTTCAGAACTTTCGTTCTCACTTTCTTTCTCTCGGATCTTTCTTTTTATTTATTTCTATATTTTTTAATTTATTCTTTTTTTATTTATTTTTATAATTTTCATTCTTTCGTTCTTTCTTTCTGTTGTAACCCCACATATTAGGAACTACACAATATAACAAAACACAGTTATATATATTTTAAAACACAACACTATTCGTTTTTATTCTCATCGACCAGGATATAGCAGGATTGGTTGGATAAACAACTCACTGTCTACAGTTGGTGTATTGTCCAGCAGCCATGTTGTTGTCTCATACTACACCTTTTTCCGTGAAGAGTCAATGATTCTTTAGAGGAGAGTTGTCTCCCCTAACACTTTCTTTCTTTGAGAACTTTCTTTCTTTTATAACGTTCTTTCTTTCTTTCGTTCTTTCTTTCAGAATTTTCTTTCTCGCTTTCTTTCTTTCGGATCTTTCTTTTTATTTATTTCTATATCTTTTAAAAATTCATTCTTTTTTATACTTTTCTTTCTTTCTTTCTTTCTTTTTAAATTTGTTCTTGACTATTCGTTCTACGGTAGTCCCAGGAATATGGATAAAAACAAACTAATAATGACCAAACATACGAAAAAGTAAAAAGATTTATCACTAGTATTTTTAGGTTGACAATTTCTGTTCGCTTTGTAAAAACAGTTTTTAATTTTCTTGCAAGGATCTCTTGACTGTTAGCGAATTCATCTCACAAACCCGTCCTGGGTATGAGGATAAACTACATCCGCGTCCTGGGTAAGACGATACAACAGCAAGACCTCTGATCAGGAGGTTTTGAGGAGCGTCGAACCACCTCTTAATTGCTGGTGTTCCCAGGTCTACCCTGACCCGGGGTGGTAGCACCTGTTAAGGCCCCAGCTATGGGCAAATAGTTAACACCCAAACTTGTGTAAAAATAGGTTTTAATACCAGAAATAATTTGTAATAAAAAAAATTATTACCAGCAATAATTTTTGAAGGAAAAATTATTATCAGCAATACTTTAAAATTTTTTTAAAAATACCAGCAATACAAACAGTCATACATTCTTTGGAAAAAATGGCCAGCTCTAGATTTCTTCAAGGAAAAATATTCCCAGAAATAGATTTTTGAAGAAAAACATCTTACCATCAATAAAAAATTTGTCGGCATTAAATAACCCCTTAAGGTTGATATACCGTAAAACAAACCAAACCAAATCATCTCACAAACCCGAGTGGATTCAGTTCTTAATAGGTGCCCTTGTCTTGTGCAAGACTAAACACGGAAACACGTACAGTGATTTTCTGATTATTTGAATTCGGATGTGATGGTTAACAAGTTCGTCTCAAAGGTAAAGTTGGCAAAGTTTGGTGACATTTGAAATAGCATGGCAATTTTGAATTGACATTTATTTCGCAACTTTCTTCTGCCTTAAGTCATATAGGTGATTATTGCTTTATACTTAAATAAGACATAGTACTCAGGACTAACAAAAGTTATTACTCAATACCATTACACAGCGAACTGTTTGAACGACTCTTATTCTTCTTTTATGTACGGTGTCTCTTCCTGTTCCTTGTAGCTCTTAATAAGTTTTGTCTTTTACTTATTTCTTCCAAACCTGGTTCTACCAGCCATTTGCTTAAGCTCATCAAGCATGTTACGCGTTGCTTACCTCTGTCTTTCTTTCCCTCAATCTGTCCTGTGAGGATCAGATTTTCCAAGCCCTCCTTTCTCATTACGTGCTCTGCCTCTTCCTGGTGTTAAGTATAAGTTTCCTTTTTGTTTACATTCTCTTCAAAACCTCGTCGTTGCTCACATGTTCGGTCTTTGGGATCCTCAGCATCTTTCTGTAGAACCACATTTCTCCTGCTTCAAGTCTCTTCCTTATCTTTAAGGAGATTGTCCGGAATTCGCTGATATATAGAAGGACAGATATCCCGTAACAGTTCAGTACACATGTTTGTTTCTAACGAAGTTTTTATGTACACTATTTACATTATTCGGACTATTGTCCTCATCTTTGTCGCCATATTTATTACGACGTTTCGGCCGTTGTACGCTCCGGCCTTCTTCAGGTGGGTGGAATGTCGAACTGAACCCTTTATTTCGCTCACTAGTTCCACGAGCCATGTTTTTAACAGTCTACCCCAGTGAACGAAATAAAGGATTCAGTTTGACAGTCCAACCACCTGAAGAAGCCCGGAGCGCACAACGGCCGAAACGTTGTAATAAATATGGCGACAAACATAAAGACAATAGTCCGAATAATGTAAATAGTGTACATAATACCTCATCTCAGAAATATAGACAGATACTGAAGTTTTTACGTTTCTTAATACTCTGCTTAGCTTTTGGAAAGCATCTTTCGCTAGCCTAATGTGCTTCCGGATTTCAAGTATTCGCTTTTGGAATGCAGCCTAGGTCATCCCAACACGTCTTCGGATATCAGCGTGGAATTTTCCGTGAGAACACTTCCCAGATACTTAAATCTCTGTACCTGCTTGATTTTTCTATTACCGACCTGTAATTTGCATTTTGGGCTCAGTCTTTTTGCTGATAACCATGCAGTCTTTTGTGATGTAGTTTATGCTTAGTCCTTTCTTCTCTCTTTCCTTCACTTCCTTCTGTAGGAGATCTTGTAGTTTCTTTTCCGTGCCTGCTATCAGCACTGTGAGATCTTGTAGTTTCCTTTCCGTGCCTGCTATCAGCACTGTGCCTTCTGCATATCTTATATTGTTAAGATGGTGTCCACAAATAACGAATCTTGCTAGGACTTCTAATTCTCTCAGACTTGCCTCGCTGTATAGGTTGAATAAGTCCGGTGAGAAGACATATAGTTTTCTTACACGCCTTTCTATATTTGTATGTCTCCTGAACTCATTTTATGTCCGTATGAAGGTGGCTTGCTGCCAGTATAGATTCTTGATTATTCTAATGTCTTTCCCGAATATGTCAAGGTTGGTGAGCAACTCTAACAGGTCTTTGTGACGTACTTTGTCGAACACCTTTACGTAATTTGTAAAACACAGTAACACGTCTTTCTGCATTCGTATTGCTCTTTCTGTTAACATTCTGAGCATAAATATCGCTTTCCTTGTTCTGGTGTTTTTGACGAACCCGCACTGTTCTTGTCCTATCTCTAGCCGGATTCTGCTGTGCGCTTTATTCATTAGAATTCGGATGATGAGTTTTGTTATATGGCTCATTAGGCTGATTGTCCGGTGGAGTTCACATTCGTTTGCGCCTGGTTTCTTAGGCAGTGCTAAGAAAATAGATCTTCTTAGGTCTTCCGGTATTTCACTACTGTTGTATATTTTATTTAATATTTCTGTGATCTTGTCTATGCCGAAATCGTTGAAGGTTGTCAGCATCACTATTCCGTCTGGCACCGACGCTTTGTTTCTGTTCAATTTGGCCAGTGCACCTTCCAATTCGGTTAGATGTTCAAATATGTTTCAAGTTTCTACCTCCACTATTAGCGACGCTGCACGGTAGGAGACCTAACATACCAATTAACGCAGGAAGTACCTATTGACACAACAATACTATTTAATTACTTCGCCTTCCATCACGGTTCTCGTGTAACATATGTTAAGAGGGGTTTCAGTTTTGTTTTAATTTGTTTCTTTAGCGGCATATCAACACTTCATGGGTCATTTAATACGGAAATTTAATTTTCTTGGGAGCATTAGTAATTTTTTTGACAAAAAAAAATGTATTTCTGGTAATATTTTTTTTTTACCGAAATGTATTACTGGTAGTTTGTTTTACTATGAAAATGTATTGTCGGTATTTTTACTATAAAATTTGTTATCCTTTCATAAGACTTTGCCCCCAGTTTGGGGATTAACTTTTTGGCCCAAAGCTGGGACTCTAACAGGTGCTACCACCTCGAGTCAGAGTGGACCTGGTAACAATAGCAATTAAGAGGTGGTTCCACGCTCCTCAAAACCTTTCAATCAGAGGCTTGCTGCCGGATGTACTTTATCGTCATTACCAGGATAGCAGGTTTGTCTTATAAACATGTCATAAACAGTTTTTTTTAGTATTGGAGACGTTAGTTATCAATCGAACTTTGCAATATTGAAGAGAAATACGAGGGTCATTCAATAAATAGGGTGAATTTTTCGGTATAAGGACTTCTAATACAGATAGAAGCTTACTTTCTTTCTTTTTTTCAACGTAGTCTCCCAGCACTGTCACACACTTTTCCCATCTGTGCACAAGCTTCCGTATTCCCTCAGCGTAAAAATCTTTGGACTGATGTCTCAGCCAGTCGCTCACAACACTTTTGACTTCATCGTCACTTTTAAACTTCGTGCCTCTCGTGAACGCTTTCAAGGAACCAAACAGGTGAAAGTCTGAAGGGGCAAGGTCTGGGCTGTAAGGGGGATGAGGGAGCAGTTCCCAGCCCAGCTCGTTGATGGTCTTCACCGTTTGGGCTGCTGTGCTGTTTGTGCTCTGCAGTAAGCATCTTTGGCACCTACCGGCAGCTGACCTTGTGTGCTGTCCCAGCAGATAAGCTCAAAGTCCTTGCAATGTTATCCACTGTCACCCTTCTGCCAGACTCAATGAGGTCATTGACTGATTCGATCACCTCAGGAGACCTCACTTCTGTAGGCCTCCCAGGCCTGTCTTCATCCTCAACACTGCTCCGTCCTTCTTTAAACAATTTAGCCCACTTGTAGACATTTTTTTCTGAAACATGTGGCACCATACACAGTTGACATTCTCCTATGAATTTCAACTGGTTTGCACCCTTCAGCAACCAAAAACTTCATAACTGACCGCTGTTCAATCCTGGAGTATGTTTCTTGGTCGGCCATCTTTGTTAATCGCTAAAACTCTCAAAGTTTTTTTTAATCTGCAAAAGAAATTAAATCCATGTGAAAAAGAAGTAAAACAAAAAAAAATAAAAAAGTAAGCTTTTATCTGTATTAGAAGTCCTTATACCGAAAAATTCACCGTATTTATTGAATGACCCTCGTAAATTGAGTTCATTTTGATACCAGTTTCATTATTCTACCTCGTCTAAAACTTTTTTTAGGATTATTAGCAAAAAGAAGAGCCCAAAATGCAAATTGAAAATCTGAAATATCAAAATCAACCTTGCACAAAAATGTTAATACCTGGGAAGTATTCTAACAAAGGACGGAAAGTGTGACACGAAATCCGAAGACGCATCGAGATAGCCAAAGATGCCTTCTAAAAGTTAAGCAGAATATTAAGAGATAGAAAAACTTCGCTAGAAACAAAGGAAAGAGTACTGAACTGTTACGTGATATCTGTCCTCCTATATGGCAGTGTATGCTGGACAATTTGCTCTGGGATAAAGAAGAGACGAAGCAACAGAAATGTGGTTCTACAGGAGCATGCTGAGGATACCATGGACCAAACAGACATGGACCGAAGAGACAGTTGAAATTTCTGGAGTACATAAATGAGAAAGGAGGGCTTGGAAAGAAAACTACAAAAATCTCCCACAGATGGCAGTGAAAAAAAGCGAGAAGAAAGGATTACACATCAATTGCAAGAAGACACAATGTATGGTTGTTAGCAAAAGGGGTAACCCAAAAGGAAAATTGCAAATCAAACAAGTAAAAAAAAAAATTAAATATTTGGGAAGTGTTTTAAAAGAGGACGAAAAGTGCGATACTGAAATCCGGAGGCACATTAGGCTAGCGAAAGATGCTTTCCAAAAGCTAAGCAGAGTATTAAGAAACGTAAAAACTTCAGTATCTGTCTATATTTCTGAGATGAGGTATTATGTACACTATTTACATTATTCGGACTATTGTCTTTATGTTTGTCGCCATATTTATTACAACGTTTCGGCCGTTGTACGCTCCGGCCTTCTTCAGGTGGAGTACATAAATGAGGAAGGAGGGCTTGGAAAATCTGATACTCACAGGACAGATTGAGGGCAAGAGAGACAGGGGAAAACAACGCATATTATACTTGACGAGCCTGAGAAAATGGATGGCGGAACAGGGTTTAGAAATAAGGGAAAGGCAGAATTTATTTAAAGCTGCAAGGAACAGGAAATTGTGGAGAGCCACGATCGTCTACGTCCTGAGAGGACACAGCACATAAAGAGAGAGAGAGAGACCGTAGTTATCAATGAAGCATAGCAATTTTGAAGACAAAGAAATTGACTTCATTTCGATACCAGTTTCGTCCATTATTCTATCTGACAAAAAAACTTGATACATAGCACCAGAAATCTAATTATCGTCATAATTTTAGAGAGACAGTTCACTTCATTTTGACACCAGCTTCGTTATTATTTCTAGTCTAAATATTTTTATTGGAGACTTTATTTATCAATCAACCGTTGTAAGTTAAGTTCTTGCGAAAACGTGAGGTTCAGCTTGGCAACTCGTTGATACAGGCGTCACTGTGCCGAGTGTCAGCCTTTGTAGAGAGGGGATGATATTTTGAAATGTCAGTGAGGAATATTTGGGAGTTTGACAGAACGTCATGTAGTGACACCGGCTGGAAGCGACGATAAGATTTCTCTTGGCAGATGATTGGTCACTAGGGTAAAATGTCATTCTGCTTTCCGGGAATGTACTGAATTTTTAAAAAATAACAGTAGCTTAAGACGAGCAATAAGTATAGAATGCGATTATTTTTAATTTTCCAAAGAAGTAGGGCGTTTTTTATAAGACAATATAAATTGTAAGGAAATGTATCTTCTTCTTCTTCTTCTTCTTCTTCTTCTTCTTCTTCTTCTTCTATTTTGTGCCTTGTCATTTCAGGACGTGGGCGATCACAGCTCTCCACAACTCCATGTCCTATGTAGCCCTTAGTAAAGTTTGTCTTTTTGGTATATCTTCTAATCGCTGTTCTGCCAACGATTTACACAAGCTCGTCTGGTAGATTATACGCTGCTTTTCTCTGTCCTGTCAATGTATCCCGTGAGTGACAGATTTTCCAAGCCCACTTTCCTCATTATGCGCCCTAGGAATTTTAGCTCTCTCTGATGTTACGCATAAGTCTCATTTCTGTTTCCATTTTCTCTGAAAATTTGTCGTTGATCAAGTGTTCAGACTATAGTATTCTCAGCATCCTTCTGTAGAACCACATTTCTGTTGCATCAAGTCGCTTCTCTGTCTGTGAGGAGAATGTTCAGCATTAATTGCCAGATAGGAGGACTGATATTACATAACAATTCAACACCCTTTTCTTCGTTTCTAACGAAAGTTTCCTGTTTATTAATATTTTTCTTGGCTTTGGGAAGGCATCTTTCCTATCCTAATGCGGCTGCGTTTTTTTGGTGAAGCATTTTCTGTCCTCTATTAAAACACTTCCTAGATTTTTAAAATTTTACATCGGGTTAATTTTGGCATCTCCAACTTGTAATTTGCATGTTGAGCTGTTTTTTTTTTTGTTTTGTTTTGTTTTGTTTTGTTTTTTTTCCCCATAAACCATACGGGGTGGGGGTGATGTGTAAATTGTCGCCATTTTATATTTTTAATTTCACGCATGTTGTTTGTTTTTTATTTTCTCAACTGCACAGTATAGTAAGCTCAGTTGGGTACCATCTGCGAGGAAAAGAGTACCATGATGCAATTGACTCAGCCAGAAATTTGTAAACGGTATGCTGTACTGCTTCGCATTCGCTCCGGAAGCTTCAGTACGAAAGTTTGGCTTCTGGGTGTCAATATGAAGACAGTGTAAAAGATTCGGAAAGAGCTGGATGAGTATAATGGTGATTACGAAGGTGTTTGGAGTGGACACTAGTGATGGCGATGTTATGCCTCCATTCATCTTGTCACTGGGCCTCAGAATCAATCTAACTACCCAGACTGCAAGCCCCTTGCTCCAATGTATTTCCAAAGAATGTCTAGCAATCCCCAAACAGTAAAAAATAGGTATTTGTGGAAAACGCAAAGGGAAACTGCTCCAAGAATGCCCAGCTATTCCCAGGCATTAAAGAAAAAGAAACTGTGGAAAAGGCAACGGGAAATTGCTCCATTGTCTTTCCAGAGAATGCGTAGCAATTCTAAGACAACGAAGAACGGGAATCTGTGGAAAAGGCAACAGGAAACCGCTCTACTGTTTTTCCTAAGAATGTATAGGAAATCTTAAACAGTAAGTAAAAGGAATATGTGGAAAGGTAATGGGAAACTGCTCCATTATTTTTTCCCGAAAATCCATAGCAATTCCCAAATAATGACGAAAAGGAATCTAAGGAAAAGGCAACGAGAAAACGCTCCACTATCTTCCTTTAGGATACATTGCAATTCCCAGACAGTATTCGTCCTGGGTAAGACGATAAACTACATCCGCGTCCTGGGTATGACGATGAACTACATCCGCGTCCTGAGTGGGACGATGGACTGCGTCCAGCAGCAAGGCCTCTGATAATACGTTTTTTAAAAAATAATGTTGCCAGCTGTACGTTTTTGAAAAATAATATTACCAGCCGTACATTTTTGAGGAAAAAATATTAATAGAAATAGATTTTTGACAAAACAAAAATATTACCAGGAAAAAAGAAAAATGTCGGCATTAAATGACCCATTGAGGTTGATATGCCGTAAAACAAATAAACCAAACCAAACCAAAACCAGACTGTATGAAATAGAATCCGTGGAAAAGGCAGCGGAAAATCGCTACACTATTTTTCTTGAGAATGCATAGCAATTCCTGAATTTCTGTAAAAGGTAATGGGAAACCGACCTAATATATTTCTCGGGAATGTATAGCAATTCCCAGATAATGGAGAAAAGGAATCTGGAAAAAGTCATAATCCCTAACACGCTTGCAAGTATCTGAGTGAATTTCTTAGCATTTTTTATTATTGTTTTTTGACTAATTTATGTTTCATTTTTATTATTGTTCCTTTTTATCCCAACACTCATTTCGTTTCACAGTTTACGGTTCTTTTTTTTTACAATTCATGTTGGGTACTTAACAATTATAGAGCATAAAACGACCTGGGATGAGTGAGAACTATCCCAACGTGAATAATGCTCGCAAATCCTTTGGGCATAATACGGACGCCGCCAGAGAGTTCATCGGGCCATTTCTTAGCCCGAATTTCTTGTAAATACAAGCTGTTCAGAATTTTCTCCTAAACGAACATGAATACGCCTCCATTCTAAACGTGTGTATGAGAGGTTCACTCGAAATTTGGCGAACTTAGGGCGGAAAATGGCGTTTAGAAAAAGAAAAAAATGGGTTTATTTCCTGGTGGATCGTTTTTTAAAAATTACCATATATATATATATATATATATATATATATATATATATATATATATATATATATATATATATATATATATATATATATATATATATATATATATATATATATATATATATATATATATATATATATATATATATGTGTGTTTGTGTGTGTTTTCACATATACTTACATACGACCTAGGGCACCTTCAGGTGGTGTACTGATTAGCAAGCGTGTCTCGCACGAACAATTACTAGTGAGTTCGATCCTCACTGGTGCCCGTTACTTTCAGCTTTGTGTCACATCTAAGCTACGCTTGGAAAATCATTATATTTACATACGTTCTATCTCTGATTTTGAGCACTTTAGCTCATAAATATTGCGGACCTAAAAAAGTGTATTTTTATCATATGATAAAAATATAGTTTTAGGATTTGTAATATTTATGTGTAAAAGTATTCGATATCAGACCTAGAACGTATGGAAATATAAAAGTGAACATTGAGGTCGATATTCAAGTCGGTAGATATAAATAATTAAATGTAATTTTTAATAAATAAACAGAAAATCGATTCCTGTATATATATATATATATATATATATATATATATATATATATATATATATATATATATATATATCAAAATGACCAAAGGAATTCAGAGTCGTATGAATCTATCCAACCTCTATCTTGATAACAACTTGACCAAAACAAGGTCTGACCAAAATTAACGATAAAAAAACAAATGAAAACTACAGGTAAAGTTCATTTTCTTCATAAACAGTCATCCACTCCTGTAATTCACTGCTACTAACAAGTAAGATTTTTTTTCTTCTGATGATGGCCATGCTGGCCGAAACTAGTCAAGGAATCTAATTGAAATGATCAAACATAAAATATTAATATACAACCCAGAGTGTCTGAAAGTTTTTTTTTAATTTTTCAATATTTTTATTGTTCAATGAAATTATCACACACACACACACACACGTATATATATATATATATATATATATATATATATATATATATATATATATATATATATATATATATATATATATATATATATCAATTATGTGGTGCGGGTTCAATTTATATTACGCGAATCATTCATACGAAAAGCAGATAATGAAGTAAATGATATGGCAAGAATCACTCTCGCAAACAATTTTTAATAATAAAATACATTAACCTCGAATCCGTTAATGAATGGTATGATCCTTGTTTATAAATTCCGGTTTTATCAGGTCTTTTTTTACTACTAGCTTTCCATCATTTCATACAATCATCGTCAGGTAGGGAAATAGGTAAGTTTTTTACATCCAGGTAATAACAGGACATCAAAAGATAAAGTGTAATCCGGAAGAAGTGTTTTTAGAAATGTGATATTGTTAACTGTAAGAATACTTTTGGAGCGTGCAGTCACGACGCTGAGGTTGAATTTTTTTTAATTTTAAAATTGTGCGTTCTTGTACTAATATAGTAATATCAGAATTCTTTTGTAGAAGTAGTTTTTTTTAGTAAAGGTGGCATGAACTTTTCGTATGAATGATTCGCGTAATATATATATATATATATATATATATATATATATATATATATATATATATATAAGAAAATTTCAGAAACAGAAAGTACTTCAGAAATAAAAGTGATTTTCCATGTTACAATGCATTTATTGCCTCGGAAAAATATTCATGAATATGAAAGAATTATACTAAAAATAAGCAGACATAACGTTTGTAATTTATTTAATCAGACATGCCTAAAAGTGAATTTGCTGCTTAATGCACAAATAGATATATATATATATATATATATATATATATATATATATATATATATATATATATATATATATGTGTGTGTGTGTGTGTGTGTGTGTGTGTGTGTGTGTGTGTGTGTGTGTGGTAAAATATAGTTTTATATTTATGGGTTAAAGTGCTCAATATCAGGCATAGAACGTATGTAGATATAAAATTGGACCTTGAATCCAATTCCGAGAGGCAACAGTGGAAAAACCTGTTTTGTGTAGCATTAGATTTTTGTAAGAAAAATTACCATGGTCCCCAAGAAAATTTAATTTCTGCATTAAATGACACATAAGGTGTCGATATGCCGTTAAACTATTTTGTGAATATCTTGGGCATTTTATTTAAACATTTTAAATAGATTATTTTCGCCATATTCACGTTGCTTTTTTTCAATGCTCAATTTGTTTTTATATTCTCCGGCCGGCAAGTGAGCAGCACTCCAGAACGAGTCTTTCTTCATATATAAATAAATATTTGTGTGTGTGTGTGTGTATGTAAGGCTCTCACTAATTTCACTAATGTAAGCAAACGACCTTCCAAACTGATTTTTCCGAAAACCATCTTATAGATATTTATTACGTGTACATAATTTCGAAAGAAGGCCGAAAGATCTCTAAACTGAGGATCAACCCCACAGTTGTAATAATCTTAGAGAAAAGCCTGCGAGCCTTTACTCTACAAGTAAGCGTTCAACTTTTACCCAATCGATTCCCAAACTTCGCCGTGGCGCACAGGTGAGGCCTTAGATTAAATAAGGTACACAGCAAAAGAGCAAGCTTATATTTCAAAATGGAAATGTTTAAACTGAAATTTACAATAAAGTACATACAGTGGGGAGAGGGAAATAAATATTCGTACACCATAAATTTCTTTATTTAACATAGATTTTTTTTAAATAATTTTATAATCCATACAATATGCGTATAGCATGGCATAATGTTTCAATATGCAAAAAAATATTAGAAAATTTGTTATATTAATAGAACTAGCAGCATGGCCCGGCGTTGCCCGTGCTTGATTCAAAAGTCGTACGACTCATACAGCAATCGCTATCACTTGACTTAAAATATTTTTGCCCTTCCTTGCCTTTAAAGGAGTGCCATTTGCCGTGCTGATGTAGCTACATGCCTTACTTCTTGCCTATCTCACACTGCGAATTTTTTCTAAGTTCTATACTAAACATTAAATCTGTTACGAAAAAAGAACTAAACAAAATGAACACAAAACGATCAGCTTCAAAAAAGTACTCGTAACTGGAAAAATCGAATGAAAAAAGAATGTTAACAACAAATATTTTTTCACACCCAACCCAGTTCTGCGGAATCAGAATCAACGTTGAGTTTAAGCAAGCGAATGAGCCAATTGGAGTAAAGTGCCATGCAGATTTAAATTTTTCCCACTTGTGACGAAGGCGGCTATCGATTTTTTGCATGCTAGCATGTTAGTTAACATTCGTGTCAGTCAGCTGTTGGCATTCACGCTGGCCAATAGAATCTTCGTGCCTATTCGTGGCAGCCAGCTATAGGCTCTCACTCTGGCCAGTAGAAAATGGCCGCAAACTACCTACATGAAAACTGCCGTAGAAGCATAAAAAAATTGATTATTTCCACTATCGATGGGAGTTGAGAAATGCAAAGCCGGTCTTGGCCTTTCCCGCTTACTTGGAGCATGTGCATGTAATTTTTGGTACAAATCCGTCGAAAATTGCGGCCGTGCATTCGTTACACACACACACACATACATCCTGCCTTTTATAGATAGAGATTATATGAAATTGAAAAAATTGGAGGCGAAAAAAGTATTCGTACAAAATTATCTATTTTATACTTTGTAGCATATTCCTTACTCAATTCAACAGCAACAGAAGTTTATTACTTATTGTGCGCTTCGTAACAATAATACCTGATGTCTTTAATTCTTCCTGTATTTCTCTCTGAGTAGTCATTGGATTTTCTTGAATCTTTCTTCTCACTGATCTAGGAGAAATTTTGCATGGTGCACCAGATCTCGATTTGTCCTCAACAGTTTTCACCTTTTTATAATAACGGAACTGATAGTAGTAAATGGATATCTGCTATTTTCCTATAGCTTTTTGCCTTCCTTCAAATGTTTGATGTTCAATTCTTTTTGCGAATTTGATATTTCCTTGCCATTTCTCCATGACGACAATTATTGTGTATGATTTGTGTGCGGGGGTAACGTTATATAAGAAATGAATTGTGGAATCTTCAAGATTGTTCCGGTAATAAGATAATTGGAAGAACCTAGCAAAATCTCACAAAGAATTATGTAAATAAAGGTAATTTAAGCCTTTTGATATTAAAGACATATTTTGTATGAATACTTTTTTCGCCTCGAAATTTTATAAATAAAACATAACTTCATTTATAACAAAATTTCCTAATTGTTTTTTGCATATTGCAGTATTATGCAATGTAGAAATGTAGAAATATTGTATGGATTTTAACTTTTCTCATAAGTTATAACTATGTTAATTAAAAAATTTTAGTACGGTTTACGAATATTTATCCCCGCCTCCCGTATATAACTGTCGAATATTTGAAGATGATGCTTGATCCCATTTTCAGTGCTAGGTTTGTGGACAGGTAATAAGGTCATAAGACAGTCTGAGCTGAGTACCTATAGGCTCAGTTTCAGACATTTTTTATCCAGTGTACAGCAGCCATAGTAGAAGTAGTGTTTTTTGGGAGACCAACCCTCACCAAACCGCAGTGTTTTTCCTTCTCCTATACCGGTTGTCACCCAAGGCTGAAGGGAGAAGAAGCGGATTCATACCTTTCCTAAGGGTATTAGCACGTAAGTGAATGTAATGGATCCGATTGGAATTCGATCCCGGTTCTCCGATTCCTCAGTCTGAGCCGCTATCCATTACTCCACAGTACAGTTCCGTAAATACCTTTACAGGTTCGTTGTGATTAAGACAATTGGTTGGGAAAACATTATTCTACACTTATACATTCAAGTATTCTTTTTTTGGAGACCTAATTTTGAAGCTTTGACAAAAAGTAAATGGATATATGGTTTGTTCAACAGCGTAGCCAGTCATTTATGTGTCATGCGTGATACACTCTTAGGCGATCATGTATCTTTCGATACATGACTGACGAGGTAGATTTTTTCCCGCTGTAGGTTGCCATCCAAGGCTATAGAACCCGGTCTGTCCTACTATTTACCCATAGCTGCGGGGTGGGGGGTGGAGAAGAAGAGGATTTATACCTTTCCCAAGGGTATTAGGACGTAAGTGAATGCAATGGATTCGACTGGAATTCGAACTCCGATTCCTCAATTCGAACCGCTATCCATTACTCCACCGTGCCAGCAGTACATACGCTAATTTCATATCTCGTGTATGATGCGACCCCCTTAAAATTAGCTTCAAAATTAGGTCTTCAAAAGTCGCCTGATACGCGAGGATATACGGTATACCTCTTTTGTAAACAATACAACATTACAAATTAAATAATAATAAAAATTAAACAAACCTTCTATGGAAAATATTAATAACATATTAAAACATATTAAACACATTTGAAATTCATTAAAAAACCTACTAAAACGATTCTGTTTATTGCTCATTAGTTAGTTAACAAATGCGCTTCGCCTTAGGAGTAGACAGGTTCGCCTATCGTCCGGTTCACACTCCTCCCTGGTTTTTGATCAGGAGTAGAGATCTATACCCTCTTTCCTGTTTAGGATTGGGTTTCTGGTTCCTTCTAATGTCTACTTCATCTCTATAATTCTAACGTCTCCACCTAAATGCTGAAATCTTATGTACACTTTATTTATTTATTTTTTCTTCAATAGGAGTAGATAGGTACGCCTATCGCCCGGGTCACACTCCTCCCTGGTTTTTGAACGGGAGTAGAGGTTAATCCCTTGTTTCTTGTTTAGGATTGGGTTTTCGGTTCCATCTAAGGCCTACTTCTAATGCATTCACCTAAACTCTGAAATTTTATTTAATATTTTTTTTCTCTCATTAGGAGTGAAAAAGTTCGTCTATCGTCCGGTTCACACTCCTCCCCAATTTTTGGAACAGGTATAAAGGTTTATCCCTTGTCTGTTTTTTGGGGTTTCCGGTTCTTTCTAATGGCTTCTCATTCTCTTTCCCTTCAAGTAATATATTGTGTCTTAGTGGCATTATCGCCTTCCGTTATCTATCGTTTCAGATTCCTTCTTTATTTGAGAGGAAACTATCCAACATTCACTGCCATTTTACAACTATCGAAAAAGAAACAAAAAGTGCTGTAGTTTCGATAATAATCTTTTATCTTTCGTTGGCTGCCGCGTATCGGAAGCCTAGAGTTCGTGTGCAGGCACCGGTACCCATACAACATTTATCGGGTTAGCGCTGTACGATTTCCAACTGATGAGAATGGACAACTGGCGGATGACAGTAACGCCTTCCCTTTGCTCACGTATATTCCCTTAAAACCTTTTCTTTATGACACATGTTGATCTTTGCTCGCATCCCAACGGCATCCAAAAAATGCCTTCCCACTCAGTCTTCAACACCTTTGACCAAAGGCCAGCAACAGCTGGACACTAATGACCCGTTGATAGATTATCTTTTTATCACCATATCTTCGCACTTCTCACCGACATTCTTACCAGGCCCCCACCCCCCACCTTTCCTTCGGACGACAGATTTGGTGTCATCGGCCAAGAAAGCAATATAGAAAAGGCGACCAGGACAAATATTTACCTCCTTTTCGAGTAGCAGACCACGATGTCCCGCCCCTGGTAGCTGTTTCAAGAAACGGGGACTATAATACGCGAGCAATTCGTTTCTGAAAACAAAACCTAACACATTCATCGCGACGACTTTCTTTGTTATGTTTTACGGCATATCAACCTCAATGGGTTTTCTTTATGAGATTTTAATTGCTGGTAATATTTTTGTTCAAAAATGTATTGCTGGTAATATTTTTTTTCTTTAAAAATGTATTGCTGGTAATATTTTTTTCTTTAAAAATGTATTGCTGGTAATATTTTTGTTCAAAAATGTAATGCTGGTAATATTTTTGATCAAAAATGTATTGCTGGTAATATTTTTTTCTTTAAAAATGTATTGCTGGTAATATTTTTGTTCAAAAATGTATTGCTGGTAATATTTTTGATCAAAAATGTATTGCTGGTAATATTTGTTTCTTTAAAAATGTATTGCTGGTAATATTTTTGATCAAAAATGTATTGCTGGTGATATTTTTTTCTTTAAAAATGTATTGCTGCTAATATTTTTGTTCAAAAATGTATTGCTGGTAATATTTTTGATCAAAAATGCATTGCTGGTAATATTTTTCTTTAAAAATGTATTGCTGGTAATATTTTTGTTCAAAAATGTATTGCTGGTAATATTTTTGATCAAAAATGTATTGCTGGTAATATTTTTGATCAAAAATGTATTGCTGGTAATATTTTTGATCAAAAATGCATTGCTGGTAATATTTTTGATCAAAAATGTATTGCTGGTAATATTTTTGTTCAAAAATGTATTGCTGGTAATATTTTTGATCAAAAATGCATTGCTGGTAATATTTTTTCTTTAAAAATGTATTGCTGGTAATATTTTTGTTCAAAAATGTATTGCTGGTAATATTTTTGATCAAAAATATATTGCTGGTGATATTTTTGATCAAAAATGTATTGCTGGTAATATTTTTTTCTTTAAAAATGTATTGCTGGTAATATTTTTGTTCAAAAATGTATTGCTGGTAATATTTTTGATCAAAAATGTATTGCTGGTAATATTTGTTTCTTTAAAAATGTATTGCTGGTAATATTTTTGTTCAAAAATGTATTGCTGGTAATATTTTTGATCAAAAATGTATTGCTGGTGATATTTGTTTCTTTAAAAATGTATTGCTGGTAATATTTTTGTTCAAAAATGTATTGCTGGTAATATTTTTGATCAAAAATGTATTGCTGGTGATATTTTTTTCTTTAAAAATGTATTGCTGCTAATATTTTTGTTCAAAATGTATTGCTGGTAATATTTTTGATCAAAAATGCATTGCTGGTAATATTTTTCTTTAAAAATGTATTGCTGGTAATATTTTTGTTCAAAAATGTATTGCTGGTAATATTTTTGATCAAAAATGTATTGCTGGTAATATTTTTGATCAAAAATGCATTTCTGGTAATATTTTTTCTTTAAAAATGCATTGCTGGTAATATTTTTGATCAAAAATGCATTGCTGGTAATATTTTTGATCAAAAATGTATTGCTGGTAATATTTTTGTTCAAAAATGTATTGCTGGTAATATTTTTGATCAAAAATGCATTGCTGGTAATATTTTTTCTTTAAAAATGTATTGCTGGTAATATTTTTGTTCAAAAAGGTATTGCTGGTAATATTTTTGATCAAAAATGTATTGCTGGTGATATTTTTGATCAAAAATGTATTGCTGGTAATATTTTTGTTCAAAAATGTATTGCTGGTAATATTTTTGATCAAAAATGTATTGCTGGTAATATTTTTTCTTTAAAAATGTATTGCTGGTAATATTTTTTCTTTAAAAATGTATTGCTGGTAATATTTTTGTTCAAAAATGTATTGCTGGTAATATTTTTGATCAAATATATTGCTGGTGATATTTTTGATCAAAAATGTATTGTTGGTAATATTTTTGATCAAAAATGTATTGCTGGTAATATTTTTTCTTTAAAAATGTATTGCTGGTAATATTTTTTTCTTTAAAAATGTATTGCTGGTAATATTTTTTTCTTTAAAAATGTATTGCTGGTAATATTTTTGTTCAAAAATGTATTGCTGGTAATATTTTTGATCAAAAATGTATTGCTGGTAATATTTTTGTTCAAAAATGTATTGCTGGTAATATTTTTGATCAAAAATGCATTGCTGGTAATATTTTTTCTTTAAAAATGTATTGCTGGTAATATTTTTGATCAAAAATGCATTGCTGGTAATATTTTTGATCAAAAATGTATTGCTGGTAACATTTTTGTTCAAAAATGTATTGCTGGTAATATTTTTGATCAAAAATGCATTGCTGGTAATATTTTTTCTTTAAAAATGTATTGCTGGTAATATTTTTGTTCAAAAATGTATTGCTGGTAATATTTTTGATCAAAAATGTATTGCTGGTGATATTTTTGATCAAAAATGTATTGCTGGTAATATTTTTGTTCAAAAATGTATTGCTGGTAATATTTTTGATCAAAAATGTATTGCTGGTAATATTTTTTCTTTAAAAATGTATTGCTGGTAATATTTTTTTCTTTAAAAATGTATTGCTGGTAATATTTCTTTCTTTAAAAATGTATTGCTGGTAATATTTTTGTTCAAAAATGTATTGCTGGTAATATTTTTGATCAAAAATGTATTGCTGGTAATATTTTTGTTCAAAAATGTATTGCTGGTAATATTTTTGATCAAAAATGCATTGCTGGTAATATTTTTTCTTTAAAAATGTATTGCTGGTAATATTTTTGATCAAAAATGCATTGCTGGTAATATTTTTGATCAAAAATGTATTGCTGGTAACATTTTTGTTCAAAAATGTATTGCTGGTAATATTTTTGATCAAAAATGCATTGCTGGTAATATTTTTTCTTTAAAAATGTATTGCTGGTAATATTTTTGTTCAAAAATGTATTGCTGGTAATATTTTTGATCAAAAATGTATTGCTGGTGATATTTTTGATCAAAAATGTATTGCTGGTAATATTTTTGATCAAAAATGTATTGCTGGTAATATTTTTTTTTTTTTAAATGTATTGCTGGTAATATTTTTGTTCAAAAATGTATTGCTGGTAATATTTTTGATCAAAAATGTATTGCTGGTAATATTTTTTCTTTAAAAATGTATTGCTGGTAATACTTTTTTCTCTAAAAATGTATTACTGGTAATATTTTTTTCTTTACAAATGTATTGCTGGTAATATTTTTGTTCAAAAATGTATTGCTGGTAATATTTTTGATCAAAAATGTATTGCTGGTAATATTTTTTCTTTAAAAATGTATTGCTGGTAATATTTTTTTCTTTAAAAATGTATTGCTGGTAATATTTCTTTCTTTAAAAATGTATTGCTGGTAATATTTTTGTTCAAAAATGTATTGCTGGTAATATTTTTGATCAAAAATGTATTGCTGGTAATATTTTTGTTCAAAAATGTATTGCTGGTAATATTTTTGATCAAAAATGCATTGCTGGTAATATTTTTTCTTTAAAAATGTATTGCTGGTAATATTTTTGATCAAAAATGCATTGCTGGTAATATTTTTGATCAAAAATGTATTGCTGGTAACATTTTTGTTCAAAAATGTATTGCTGGTAATATTTTTGATCAAAAATGCATTGCTGGTAATATTTTTTCTTTAAAAATGTATTGCTGGTAATATTTTTGTTCAAAAATGTATTGCTGGTAATATTTTTGATCAAAAATGTATTGCTGGTGATATTTTTGATCAAAAATGTATTGCTGGTAATATTTTTGATCAAAAATGTATTGCTGGTAATATTTTTTCTTTAAAAATGTATTGCTGGTAATATTTTTTTTTTTTTAAATGTATTGCTGGTAATATTTTTGTTCAAAAATGTATTGCTGGTAATATTTTTGATCAAAAATGTATTGCTGGTAATATTTTTTCTTTAAAAATGTATTGCTGGTAATACTTTTTTCTCTAAAAATGTATTACTGGTAATATTTTTTTCTTTACAAATGTATTGCTGGTAATATTTTTGTTCAAAAATGTATTGCTGGTAATATTTTTCCTTTAAAAATGTATTGCTGGTAATATTTTTTCTTTAAAAATGTATTGCCGGTAATATTTTTTCTTTAAAAATGCATTGCTGGTAATATTTTTTCTTTAAAAATGTATTGCTGGTAATATTTTTGATCAAAAATGTATTGCTGGTAATATTTTTTCTTTAAAAATGTATTGCTGGTAATATTTTTTCTTTAAAAATGCATTGCTGGTAATAATTTTTTCTTTACAAATGTATTGCTGGTAATATTTTTGTTCAAAAATATATTGCTGGTTATATTTTTTGTTCATAAATTCATTGCTGGTAATAAGCTTTTACAAAAAATGCACTGACGGTATTGAAATCTGTTTTTACACTTTCATAACGTTTTAACCCCAGTTTGGGATTAACTATTTGCCCATAGTTGGGACCGTAACAGGTGCTACCTCTCCGGGTCAAGGTGGACCTGGGAACACCAGCAGTTAAGAGGTGGATCCACGGTCCTCAAAACCACCTGATCAGAGGCTTTGCTGTTGGATGTAGTTTATCGTTTTAGCCAGGACGCGTATGTAGTATTTATTAGGTTGGTGCAAAAATGATGTCGTTTTCTCACATGAAGTTGAACGTCAAAAAACGACATTATTCTTACACCAACCTAATATCTTACTGAGGACGAATAATTTTTTTGGGGGGGGGCGTCTTACACCTCTGCAGAGTTGCAGTCGGCGTATTCGGAAGCCCCATCTGACAAGGCAGCGTCTTTCTTTTCTAGAGTAGAAGCAATCATTTAAGTTTTTAATTATTTTCTTTATTTGTTTTTGAGTGTTTGTTTTAGCATTGTTTATTGTGAACAAGCTTTGTTAAACGCAAATGGGCCATACAAATAAAAATGATAAGTCTATGATATATACACCCTTGTGCAAGTTAATTTTAGTTTTTTTTCTTTCACTATACGGTCAGTTTTAGACCCACGGAAGTGACAGGGTGTAATCGATTTCTATTTTTTCCCCAGATTAGGTCATTTATTTTCGGGGTGTATGATGAAATTTGTTTGGCCTTGAAAAATATTGCGTCATCCGTGATTGCATCAGATTTTCATCAAGCCCAGACACTATTGTCTCAACTGTCGATTTGTTGTCCTATGGGTGTGTGTATGAGGTGTGTATATGGGTGTGTGTATGGGTGTGTGTATGGGTGTGGGTATGGGTGAGTGTATATGTGTGTGTGTATGGGTGTGTGTATGTGTGTTTGTATGGGCGTGTGTGGATGAGTGTGTGTATGTGTGTGGGTATGTGTGTGTATGGGCGTGTATATGGGTGTGTGTATGTGTGTGTATGTGTGTGTATGGGTGTGTGTATGTGTGTGTCTGTTAGTGTGCATGTGTGTGTGTGACATGCTCGTGCCATGTAATGTATACAGAAACACATATAGACACACAATTAGACCGAGTGTCAAATAAGACATTTGATTAATAATGTTTTCCTTCCTTGTCTAACCTGGACAATTCCAGCCCTGTGTTGAGCAATGAAATCATAATATATATATATATATATATATATATATATATATATATTTAAATTTATAGAAATGTTTTTAGGTTTCATTGAATTAAAATATACATGCACACACTCAAACACACATATACACACAATTAAAATAACCTGAAATAGACAGTTGTGTCATGAGAAGTAAATTTGCTCTCAATCTGACAACAACCTTAGAGTAATAGGAAAAGAATATTAGCCAAAATCTGTAGCCCTTTGGAGTGATTTTACCAATTGATATACTTTTCTAGGTAATCTATACTATAAAAGAAAAGCTGATTCTCTGTCCATCACACTCTATCTGCATGTTACTTTTCATGGACATATGTAACGTATATACGTACGTCTGTGTTACGTGTGGGTGATCTACATGTGCTTGTAACTATTACGCTATCTGTCCATGATATTCTCAGCATCTTTCTATAGAACCGCATTTCTCTTGCCTTCAGTTTTCTCTTCATCTGTGAGAATGTTGTCCAGCATTCACTGCCATATAGGAAGAGGACATGACAAGCATTAACTGCCATATGCAAAGACTGATATTACATAACTGTTCCACACTCATTTCTTTGTTTGTGTTGCTTCAAGTCTCTTCTTCATCTGTGAGGAGATTGTCCAGCATTCATTACCATATATGCGAAGACTGATATTACATAACAGTTCAATACTCTTTTCGTTGTTTCTAACGAAGTTTTCCTGTTTCTTGGTACTTTTCTTGGTTTCTGGAAGACATCTTTCGCTATCCCAGTGCGCCTTCGGATTTTGGAGTCGCGTTTTTTTTATCCTTTTTAAAACAATTCCAAGACATTAAAACTTGCAAAATCAAAACAAACAGAAAAGAAAAGAAAGTTCATCTTGATGTCGCCGTTTTAAATGATCTTGACGTGTCCATGATATTCTGATTGGCATGAAAGTCTCGCAAATAAGTACAATATTAAATATTCAATGCAAAAATCCAACAGAAGCGCCCACTTCAGTGCAACGTGTTTAACTAGCAAATATGTCAAAGTTCACAATGAGGGGATAATATCGTTTTGTTGTGACTGCCCGAGAAGGCAAGTTAATTAAGGGAACTTAAAGGATATCATGGAGCGAGCGTGTGAGGCACGAGGTCTTAGAGAGGTTGAAAACAAGGAAGAGGCTTAATATCAGGAAGAAGCAACTGATGTTTCTGGGACACATAATGAGGAAGGAAGGCCTGGAGAATCTGATACTCACGAATCGAATACAGGGAAAGAGAGACAAGGGAAAACAACATAGCTGGCGGACTTAAGCAAGTGGATGACAGAACGTGGTCTGGGGGAGGAAGCAGAGGGGAGAAACTTGTTGAGAGCTGCAAGGGGTAGAGGGGGTGGAGAGCCATGGTCGCCCACGTCCTGAAAGGACATGGCACATAAAAAGAAAGAAGTTGGCCTCAGAGTTAATCGCCCATTCTGTTCATTGGACGTATCAAGTATTTGTCTGCAACAGCCTGGTCAGGTAATGTATTTATGGGAGAATGGTTCGCTCACGGGCTCACTACACTCACTGTCTTGAATGGAGTCCTGTCAGTCGTGACTATAAGGGTAGTAGAATTTAGCTACTACAGCCTAACCAGATGAAGTAGTTAAGAGGAAATAGTTTGCCCAAGTGCTCTGCCACCGCCTCTCTTCAATGAAATACTGTCAAACATAACTTATTTAATAACATTAATAGTAATCGCATTTGGTTGCTACTGCTTGAGTAGGTAAATTAGTTATGTTATATTCCGTGATATTAGGAATATATATTCGATAAACACGGTGGATAAAATAAGTAAAGGTTTATTGTAAAAAAACAGTACAATAAGAATAAAGGTAACAGTTATGAACAAGGTTGTCACAAGGCAATCCAGTAGTGAGTGCTACTATTGGAAGGTCGGTAGTTCTCGCGTAACTCTGAGTCGTACTCAACAGATCCCAGCTAGTATATTTAGCTACCCCCCACGAGGGTTGCATGTGGCACAAGGTCGGGTTTATCGTGGGTTCTCCGAGCCCGTACGCTCAGCCAAAAATAATCCCTTTCGAACGCGTATATACGGCTTCAGGGTCAGTCTAACTACCTGAACGAGACTCTGCCCTTCGGCGGAGCCTCGTCCGGGTTACTCTCTGCTGAGAGGCAGAGAGTTCCACTGTCTAGCTGGAACAGGTCGCAGCTAGTCAAAGAAAATGTGCTCTCCTGTAGAGATTTTCCAAGCGAAGCTTAGATGTAGCACAAGGCCGAAAGTATGGGGCATCCAGTGAGGATCGAACTCACATTTCAGTAGTAACTGTTCTAGTAAAATAAGTTTGCTAACCATAACACCACGCCGAGGTGCCCACAGATCCCAGCTAGTATATATAGCTACGCCCCCCCCCCTCGAGGGTTGCATGTGGCACAAGGCCGGGTTTAACGTGGGTTTTCCGAGCCCGTAGGCTCGGTGAAAAATATTCCCTATTTGAACCCGTAAAAATGGGTTCAAGGTCAGAGTACCTACCCGAACGAGACTCTGCCCTCGTCCGGGTTTCTCTCTGCCTTCAGGCAGAGAGTTCGACTGTGTAGCTGGAACAGATGCCAGCTACAATATCTAGCCACCCTCCCACGAGGGTTGCAAGGTCAACCTCCCCGAACGAGACTCTGCCCTTCGACGGAGCCTCGTCCGGGTTCCTCTCTGCTCAGAAGCAGAGAGTTCGGAAAAAGATTTCGGCTAGACGATATTTAGCCCCCTCCCCAACGAGGGTTGCATGTGGCACAAGGCCGGGTTTAACATGGGTTTTCCGAGCCCGTAGGCTCGGCCAAAAAATGCCCGTAGAACCCGCATAACGGGATCGTGTTGGTCAACCTCCCCGAACGAGTCTCTGTCCCTTGGCTGAGCCTCGTCCAGGTTCCTCTCTGCTCAAGGGCAGAGAGTTCGACCATCAAGCCGAAAAGATTTCGGCTAGACTCTGTAGTCCGTTGACTTACACATACTTATAAGTAGTTACTCATGGGGGTGACCGGTTATTTCATTGCATCATTATGGGAGAGTGATTTCCTTGTTTTTTTAATTTTACTGATTTTTTTCTTATTTATTTCAGGTCAGCAATACAAGCGAAGTGGACGGAGTGTATCTGTCACCCAAAATATCAACTGTGCAAACTACGTACGGTTTAAACGAGACTTTCCATTTGACGACCCCTAGATCCCCGGGTGGGCGCAAGACCTCGGGCAGAACGAAAATCCGAAAGCATTACCGGAAGCAGATCCACCAATTATTGTCGAAACTACTTGGAAACGGTCGAACCGGAAACGATGAGAACGACCGACCAGAAGCTAGAAACGGGACCGATCAAAACCCGAAGAAAAAGTCCGGACGACCGAAGTATCGCGTCCGTCTTCCCGGCCGACGCAAGAAAAAAAACCGAAACACACATAGGAAAACTTCACCTCAGCGATCAGGCGCAGCGTCGAGGGGAGAGAAGAGACGGGATCGGTTGAAAATCAATTCTCCGCCGGACAGGAAAGGTCGAACTAAGCTGTTTGATTGCAAAAGAAAAGGTGAATGTAGTCGTGACAAGACGGAAAATGAAACCGACGTTAAACGAGGCAATATTTCCACGTCACCCGGAACGCGGAAACAACAAATGGGAATTGGCGGTAATCGAAACCAGCAAGTCGGAACCGTTGCTGGTCAGAGTTCGCGTCTTGAAATGGAGGTTAAGCGAAGAAATATCACAACCCAGTCGAGGCTCGTTGAAGGAAACAAGAGAACGTTTAACGTGTCAACGCAATCAATCAACACGGACAGACGAGGGAGAGTGAATGAGAGTTCCACTCAAAGTTCTAGTCGAGTTGAGCTCGGTGATGATTTAAAGCAGACGGCAAACGTGAAGATTTCGCCTTCTTCGCGACCGCCAAGATCTCGTTGTTCTGATGAAAGTAGTTTAAGAAATCACTCACAGAAAGAGTCTGCAAACACCGGTCGCCACGGAAATAATTCAAGCCGATCGGAACCGTGTTCAGTTACGATGTGCAACACCAACCATGATGGGAAGCTGAAGCGAACGAGACCGGAAAGCGAAGTAGATAATGAAGAAAATGGCGATGGGGACGAGGCCAAAGTCGATATGGGCAATGATGAAGAGAATAATGGCGAAGCTGACGATGAAGATTACGAGTATGACGATGAAGCAGGCTGGAAATCCAATATGGAAAGAATATTTGCAGAATTTGACCGAGAACGAAGTGATGAACATCTTGATACGCTGAGACACGTGAGAGGGAATCAAAGTCAAGGTAAGTGCTAATGATCAACCTTAAAACTAAAAACAGATTTTTCGAATAGAACAATTTTCGTCATAACCAAGGGTTTTAGTTTGGTTTGGTTTACGGCATATCAATCTCAATGGGTTATTTAATGCCGATAAGATTTTTATTGCTGGTAATATTTTTTTCAAAAAAATGTATTGCTGGGAATATTTTTTTTTCTTAAAAAATGTATTGCTGGTAATAACCATTTACAAAAATGTGTTGCTAGTATTAAAACCTATTTTTAAACTTTTGTTCTTTGACCTCAGTTTGGGGTGGTCAACTATTTGCCCATAGCTGGGACGCTAACAGGTGCTACCACCTCGGGTCAGGGTGGACCTGGGAATACCAGCAATTAAGAGATGGTTCCAAGTTCCTCAAAACCTGCTGAGCAGAGGCCTTGCTGTCGGATGTAATTTATCGTCTTACGCCCAAGAGTTTTAGTCATAACCAATAATTTTAGTCATAACTAATAATTTTATTCATATGCGATGTTTAGTCATAACAATGTTTAATCATAACCAATAATTTTTGTTATATTCAGTGTTTAGTCATAAACAATTTTTCGTCATAACAAATAATTTTTTGTCATAACAGATGTTTAGTCATAACCATTGTTTGGTCATAACCAATAATATAACAAAAAATAATTTTTGTCATAACCGATGTTTGGTCATAACCAATGTTTAGTCATAAAATTTTTTTAGTCATAACAAATAATTGTTTTCATAACAAATATTTGGTCATAACCAATAATATAACAAAAAATTGTTCATTGACTACTGAAAACCTTTTTATCCAACTCATTTAGATTTTACAGGTGGTTTGTCTAATCAGATATATTTTTTAGGCGGGAGATGCATCCTCTCTGACATACAATGGGCTGAATGGTGCATTATAAAATGTTGCTGATTAAATAACATTATTACTAACTATAAACACACTCTTAAAACATTACATTACATAACCATCTTTCTTTGATTCCATTCTTAAAGACTTTTACTTGCATCTATGTAATACAAAGTATACATGCTTATATAGGCGAGTCATAACATCAAAACCTTGCGACTTCCCGCTGCGAGAGTTGGTCGCACAAAGGATAAGATAAAAATCCCTACTAGACACGACTGAATTAGATATACTAGATTTAGTAAAAACAAAATATAATTAATTATATGCTACACTAAATCTAGTATATCTAAAATCAATCATTCGTAACGAGTCTCCCCCACCAACTCATGTATTGCAGAAAACCAACATTGTTTATAAATTTAAATGTCTTCTGGGAGATTGTATCTCCAACGGAAAACATAATATTTATGTTGAACACACTACGACAACATTGTTTCGGCGGTTGAGGTTTTCTTTCAATGATATGTCCAATATTTATAAACATTTACAACAGCATATCTGTCCACATTCGCAATTCGGAAAAATTGTTGTTGAAAATACATCGATATTTTTCATAAAAATAATAAACTAAAAATTCTCGACGCTATCTATATTAAAAAATTGAAACCAAACCTAAATAAAATTAATTATGAATATGGCACAAATGTTTTAAAATATTTACAGTAGGTAGTTTGAAATAGCAAGGCTGGCATTAATAGTTTTAATACTTATTTCTTAAAAACTCTCGACACACCATACTTAGTTATCTCCCCAGAAGCGTGAGTCAAAATCATCGCAGTACTCACTCAGCGTTCTTCACTTCACAAGAAAAAAAAACTTCAGATGAACACAATAATTTTGTCTTTGAAAATGATGAACACTGCAATATTTGTCTCCAAATGAACAACACACTGATGGTGACATTGTGCTATGTCGAAAGTACTCGGAATAAAAGTATATGTATCAACATGATAATTTTCTCTCTTCCTTCAATAATGACACCAAAAAACTTGTCCGTAAATATGGAAGGATCCAACTGAAAATAAGTAGATAAAACTTGTCTAAATTATTCAATGAAAACATGCTGCCAAAATAAACGCAATATATATATATATATATATATATATATATATATATATATATATAGGGGGGGTACCTCGAGCTTGTCTCGCTAGAACAGTTGGTACTGAGTAGTGAGTTTGATCCTCACTGGGTGCTCCATACTTTCGGCCTTGTGCCACATCTAAGCTGCGCTTGGAAGATCACTATACTGATTTTGTAAGCGTCGATTAGATATGGCACAAGGCCGAAAGTATGGGGCATACAGTGAGGATCGAACTCACTCTCCAGTCGTAACTGTTTTAGCGAGACAACCTTGTTAACCATTACACCACACCGAAGTGTCCTTGGAAAATCACTATGCATACATATCCAAGGTGATTAAAAAATAACTCCCTATTTTATATAAGATAGACTATCCCGTCTGACTATAATTCTTACGGGAGAGTCCATCATACATAAAATAGGGACTTGCTTTTTAATCACCCTGTGTATATATATATGTATGTGTGTGTGTGTGTGTGTGTGTGTGTGTGTCTTGAACATTAAAAAATTAAAATTTTCAGACACACTACGTTGTATATTAATATATTTTTGTTTTATTATTTCAATTAGGCTCCTCGATTAGTTTCGGCCAACATGGCCATCATCAGGAGGAAAAAAATCCCTGCTTGTTAGTAGCAGTAAACAGGGGTGAATGACTGTTTCTGAAGAAAATGAACTTTATCTGTAGTTTTCATTTGTTTTTTATCGTTAATTTTGGTCGGTCCTTGTGTTAGTCAAACGGCCTCTTTTGTTGTTTTTAAGATAAAGGATGGGAGATTCCTGACTATATATATATATATATATATATATATATATATATATATATATATATATATATATATATATATATATATAATAGATTCTTGACTAAGTTATATATATATATATATATATATATATAATAGATTCTTGACTAAGTTATATATATATATATATATATATATATAATAGATTCTTGACTAAGTTATATATATATATATATATATATATATATATATCTTAGTCAAGAATCTATTATATATATATATATATATATATATATATATATATATATATATATATATATATATATATATATATAAAGGCATACATTTTGGCATACATACGGGGAAAAAGGCATACATACGGGAAAAAAGGCATACATTTTGTTGGTGCCAAATATAACTGCTCAAGTTGAATGAATTCTGTTTATATTGCTGCATTGTTACATTAGCCGAGACCCTAACACCATTAAAAAAGAAAAGGCACGCCGACTTGTATTTCATCTTAACTTATGGGGCACTTAAAAGGGCGGGGAAAAATAAAAGAGCAAAAGAATTATTATTTGTTTACGGCGTGGGTTTTTTAACAGGTTGAACACGCCTTTTATCATTGCCGGTGGTCCGCAACTGAATATGTTTCCCCGATAGTCAAACTGTTTTTCTTTGAACGATGAAAAGAGGATCAGGAAAGAGAAAAGATTCTTGCGTCGTCTGAGAATAACAGTATTAAATTAATTTGTCACACCCACCAATAGGACTATTGGTGAATTAGCTCCCTTGCTTTAAAAAACTAATTAAAATGTATACCTTTCGTGTTAATGTACTATCGGGTTACCTCCTCCTGATTTTCGAAACTTCTCCTAGGGGACGCTCTCCAGTACTATAAATACTCCGCGATAATTATTCGCAGCTTCTTTTTCTAATTTTTCCGCATAGACGTCAACATGTAAATTTCTCGCAGAAGAGCGCGGTTATAACGCGTTTCTCTTTAGGGAAACGCATGAATAATACATATACACACAAACACGGACGTACACACATTCACTCCTTCACATACTTTGGACCGGAAACGTTTCCACATTCATTCGTCACACACATTATTGTCTTTGTCACTTATAACCCATTGTTGTTAATACATTATCATTTGTTTGTACATATATATCGGGGTCCTTGTTTCTTTACATGGACTCATCCTGAGTCTATCCTATTGGTTGTGGGCATTTCAGGAAACACACGTTTTTATCTCTCAACGCATGCACCGGCCCGCAACAATTATCCCCTGACCAAAAAAACAAAAAAAAAAAAAAACAAAGATTGTCGCAAAAACTAATTTAGATGTGTTCCAGAGCTTCGACGAAGTGAAGCAAACTTGAGATATTAAAAGAGCGTTCTGATCCTGCTACTAGCCATTGTACGGAACATTTGTAGTAATGTCAAATACAAAATTAAAACCGGTGCTCAAAAAGTGAAACGTTTAATTGCTACGAAATTAATTAGTAATAGAAGCATTCCGGGCCGGTGCAAGGATCTTGTGAACCCCCTGAGTCTACGATACAGACCCCAAAATCTATGATACGCCCCCACCCCACTACATCTCAATTTTCATGAGGTAGTATTCATATAAAATTATTATAATCGATTATGTATTTTATTTAAGACTACCTTAAAAGCTGCACTCTGTGTGAACTTTTAAGCTGGCTACTTAGGAGGGATAATTGGGCCCCCGACCCAAAACTAAAAGGACCTCTGGTCCAGCTTGGAAAACAGCAATGATAATTTTGAAGAAATAATTTTTGAATTCTTCAATTCATTGCATGGAACTTTAACCTTACTCTAACTCTGATTCGGGCGATATGCCCAATTCTGACCAAAAGACCGATTTCAACCGAAGTTACAATTCAGGCCGAAAATTCTTCAAATCACAAATCCCGTGGAACAATTGAGACCTATCACTTTAATTCCAATTCCTTGGCATTTTGAAGAAATAAAACTGATTTCCTCAATTCACAAAGTTTTCGAAATATTTTAAATTGAATTTAAAACAATTTTTTTTTAATTCACAAAGGTTTTGTATTACTTTAAATCAATATAAATTAAAAACTTTTAAAATCACTAATTTGTTATACTATTTACATTATTCGGACTATTGTCCTCATCTTTGTCGCCAAGGACACATGGCACAGTGGATAAAACCGTTGGTTAGATCCAGTGACAGGATCCAAAGAGTGTGAGTTCAATACCCGGTTAAAGCTGTGAAGAACTTGGAGACGGGTATTAAGAGGGGATAACTGATAACGGATCCATTAAACATGGCACGTGGAACTAGAACAGTCTACCCCAGTGAGCGAAATAAAGTTCGACATTTCAACCACCTGAAGAAGGCCGGAGCGTACAACGCCGAAACGTTGTAATAAATATGGCGACAAAGATGAGGACAATAGTCCGAATAATGTAAATAGTGTACATCATACCTCATCTCAGAAACATCGACAGATAAATCCTCACAGTTTGCACTATACATAAGATAATTTGCTAGGAAATAGATAAGTTAAGCAAATACCTATAAAGACGCGTAGGCAGTGATTAATTATCAGGACGCTATGGACCCTATTATGAATGTAACGAAATTGAGGCTCGGATTAAACTTTTTTTATGTATCTTTTTTGCCAGATTCAGCAAAATGAAGTAAATTAGTTTTAATCCGTGAAAATGTCACGGTTTTCCTATTTAAATATTCTGATGAATCTTAATTCTTCAGTTAAAGATTGAATAATCTCATGGCGAATTCTATGACAATAAAAAAATCCATAGAAATTCCCCTTATCGCATCGTTAAATATTTGAGTTTAACAAAAAATATTGCAATAGCAATCATGAATATGAATGCTGGTCGTTATTTTAAGAAGTAAGGGGGTACAAACGAAAAGATTTGAAATTGATAACTTTTTCCATTTCACTGAAACACTCGTTAAAAACTTCTATCTCCACTCCCTTGTATCTTTTTTTCATTCTTTCTTTCTTTCTTTTTTCTTTCTTTCTTTCTTTCTTTCTTTCTTTCTTTCTTTCTTTCTTTCTTTCTTTCTTTCTTTCGTTTTCTCACCAGTGTACATAATACCTCATTTCAGAAATATAGGCAGATACTAATTTTTTTTTTTCATTTAATTTAAAATTTTAATTTTTAACTGTTCCCTACACATCCCGGACACAAATCCCAATGCTGGAGGTTCAAGCACCACATGAAGGGTAGATTTTCAATCCCGGAATCATCCCGTTATCAAAAAGCTATGTCTTTGTAGAACAAGTGTGACCCGACTTAGAGGAGTTTCAGACCCTCGGGCGGACAGACAAAATTTGCCGTTTATTTATTTAGATGTTGTAGTATCCATCTGTTATGTTTAGTTTATGCATTACGAGGAGAGACGAAAATGTTGTTCTACAAAAGGATCCTGAGAATAACTTGGACAGAGCATGTAAGTAAGAAGGAAGTCTTAAGGAAAATGGAAACAGAAAGGACACGTATGCTTTGAATCAGAGAGAAATTTCTGAGATACATAATGAGGAAAGAAGGATTCGAGAATTTAACGCTCACAGGACATATTGAAGGCAAAAGGGAGAGACGGAAACAACAGCTAACTTACTTGACTAGCTTGTATAAATGAATGACAGATGAGGGAGTTGGAAGAATACTATAAAAACAAACATTGCTAAAAGTTAAAAAGGACAGGAAATTGTGGAGAGCCATGATCACCCAAGTCCTTAAGAGACAGGGGACGCAAAAGAAGTTATCCATTTATCCAGGATGTACAATGAA
>OZ038507.1:84463739-84511239 GCA_964036315.1 Acanthosepion esculentum
GAAAAGCCTACAAGAGCATGACAGAAACTAGAACTTAAAAGTTCATAATAGATGAATAACGAGTTTGAGCAACTTTTGAGAAACGCCTAAAAACAGTGAAGTGGTATGGTCGATTTGACGATGACACCCCGCTAGCAAGTGAAAAGGGTTTTTTTTTCAGATTGTTAAGTGACACTTCACTCGAAGAAATGGTATAAATTAAGAGAATTTTATCGGCTGTGGTGAGCTTTGAGCCGAAACACAGATGTTATCTAATAAATCGACAGAATAAAAAGGCTTACCCTCGCGTTCTGTATTAGAAATTCTGTTTTCTTTTTGTCCTTCTTTCTCTCTGGGCTTTGTGCGTTTTTTTCCCTTTCTTTTCTCGTTTTTTTTTTTATTTAAATAATACTTTTAGTGATGCTGACAGCATAATAAATGATAAATCTTTGATGAGATTTAAAAAATGGCAACTAAGAAAATGTGGACTATTCCCTCGCTCTATCTTTCTCTCACTCTCCTTCTCTCACACAAATTGTGAAGAGCCAGGGTCGTATATATATATATATATATATATATATATATATATATATATGAATAAAAATAAATATCTATATATATACATTTTATTTACCCTCATATATATATATATATATATATATATATATATATATATATATATATATATATATATATACACTCATATATATATTCACTCATATATATATATATATATATATATTGAATTAGTTTATGGACACATGGCACAGTGGATAAAGGCGTTAGTTAGTGACAGTAGGCATTTGTTCATCTCGCGAAATACAGGTAGCGCCTTGTTTGGCCAAAATTCAATCCTTTGATGATGAGTCAGAAGTAACCTCTTTAGGTCGCAGGTTTGGGTGATGGTATATAGAGTGGTGGATGGACAGAGTTGCGTACTGGACATTTACGTCCCGGACATTTGCGTCTCTAGACAAATGCGTCCCTGGATAATTGCGTATCTCTGATAAAACTTTGAAGTTATCATTTTTTTTAAAGAATTGTTTAATGTAGAAATTTGCACACGGATACCTTTAATTACATTAAACAAACAGAAAGGTAGTTTACCTTAAATAAAAAAAGAGAGAAAAAATTTTTTTAATGCAAGAGAAAATTCAGGTAGCATTTTCAGTTCACCGCAAACATCTTATAGATTTGGAATTTAATCGATTACACTTATATTTGGGACTCATGGCTCACTTCCGAAAATCAAACACTGGTTGAAAAATATTTATGAACGAGGAAAATTACAGCTACCACTATCATAAAAAAAGAAACGCCGATGAAGCAAAAACATAATGGCGATGTGTAGAGCGATCTTGCAACACTTGTTACTCTGTCATTGCATTTTAAACAAAAATAAACTTTCAATTTTTTTTGTTTATTCCCTTAATTTCATTTTTTTTTAACAATTTATGATTATTACCTGTTTTTTTTTTCAAAATATATGTTAATTGCCTTTAAAAACTTTAAAAAATTATCAGAGGTACGCAATTATCCAGGGAGGCATTTGTCTAGAGACGCAAATGTCCAGGGCTGCAATTGTCTGGTACGCAATTGTCCGGGAACGCATTTGTCTAGGGACGCAAATGTCTAGGGACGCAATTGTCCGGGGACGCATTTGTCTAGGGACGTAAATGTCCAGGGACGCAATTGTCTGGTACGGAATTGTCCGGGGACGCATTTGTCTAGGGACGTAAATATCCAGGGACGCAATTGTCTGGTACGCAATTATCCGGGGACGCATTTGTCTAGGGACGCAAATGTCCAGGGACGCAATTGTCTGGTACGCAATTGTCCGGGGACGCATTTGTCTAGGGACGTAAATGTCCAGGGACGCAATTGTCTGGTACGCAATTGTCCGGGAACGCATTTGTCTAGGGACGTAAATGTCCAGGGACGCAATTGTCTGGTACGCAATTGTCCGGGGACGCATTTGTCTAGGGACGTAAATGTCCAGGGACGCAATTGTCTGGTACGCAATTGCCCGGGGACGCATTTGTCTAGGGACGTAAATGTCCAGGGACGCAATTGTCTGGTACGCAATTGTCCGGGAACGCATTTGTCTAGGGACGCAAATGTCCAGGGACGCAATTGTCTGGTAGGCAATTGTCCGGGGACGCATTTGTCTAGGGACGCAAATGTCCAGGGACGCAATTGTCTGGTACGCAATTGTCTGGGAACGCATTTGTCTAGGGAAGTAAATGTCCATTGACGCAATTGTCTGTTACGCAATTGTAAGGGGACGCATTTGTCTAGGGACGTAAATGTCCAGGGACGCAATTGTCTGGTACGCAATTGTCCGGGGACGCATTTGTCTAGGGACGTAAATGTCCAGGGACGCAATTGTCTGGTACGCAATTATCCGGGGACGCATTTGTCTAGGGACGTAAATGTCCAGGGACGCAATTGTCTGGTACGCAATTGTCCGGGGACGCATTTGTCTAGGGACGTAAATGTCCAGGGACGCAATTGTCTGGTACGCAATTGTCCGGGGACGCATTTGTCTAGGGACGTAAATGTCCAGGGACGCAATTGTCTGGTACGCAATTGTCCGGGGACGCATTTGTCTAGAGGACGTAAATGTCCAGGGACGCAATTGTCCGGGGACGCATTTGTCTAGGGACGTAAATGTCCAGTGACGCAATTGTCTGGTACGCAATTGTCCGGGGACGCATTTTTCTAGGGACGTAAATGTCCAGGGACGCAATTGTCTGGTACGCAATTGTCCGGGGACGCATTTGTCTAGGGACGTAAATGTCCAGGGACGCAATTGTCTGGTACGCAATTATCCGGGGACGCATTTGTCTAGGGACGTAAATGTCCAGGGACGCAATTGTCTGGTACGCAATTGTCCGGGAACGCATTTGTCTAGGGACGCAAAAGTCCAGGGACGCAATTGTCTGGTACGCAATTGTCCGGGGACGCATTTGTCTAGGGACGTAAATGTCCAGGGACGCAAATGTCCAGGGACGCAATTGTCTGGTACGCAATTGTCCGGGGACGCATTTGTCTAGTGACGTAAATGTCCAGGGACGCAAATGTCCAGGGACGCAATTGTCTGGTACGCAATTGTCCGGGGACGCATTTGTCTAGTGACGTAAATGTCCAGGAACGCAAATGTCCAGGGACGCAATTGTCTGGTACGCAATTATCCTGGGACGCATTTGTCTAGGGACGCAAATGTCCAGGGACGCAATTGTCTGGTACGCAATTGTCCGGGGACGCATTTGTCTAGGGACGTAAATGTCCAGGGACGCAAATGTCCAGGGACGCAATTGTCTGGTACGCAATTGTCCGGGAACGCATTTGCCTAGGGACGCAATTGTCTGGTACGCAATTGTCCAGGGACGCATCTGTCTAGGGACGTAAATTTCCAGGGACGCAAATGTCCAGGGACGCAATTGTCTGGTACGCAATTGTCCGGGAACGCATTTGTCTAGGGACGCAAATGTCTAGGGACGCAATTGTCTGGTACGCAATTGTCCGGGGACGCATTTGTCTAGAGACGTAAATGTCCAGGGACGCAAATGTCCAGGGACGCAATTGTCTGGTACGCAATTGTCCGGGAACGCATTTGTCTAGGGACGCAATTGTCTAGGGACGCAATTGTCCGGGGACGCATTTGTCTAGGGACGTAAATGTCCAGGGACTCAAATGTCCAGGGACGCAATTGTCTGGTACGCAATTGTCCGGGAACGCATTTGTCTAGGGACGCAAATGTCTAGGGACGCAATTGTCTGGTACGCAATTGTCCGGGGACGCATTTGTCTAGGGACGTAAATGTCCAGGGACGCAAATGTCCAGGGACGCAATTGTCTGGTACGCAATTGTCCGGGGACGCATTTGTCTAGGGACGTAAATGTCCAGGGACGCAATTGTCTGGTACGCAATTGTCCGGGAACGCATTTGTCTAGGGACGTAAATGTCCAGGGACGCAATTGTCTGGTACGCAATTGTCCGGGGACGCATTTGTCTAGGGACGTAAATGTCCAGGGACGCAAATGTCCAGGGACGCAATTGTCTGGTACGCAATTGTCCGGGGACGCATTTGTCTAGGGACGTAAATGTCCAGGGACGCAATTGTCTGGTACGCAATTGTCCGGGAACGCATTTGTCTAGGGACGTAAATCTCCAGGGACGCAATTGTCCGGGGACGCATTTGTCTAGGGACGTAAATGTCCAGTGACGCAATTGTCTGGTACGCAATTGTCCGGGGACGCATTTTTCTAGGGACGTAAATGTCCAGGGACGCAATTGTCTGGTACGCAATTGTCCGGGGACGCATTTGTCTAGGGACGTAAATGTCCAGGGACGCAATTGTCTGGTACGCAATTATCCGGGGACGCATTTGTCTAGGGACGTAAATGTCCAGGGACGCAATTGTCTGGTACGCAATTGTCCGGGAACGCATTTGTCTAGGGACGCAAATGTCCAGGGACGCAATTGTCTGGTACGCAATTGTCCGGGGACGCATTTGTCTAGGGACGTAAATTTCCAGGGACGCAAATGTCCAGGGACGCAATTGTCTGGTACGCAATTGTCCGGGGACGCATTTGTCTAGTGACGTAAATGTCCAAGGACGCAAATGTCCAGGGACGCAATTGTCTGGTACGCAATTGTCCGGGGACGCATTTGTCTAGTGACGTAAATGTCCAGGGACGCAAATGTCCAGGGACGCAATTGTCTGGTACGCAATTATCCTGGGACGCATTTGTCTAGGGACGCAAATCTCCAGGGACGCCATTTTCTGGTACGCAATTGTCCGGGGACGCATTTGTCTAGGGACGTAAATGTCCAGGGACGCAAATGTCCAGGGACGCAATTGTCTGGTACGCAATTGTCCGGGAACGCATTTGTCTAGGGACGCAAATGTCTAGGGACGCAATTGTCCGGAGACGCATTTGTCCAGGGACGTAAATGTCCAGGGACTCAAATGTCCAGGGACGCAATTGTCTGGTACGCAATTGTCCGGGAACGCATTTGTCTAGGGACGCAAATGTCTAGGGACGCAATTGTCTGGTACGCAATTGTCCGGGAACGCATTTGTCTAGGGACGTAAATGTCCAGGGACGCAATTGTCCGGGGACGCATTTGTCTAGGGACGTAAATGTCCAGTGACGCAATTGTCTGGTACGCAATTGTCCGGGGACGCATTTTTCTAGGGACGTAAATGTCCAGGGACGCAATTGTCTGGTACGCAATTGTCCGGGGACGCATTTGTCTAGGGACGTAAATGTCCAGGGACGCAATTGTCTGGTACGCAATTATCCGGGGACGCATTTGTCTAGGGACGTAAATGTCCAGGGACGCAATTGTCTGGTACGCAATTGTCCGGGAACGCATTTGTCTAGGGACGCAAATGTCCAGGGACGCAATTGTCTGGTACGCAATTGTCCGGGGACGCATTTGTCTAGGGACGTAAATGTCCAGGGACGCAAATGTCCAGGGACGCAATTGTCTGGTACGCAATTGTCCGGGGACGCATTTGTCTAGTGACGTAAATGTCCAAGGACGCAAATGTCCAGGGACGCAATTGTCTGGTACGCAATTGTCCGGGGACGCATTTGTCTAGTGACGTAAATGTCCAGGGACGCAAATGTCCAGGGACGCAATTGTCTGGTACGCAATTATCCTGGGACGCATTTGTCTAGGGACGCAAATCTCCAGGGACGCCATTTTCTGGTACGCAATTGTCCGGGGACGCATTTGTCTAGGGACGTAAATGTCCAGGGACGCAAATGTCCAGGGACGCAATTGTCTGGTACGCAATTGTCCGGGAACGCATTTGTCTAGGGACGCAAATGTCTAGGGACGCAATTGTCCGGGGACGCATTTGTCTAGGGACGTAAATGTCCAGGGACTCAAATGTCCAGGGACGCAATTGTCTGGTACGCAATTGTCCGGGAACGCATTTGTCTAGGGACGCAAATGTCTAGGGACGCAATTGTCTGGTACGCAATTGTCCGGGAACGCATTTGTCTAGGGACGTAAATGTCCAGGGACGCAATTGTCCGGGGACGCATTTGTCTAGGGACGTAAATGTCCAGTGACGCAATTGTCTGGTACGCAATTGTCCGGGGACGCATTTTTCTAGGGACGTAAATGTCCAGGGACGCAATTGTCTGGTACGCAATTGTCCGGGGACGCATTTGTCTAGGGACGTAAATGTCCAGGGACGCAATTGTCTGGTACGCAATTATCCGGGGACGCATTTGTCTAGGGACGTAAATGTCCAGGGACGCAATTGTCTGGTACGCAATTGTCCGGGAACGCATTTGTCTAGGGACGCAAATGTCCAGGGACGCAATTGTCTGGTACGCAATTGTCCGGGGACGCATTTGTCTAGGGACGTAAATGTCCAGGGACGCAAATGTCCAGGGACGCAATTGTCTGGTACGCAATTGTCCGGGGACGCATTTGTCTAGTGACGTAAATGTCCAAGGACGCAAATGTCCAGGGACGCAATTGTCTGGTACGCAATTGTCCGGGGACGCATTTGTCTAGTGACGTAAATGTCCAGGGACGCAAATGTCCAGGGACGCAATTGTCTGGTACGCAATTATCCTGGGACGCATTTGTCTAGGGACGCAAATCTCCAGGGACGCCATTTTCTGGTACGCAATTGTCCGGGGACGCATTTGTCTAGGGACGTAAATGTCCAGGGACGCAAATGTCCAGGGACGCAATTGTCTGGTACGCAATTGTCCGGGAACGCATTTGTCTAGGGACGCAAATGTCTAGGGACGCAATTGTCCGGGGACGCATTTGTCTAGGGACGTAAATGTCCAGGGACTCAAATGTCCAGGGACGCAATTGTCTGGTACGCAATTGTCCGGGAACGCATTTGTCTAGGGACGCAAATGTCTAGGGACGCAATTGTCTGGTACGCAATTGTCCGGGGACGCATTTGTCTAGGGACGTAAATGTCCAGGGACGCAAATGTCCAGGGACGCAATTGTCTGGTACGCAATTGTCCGGGAACGCATTTGTCTAGGGACGCAATTGTCTAGGGACACAATTGTCTGGTACGCAATTGTCCGGGGACGCATTTGTCTAGGAACGTAAATGTCCAGGGACGCAAATGTCCAGGGACGCAATTGTCTGGTACGCAATTATCCGTGGACGCATTTGTCTAGGGATGCAAATGTCCCGGGACGCAATCTCTTGTTTTCTGTTTAGGATTGGATTTTCTGTTCTTTTAAAAGTTTTTATCATTCTTTCACTTCCAGTAGGTCTTTGCATCTTAGTGGCATTATCATCTTGTTTGAGGCGAATTGATAATATATATATATATATATATATATATATATATATATATATATATATATATATAATCATATTAAACAAATTGTACGTCTTGATAAGAAATGTACATTTTCTTTAATCAGACAGACATTAGGCCGGTTTAAAAAACAGTGATATCTGCAGAAATACATGTAGCCACGCAAAATAATTTTTATAATAATAAAAGTTCTAAATTAAGATGCCTGACGTTCAATTGCATTAATTGTACCTTAGGCTGCGTATTCGGGAAAGCATAGGAAAGAAAATGATCGCTCTGGAAGGATTCGAATTTGCCTCATCCTAACTAAAATGTATATCTTTCTTGCTAATGTTACCTCCTCCTAATTTTCGAAACCGCGACTTGGGGGCGCTTTCCGGTACTATAAATACTCCGCGATAATAATTCGCAGCCTCATCTTGTTATCTGCATATAAGACATGTAAAGTTCTCGCAGAAGAATACGATTATAAGGAACAATACTTACACACACACGTACGTACGCCCATTCCTGATATTGAAAACTCCTCCCCATAAAGATAGTAAATTCAAAATAACACACGCATATATGGAAATATATATATAATAAGTAAATGAAAATTTACTTATGTTCTCTATAACATTTTTCCCAACTAGAATCAAAATTGGTGATTTTGTCTACCCTAAAATAGCGTATCCAATGACATTTTATACAGTGTCAACATAAAAAAGTCAAAAGAATGAAGTTAATCAACAGAGAAAGCATTTTATTGAGGTGAAAATGTATTTCGTAATTCTCTACAATGAATTTTATCCAGAATCATACATTTTCCTTTGAAAACAGCTACTGATACAACGTAGGAGAATTCGAAAACATTAACGGTAAATAATAACTGTAATAGTAGCGATATTTAACAACGATAATAATAACGGTATTTAATAACGGTACTAATAACGGTAATAATAAAAGTAAATAATAACGATAATAATTACGGTAAATAAAGGGTATTTAATAACAGTAATAGTAACGGTACTAATAACGGTAAATAATAACGGTAATGATAACGATAAATAATAACTGTAATAATAACGGTATTTAATACCGGTAAAAATAAAGGTATTAAATAACGGTAATAATAACAGTAAATAATAACAGTAATAATAACGGTAAATAATAACGGTATTTAATAACGGTAAATAATAACGGTAATATTTTCGGTAAGAATAACGGTAAATAATAACTGTAATAACGGTATTTAATAACGGTAATAATCACGGTAAATAATAACTGTAATAATAACGCTATTTAATAACGGTAATAATAACGTTACTAATAACGGTAAATAATTACTGTAATAATAATGGTATTTAATAACGGTAATAATAACGGTAAATAATAACGGTAATAATATCGGTAAGAATAACGGTAAATAATAAAAAGAACAAAATTGATAAAATCTGAATGGGATAGACGAAGTTTAATATTTCTTTAGGCCGAACGTCAAAATTTCAATTTAAAACCGAACGTCTTTGCATCTTTAACGTTTCGTTGTAAACTGTAATCAACGTTTGTTGTAGTTTCTTCCTGCCCCCACCTCCAGTTTTATATATAAAACTAATTCCATTATTAATGCCATTATTATTAAACCGTTATTAATCTTAAGAAATCATTCCTCGGAACGAAACGCATTGCTAAGAAGTTTTTTGTCCCGTTTTTTTCCAATAAACAAATATATTGATTTTCTTAGAATCGTGATGCATTGCAACAATTAATTAATTTAATATTAATGAAAATAAACCCAATTTAAACTATTACCCTCATTTTGTTGTCCTATTCACGACGTTTCGGCTGTTCCACGCTCTGGCTTTCTTCAGGTGACAAGAATTTAAATTCGAACCATTTATTTCATCCACCGCGGTAGATTATTCTAGTTCCCCGTTCCGTGCCTCTTCCGGAGGAAGTTTTTGTTCATCTCTGCTGTGGTCAGGTATTGAACTCACAACTCTTTGGGTTAAGTCACTGGGTTACTACAACCAACGCTTTTATCCACTGGGCTATGAGTCCTTGTTGAAGCGTTGGTTGAAGTAATCCAATGACTTGATTCAAAGAGTTTTGAGTTCGATTCCTGGCCACAGCGGAGGTGAACAAAAAATAATTATTAACTAATCAGCTTCCGCTAATACTGAAGTCTGTTTTTAATGTATTATAAATATTATAAACTGTTTATAATAAACACTTTATTATAAGCACCTTCAAAGATTCCATAAAAAAGTATCATATCATGATGGCAAAATGCCGAAAACTTAATAAAAAAAAAGTATTATCGTCAAAATCTTTGTGTTATTATTAAGAGAGACCACATATTTTTTATGTAAAAATATATATATATATTTTTTTTTTTAATCCTTTTGAGAACCTTCGAAATTTTGGTTAAAAATTTTGTTTCTCTGGCGACAACCGGTGACCATAAATTAGTATGGGAAATTTTAGCGTTTTTTTGCCGTGAAAAGCATATTGATTTGGAAATTCTTGCAAAAATAAGATAATTGTCGGATTTTAATTAAATTTTCTGGACTTATTCACAAATGAAAGAAATTATTTTTTTTTAACTATTTCTGTTTTAGAAAATTTTCGTAAAAATGTATTTTTTTTTACTTTTGTTCCTCAACCACTTATTCAATTATATGAAATTTCGAGAAATGTTTTTGGAGCGCTTAATGTTTAATTAATTATAAGGACAAGTTCTAGGAGAATTTAAATAATCAATTTTTGTTTGTTTGTCACACGGGACCCACAGTTATAGAAGATCGGCTCGGAATCATAAAATGAAAATCTGCAATAAAACTAAGACATCATTTAATTAGAAATATTTTTAATTGCTTTTATGAATAAAATATATTATTGATTCTGTTGTCTTAAAAATATTTTTTCGATGAATAAAGAATTGTTTTCATTTTAAAAGAAAATTTTAATTCGAATAATTTATACAGTTTAACATTTTTTAAAATTCTGAATTAATTTTTATTGATTAAATGATATTGTTATTAAATAATAGTTGCATTTACTAAGCATGAATACAAACGCTTACTGCAATTTAGCGACCCCCGTTACTTTAGAAGAAAATTGAATCTGTGTGTGTGTGTGTGTGTGTGTGTGTGTGTGTGTGTGTGTGTGTGTGTGTGTGTGTAAACATGCGACTTTTGTAAATACGGATGTCCATACACAACATTATCAGAAAATAAGAGCGGTACCCATCGTAAATTTCAAATTTTCCATTTTCTCAACAAGCGTCTTCGTAAGTAAGACTATAAAGCCAAAGTACCTAAAATTTAATAAAATATTGGAATGTATAAGATATTTTAATTTTTTAACATTACTGTGTAGTTAAAAAAATCTAGAAAGGCGTTTATGTTGTATTCGTCATGTAATTTTACTATAATTATTTCCCCTTACATAAATCTAGTAAACATCAGGTTAACCATAGATATGCCAAAACCTTACAAAAACATCTAATTCCGTATCTGGCTTATATATGGATATATACGGTAATCTTGCTCAAATAAAGTATCAGAAAAGCATATTTTACTTTTTAAAGATTTTTTAATAAAGAGAATTGTACTGTGTTGACAGATTTGTCAATTAGGAATGTCCAAAAATTCGCTAAAAAGGAGTATACCCTGATGAAAAAAAGCCCCAAACTTGGTTGTATTGTCTAAATGTTTATGTCAATATTAAGAGGAAACACCAAAGTATTTTTTTAGTTTTTTTAAAAAAATTTTAATCCTTTCTAGGGACGTCCGAAATTTTAGTTAAAAATTTTGTTTTTTAATCATCAAATCAATCATGTTATCCATTATTGACTGTTTTATAAACAAAAGTGAAATTCCCCGTTTAAAAATCTTGTAAAATTGAATTATACTTTTTTTAAAAATTATTTTGGGAAAATTAGAAAATTTAAAGTATACTTAATGTAATTTGAAAGAAATATTACTTACTTTTTTATCAGAAATTTTTTAAGAGCGACATGTCCAACCGTGGTGATTGGGTTTGGGAGGTGTAAATCGACAACTTACGTCAGGGGAATTTATCGAATGGTAGGCCAAAAGTGACAAAATTTGTGCGAATTTTAAGTGAAACGCAATTATACAATCAGGGGAAACAACTCTAGCACACGTAATATTTTTTTCAGAAATATGCATCCATAGTTTTGTCGGAGACTCTTTTAATACATTTTTTGGCATAATAAAATTATTTGAAAAATAGATACATGTAATAGATTTTAATAAGCTTTCTAACTTATGGACTGTAAAACTAGACCTTTTTAATAAGAGCATTTCCAGAGTTTTACAGTTTCAAATTTAATTTTCAAACAATTATCAATTTTATCTCTTTTTTATTTATAATTGAAAAAAAAGAAAATTCTTGTAAAAATTTATTTTTCACCGGAAAAAAATTTGGTTTCAGTGAAAAACGTTCTTATTATTCATAAAAGCCATTAAAAGCTATTTTTTAATTAAATAATGTCTTAATTTTATTGAGTTTTGTATTTTAAATTCAGAGCTAAAGTTTGGTTTGTTGCGAGTAAAATTTTGTAAAAAATTGATGATTTATATTTCTCAAAGTCTTATTTATTTAATTAAAAAAATTACAAAGTTATACAGTTACTAGTAGGTATGTCCACTTTTTCGCTAAAAGAGTGGCATACCATAATGAAAAAGGCCCCAAACTTAACAAAAACAGTTTAATCGCGAAAAGGTTTGTTATTAATATGAGGATAGACCAAAGTATTTTTTAATTATTTAAAAAAAAAATTAATTCCTTTTTAGCACGTTTGAAATTTTGGTTGAAAATCTTTTTTTTTTTAGGTCAGAGGTCACCTAGCATTAGGTGTCTTTTAGCGCCTTTTATCAGATGAAAACATAATGTGGAAATTATTGCAAAAATCAAATAATTGTCGGAATTTAATGTAACTTTCAGAACTTATTCAAAAGTGAATGAATTTATTTTTTTTAAAATTGTTTTTTAGAAAGTCATAGTAAAAATATTTTTTTACATTTGTTACCCCCCTCCCTTACTTAATTTTATGAAAACTTTAAAACTAGTAAGTTTGACCCATATAGATATCAGTGAATCAAAATAGAAAATAAAACATGTATTATTTATGTTATTTTAAAGGGCTTGACTCAACTTTACAACGACAATACTTTACTATTTTAAATTTTTTTCTTGAAAGAACATTTTTCCACTTGAAGACATTTTTGTGTATCAGTCTCTCTTTTTAGCCAGACGCGAAAATAGGCGCTAATAGACGCTATCGACCATTGCAGAGGTCGGAAGGAAATACTTTTATCTTGTCTGCACACACATCTAGGGAATTCTTTGATGTTTAGCCGCTCAAAACACATTAACGGTCTGTAAATCCATTCGTGAGGGTAAGGGTAGGTTTTGTGGAAAGTAGGAGTGAAAATTGACAGGAAAAACTGCTTAGTGAAAGAAAGAAAGAAAGAAAGAAAGAAAGAAAGAAAGAAAGCGATGAAACAAAGCGATAAAAATGAAAGAAAATAAATGAAACAAAAGGAGGAGGAGAAAGAAAAGAAATGAAACAAAAGGAGGAGAAAGAAAGAAAAGAAATGAAATAAAGGTTTGAGAAAAAACAAAGATATGAGAAAAAGAAAGGTAAAACAAAGGGATGAGAAAGAAAGAAAGAAAGAACAAATGGGTGAAAAATTTTGTGAAGGTGAACCCTTCGCTACAATACATTCGAGGATCCAACTGCCAAAATGTAGACTATCAAAAGATCTACATTTCTTTTCCTTCAAGTCTCCTCTTCACCGACGAGTAAATTATCTATAGAGATGGAAAAGAAAGAAAAAGATAAAACAAAACGATAAGAAAGAAAGAAATATACAGAAAAGAAAGAAGGAAAAGAAAGAGAAGAAAGAAAAAAATTTTTTTAAAGAAAGAATCGTCAAATGAAATAAAAATAAAAATGAAGTACAAGGAAGAAGTATTTAAAAAAGGAAAGAGTACTCGTTGAATGATACAAAGGAAGAAAGAAGAGGAAGGAAGAAGAGGAAGGAGAGGAAAGAAAGAGAAAAAGAAAGACTGCTTGAACGATAGAAAGAAAGAAAAATGAGTTACGACAGTTGGTAGGGAATAAAACAGAAGAACAAACGTGGCGGCGGGGGGGGGGGCGAAACAAATCGGCGATATCGGACCCGTGTTTACCCAGAAGTAAAAATCTCATTCTTGCAGGCAGGTGCGTTTCAACATTTTTACTCTGACTACCAGTTGCGGGAGGTGTGGCGCTGGGGATGAGTGGAGTCCGTCGAGATGTTTGTTCTTCTGTAAAGTGGACTGAAACGCACACACACACACACACACACACACACACACACACACACACACACACACACACACACACACACACACACACACACACACACAAATTTACACCCGAGAAAGTATGATTTGTAACCGTTTTGTCTGATCCAGTGTTCTAATTGTAGCAGCGGAGGTGTGTCAAGGTTTCTTGCCACAGCGCACTGGTTAGCAGGTTTGTCTCAGAGTCCGGAATAAACAATCTTTATTTGCAGGCTCCCAACTGTAACGTTTTAGGACGCCTACTGCAGCGCAGTAGGTAGTAGGTTTATTACTCCGACTATTCAACAAATTTGATCAACACTCTTTTCTTCCATGACCTTATGCCAGGCTAAGCATTTTATGTGCCCTTGTCAAACCAGGAAGTGGGGCGATCATGGATCTCTACCACTTCCTACCCTCCGCACCTCTAAGCAACGTTTTCTGTCCTTACTATCCATTCCAGGCTCTGTTCGGTCATTCATTTTCCCAGGATCGTTAGGGACTTTACGCGATGTCTCCCTCTACCCTTCCTGCTTTCAAATCCAGTGAGTGTCAAATTCTCAAAACCCTCCATACATATATTAGAAAATGCCAAAACTCTTATCTGATTCTAAGTAGTTTCCATTTTCCTTAAAACTTCCGTGTTGCTCATAGGTTCCATTCTTGTCATTCTGACCATCCTTCTGTAGATCTATATTTCTGTTGCTTCAAGTCTCTATCCAGTGAGGGACCTACATTTAGCGTGTCCCGAAGCTTGAACAGATATGGTAACCATTCGCAATCACCAACAATAGATTCGAGGACCCAATTGCTAACATGTAGGCTTTAAATAGATCTACATTTCTATTGCTTCAAGTTTCCTCTTCACCGGCGAGGAAATTATCTAGTCGGTGGCAGGTTTATATTTTGGGAGTTTTGAAGTTTGAACAGATATGGTGACCCTCTACACAACCAGCAACAATAGATTCAACTGCCAAAATTTAGGCTATGAATAAATCTACATTTCTATGCTTCAAGTCTCCTCTTCACCGGCGATGAAATTATCTATCCAGTGAGGAACCAACATTTTATGATTTGAAACTTGAACAGATATGGTGACCATTCGCAACCAGCAACAATAGTTCCGATGAGGATAATACCAAAATGTAGGCTATGAATAGATTCTTGCAAGTTCAACGTGCCCATAAAGCTAGGGATTCGGCTGCTGCGATCTCCTAAGAAAAATTTGATCAATTACAGGGGCATTTTGAGGCCATATTGGTATTAGAGCGTATTCTACTGCCAAGATTAACTACTTCAACCGATTGACTTAGGATTCTATTACTAAAATGGACCTATTTTAATAATAAACATAAAAAAATCCCATCGATTTTGTAGAAAAATTCGCTTATCAAAAAAAGTTGCTTCCGGTATTAAGGGCCCTGAAGTTAGTTTTTTAGTAGATCCATCACGGTATCTAGCATTCACTGTCATATAGAAAAACTGATAATACATAGTAGTTCACCTTTTTTTCTTTGTTTCTTACGAAATTTTCTTGTTTCTTAATACCTTGTTTAGTTTTTGGATGGCATCTTTCACTATTCCAATGCGTCTTCGGATTTCGGTGCCACAATTTCCGTCGTCTGTTTAGACACTTCCTAGATAATGGAATTTCTATACTTGTTTGATTCTAACATCTCCTGTTCATATCTCGCATAGGGAACTGTCCCTTTCGCTAACGATTTTGCTTTATCTTCTTACAATTGATAGTCCGTTCTTATTGATTTCCCTTTTTTATCTTGTCTAGGAGTCCCTGCTTAATTTTTCCTTTCTGTGTCTGGCCTCATTACATTTTCATCTACATATTGTTGTTAATATTGTGTCCACCAATAATAAATCCCGGTAGGACTTCTAGTTCTATTACAATCCCATCGCTGCAAAAGTTAATTAAATCCGTTGAGTTTACACCAAAATATTATTAAATAAGATTACCTTAGAAACCATTCAGTGTAGTGATTTCAATTCTCGTCCAGTACTCTTTATACAATGTCCTTATACCAGATTAAGATAAGTAAATAATTACGTCATAACCATAGCATAATAATAATAAAGTTTGCCTCGCAGTCAAATTCTTTAATGCAGTGATTTCGATTTTCACTCGGCATCTCTTTCTATGTCCTTGTGCCAGACGTAATTTATTAAATTGTGGGTCCAACCGTAGCGTGGTGTCTAGCCAGCTCGTCCAACAGACTAATTCGACTGTCTGTTGAATACGATTCTCATAGAGTATCTCGCACTTGCAACCTTTTGCATAATTAAGCTTAATAAATACAGTACTGAATGCTCCGTTCTACTATATCCCTGTGCCAGAATTATGTTAATAAATATTACCCATAGCGCCTCTGGTAGAAAGGAATATCGGATCGCCTTTTGCTACATCATTGTAGAAGCACAAAGTACACCTGGTGGTAATCAGTTCCATGCTTGCGATAATGTATTTCTTACCTATGCTAGAGTTTGGTGTTCAAACCAAGAGATTTGCTGATATTTCAAAATCTGATTTTCTAGGTATCCTCCATTGAAAAATTAAGACAATAAATCTTAGAGTTGTGCCCTGGAAATAAGAGATTGTAAGTGGACATGAATTAATGTAAATGTTTCTGATAAAATAGGACTGGTATATGCATAATGTAAGTGCATTGCTAACATCAGATTGTGTTATGCAAGTCAAGATTTTCACAATAATACTGGTATTGTAAGGATACAGAAGATAATTATCTTCCTCTTAGCAGGATGAATTTATTTATGTCTCAAGGGGCCATTGAGAGTCACGTAATAGCTCGTTGGGGGCAAATAGATAATTGCATTATAGTTTTCTATGGGTGTTCTTATAGGTTATAAACTCCTATATTTTACGGCCAATACGTGAATCAAGTAAGAGACTTCTACAAATAAATCTTACTAAAATCAGTAGATACGAAAAAACGTACACAATTCTGTACAAAACACGGCTCCAAAATTAAATATTTGTTTTCTGGGACCTGATTGCATATGACAAGTCACGTGATGTACTCTCTACGACGTACGCGCGGTTGAACTCCAAATGACCTGGAAATAGGTCAGGGCTCGAGTCACAGAGTACGTGACGTCACAGAGTACGCCCCAAAACAGATAGATATCGTGAGCCGTTTATAGACTTGCCATAAGCCATAAAAACAGCAACCAGATCGGAAATAATACAGCGGACAGATCTGAATCAGAACAGTCAGTGGAGAGATCTGAAACGCAACAGTCAGGACCATGTCTGCAATGACACAGCCGGCGAAAGACAGCAAACCCGACCAGACTCGATACACGTTACCATGACAACGAGTCAGTCAGTACCTACAACGCCACGGAGAAATTAAGTTTTGTCTCAATTTGTTTTTGTTCACTGTGTTTTATTAGCGTGTGCTTCACACACACACACACACACACACACACACACACACACACACACACACACACACACGCACGCACGCGCGCGCGCGCGCACGCACGCACGCACGCACGCACACACACACACACACATATTGGCGTACATGTTATTTCGAACTTTACAGACTCACTTGCAACAAATCACTTCGAACTTTGCCGACTCACGACAAAAATCACTTTGAACACTCGAACTATTGATCTCTTTTTGGCCACAACAAAGAACATATATTTTTCACATATATGTACCATGTTACTGTTATATTTCGCTTGGTCTTATTTTTCAGCGAAGATCATTTCTTCACGTTGTTTATAATTTTGTATTGTAATTTGTGGACATGACACTCGGGTTTTATTTTTCCACCTAAAATCCGAGAAGACTGACTCTACATTCTCTAGCCATGTCCAGATAGATGTTTTTCTTTTTTCACCATAATTAAATTTGGGCTTTTAGTATGAGTTGGGTGACGCGCTTGAAGTTCAACGTTCCATAGTATTTTTTATTATTATTCTTATTTTTTTTATTGTTCCCACAGAATGATATCTATTTTCATATTCTTTCGAAGATAACTAACTGCATTTGCTTATTATCTGGTTAATCTTTCTGTTTCTCGTTTCGCATAGGTTAAATGCTACTCCCGTGTGTCTATCTTGATCTTTGTATAAATGACTCAAATGGCGCTGTTCTGGGCGGCTGTTCGGTTTCGCTCTTCGGATATCCTCTTTGTTACAATTTTTGTGTACCTTTAGGTAACTAGTGAGCCAACCCAAATGACTTGACTCACTTTATAGTTCCCCAATAGAAGGTTAACCAATCAGGGGACGTGAAATATTCAATCCGTCGTGTATAAAGGAGGCCATTTTGTTTACTCTCTTCGAAATATTCACTGCCAACCTCTGCATTCTATACTCAAAGACTACCGTCATCATGAACAACATTGGTTATGAGCGCAGACTACGACTGTATTTCGACGGAAATGAACAATTTTTATGAATTGTGGGAAACGAAATTCTTAGGCTACCTTAGAACACAAAAAACTTCATGACATCATCCTTTGCCAAGATGACCAGAAGCGAAGGACAATAGACGCCGAGCGCTACAAATATTGCGTGAACACTACTTATCAAAAGGTAAGCCTAAAATTATTGCTTTATATATACTGAACTAACTGCGTTAAGGAGACGGGAGAATGAATTCCGTAACAGATTATATTATACGGGCTGAGAATGTCACAAATGCCCTAAAAATATCAGGGGAAGCTATTTCGGATGGGCTGTTAATAGCCATCGTTTTAAAGGGATTACGCATGGACATTTAAACCATTTACGACAGTCATAACTGGAAAAGATAAAAGTCTAACTTTGAGTTTAAAGTCGCATTACGTAGTTATGAAGAAACTGAAAAATGTGCAACCTATACTCAAAGACTACCGTCATCATGAACAACACTCTTCGCAACCATGTTTATGTCGCTTCATCTTACCTATTTCCTTTAAGTTTTTATCTAAAATATAAGCACAATTGTTTGTCTCTTCGTTTTTAGAAACTCGATTTCGCATTTCCTAATCCTCTATTCGTTTTCATTTCAGAGGATGCAATTAGTCCTTGTTTATTCTTCAATGATTAGTGTTCAAATCCCTTATGTGTCGCATGTCGGCACAAACATCGATGATGATGAGTCCTCTTTATTTTTTTTTTTACCTATACTCAATCAACATCATCTTTCGCTCAACGGATTTATCACTACATTATCTTAGTGTGTGAACAGACACCGATTCGCGATCTGGCTGCAGTTATTCAATGCCTGGGACTTAGGGTAGAATGTTAAGTGAAGGTCACCCACGTGCGTGTAAAACATTCAGACAAGACTGAAAAAAATCACATTTCTTTGACTATCATTCTTTAATATCACAATTGTCAAAAATCATTCCCAAGAGGGAATTTTTAAAGGTACTATCAATTTAAGCAGATTTTTCATCCATATTGTTCGATTCAATCAACAAGGAATGAAAGAATCAATTCCATCCTGGGCTTTTGTCATTGCTAATAATGATGATTATGTTCTTGATAAAGAAATGACTTTGTGTTCCTGCCGTAGAGTGATAGTTAAGCAAAACATTTAAAATTAGCGAAGGGGTCAATTCAGCACGATCAAAATACATTTCACCCAATATTCTTTCTACAAGGAATGAAAGAATTACTTTCATCCTGGGCTTTTGTCATTGTTAATAATGATGATTATATTCTTGATGAAGAAATGATTTTGGTTTCCTGCCGTAGAGTGATAGTTAAGCAAAACATTTAAAATTAGCGTAGGGGTCAATTCAGCAAGATCAGAATTCTTTTCCTCCAGAATCCCAAGATTCTTTCAATAAGGAATAAAAGAATTACTTTCATCCTGATCTTTGGTATTTGCTAATAATGATGATTATGTTCTTGACTTAGAAGTTACTTTGTTTTTCTCCCGTAGAGTGATAGTTAGGCAAATCCTTTAAAAGAAAGCACCGTCAGAATTCTTTTCATCCTGATTCCCAAGTTTCTTTCTAAAAGGAATAAAATAAATTAGTTTTATCGTGGGCTTTTTTTAATTCTTAATAATGATTATTATGTTCTTGACAAAGAAACAAAGCAATAGTTAGTGAAAACCATTAAATGTAGGGAAGGAATCAATTCAGGAACATCAGATGTCTTTTTATACTAGAATCCCAAGATTCTTTCAATGAGGAATAAAAGAATTATTTTCATTTTGGGCTTTCGTCATTGCAGATATTAATGATTATATTCTTGTCAATGCAATGTGTTTGGTTTCCTGCCGTAGAGTGATAGTTAGGCAAAACCTTTAAAAGTAGGGAAGTGATCAATTCATCAAGATCTGAATTCTTTTCATCCAGAATCCTAAGATTCTTTCTATAAGGAATATAAGAATTAGTTTCATCTTCGGCTATGGTCATTGCTAATAATGATGATTATATTCTTGATAAAGAAATGATTTGGGGTTCCTGCCGTAGAGTGATAGTTACACAAAACCTTTAAAAGTAGGGAAGTGATCAATTCAGCAAGATCAGAATTCTTTTCATCCAGAATCCTAAGATTCTTTCTATAAGGAATATAAGAATTAGTTTCATCTTCGGCTATGGTCATTGCTAATAATGATGATTATATTCTTGATAAAGAAATGATTTTGGGTTCCTGCCGTAGAGTGATAGTTACACAAAACCTTTAAAAGTAGGGAAGTGATCAATTCAGCAAGATCAGAATTCTTTTCATCCAGAATTTCAAGATTCTTTCAATGAGGAGTAAAAGAATTAGTTTTATCCTGGTTTTTTTTTTTTCATTGCTAATAATGATTAATGTAAAATTGAAAAAGAATTTTAACTTTTTAATTTTCTATATTTGATATCTTCTTTTTCTCATCTTAATTAAAACTTTCATGTTTTAATTGAGTCCACTCTCAACATGATCCAGTCTTGATTTCTCATTACTTGCCCGTCTGTCGTCCGGTGTCCCCTTGCCCTTTCACGGTCCATTTATACTCAATTGATTTTGGATGCTTGCGATCATGTTCACTTTCGTTGTAGCGAAAACAAATTCATTAGACGGAGGCAGACGAAAAGCAAAAGGCGACGACAGAGTGACAAACAGAGAGAGAGAGAGACAGAGAGAATAAAAAAGAATTTGCTCAACTTTCGACAGACATGTTTTTCTTGTCTTCGGGAATTGCCACTTCCGGTTTTAAGATAGAGAAACATAACAAACGACTGTGGATGAAGGCACTTTTGTACAAACGTATAAATAAAGGACAGTAGAATATTTTCTTGGAGAAATTTGCATCTGTAAAGAAGAAAGATATACAGCCTCGTTTTAAAAGACTAAATTTGACCATTATCATAACAAACCTATTTAATTTATTTAGGGTGCCTTAGTTACGTGACATCTGCCCTTCTTTAGGGCAGCGAATGTTGGACAGTCTCCTCAAAGATGAAGAAGAGACTCGAGGCAACGGAAGTATAGTTCTACAGAAGGTTGCTAAGAATACCATGGACCGAACGTGTTAGAAACGATGAGGTTTTGGAGAGGATGCAAACAAGGAGGAAGCTTATAATTAACATCAGGAAGAGGCAGCTGAAATTTCTGGGACACATAATGAGAAAGGAGGGCCCGGAGAATCTGATACTCACAGGTCGAATAAATGGAAAAAGAAACAAAGGAAAGCAATTCATACCTAGGTGGCTTAAGCAAGTGGATGACAGAACGTGGCCTGGGGGTAAATAGGGAAGGGACAAAATTTATTGAGAGCTACAAGGGATAGGGAGAAGTGGAGAGCCAAGATCACTTACGTCCCGAAGCGACACGACACATAAAGGTCGAATAGAGGGAAAGAGAGACAAGGGAAATCAATACATACCTAGCGGGCTTAAGCAAGTGCATGACGGAACAGGGCAAGGGGTAAGTAGCAAAGGGACAACATTTATTGAGAGCTACAAGGGATAGGGAGAAGTGGAGAGCCATGATCACTTACGTCCTGAAGGGACATGGCACATAAAGAAAAGTATTGAGCAGTGACTAGCAAGATAGTCTGGTTGACCATCACTACAAAGTAATGAATCCGACCCACACTTCCATGATCGCCAACGTCCTGAGGGAGCACCCCTCAGGACGTTGGCGATCATGGCTCTCCACAATTTCCTGTCGTACGTCGTTGTTAATAAATTTTGATTTTTTGTTATTTCTCCTATACATTGTTCCGCCATCCATCTACACAAGCTCACTAAATATGTTTTCTTCTTTCCCTCTTGCCTTCAATCTGCCCTGTGAGTGCCCGACTTTCCAGGCCCGCTTTCCTCAAAAAGTACCCTAGAAATTTCAATTGTCTCTTCCTGATGACAAGTATCAGTTTCCTTTTTGTTTCCCCAAAACTTTGTCGTTGCTCACGTGTTCGGACCATGTTATACTCAGCATCCTTATGTAGAGCCATATTTCTATAAGAAGAACGTATAGACATAAAAAAAATGTCTCGATATATATATATATATATATATATATATATATATATATATATATGCATGCGCGTGTGTGTGTGTGTAAAAATTTCAGACAGAAAGGGAAAATATGAATAAAGACATACGAGAGAAGTTTTCAGTATTTTTTTATTCATATATATATATATATATATATATATATATATGGGGATCTTTCCCGTCGTATTCGACGTATGAGGGTCAAGCACCTCAGTTCCTATGAACCGACAGCCAGACACCAGCATATATGATTTGATTATAGTGGTGAAGGCTTTGTGCAGAACCAACCGCACTTTTTGAAGGGCCGAGACCTGGTGCACTACGTGCCACAATGTCCCCAAACAACCCTCCACAGGTTTCAAATTAGTTGCCATCCAAAGCTATAGAACCCAGTTCGAATCCTCTACGGAATCGTCATATAGTGCTTGCTAACCGAAACGCTCCTCTGTGACTCAATCGGTAAAAGCACGTCAGGCTATATGAGGGTTCCGTATAGGAAACAGGTTCGATCCCTGTCGGAGGACTAATATTTTCTATGAAAATTTCTCGGACATTCAGGCTGGTAAATGTTATTCAATACTGTTTATTATAAACAGAGCATTTACTTAAATACTTGTATCTATAAAAAGAATGTTAAACATAAAAATGTCTTTAAATAATTGTCGGACTTTGTCCATTTCATAATGCGTGACGTCATTTGTTTACATTTGATACACTATGAGCAGTTATGAATGTACGTGAGAGATTCATGGAAGATTGAAGTTTATAAGCAGTAAATTCGACCTTGCCAACCGAATGATCCTCAGTGGCCGAATTGGTTTAGGCACGTCAGGCTATATGACGGTTCCGTATAGGTTACAGGTTCGAATCCTGTCGGAGGACGAATATTTTCTATGAAAATTTCTCGGACAGTATATGTTGTTGATACTATTTATTATAAACAGAGCATTTTCTTAAATATTTTTATCTATAAAAAGAATGTATAAACATAAAAAAATGTCTTTATATATATATTTAATAGATGTCAGTTATCAGTTATCTCCTGTTAATTTCCCTCTTATCCTTAACCGGGTATTGAACTCACACTCTTTGGGTCCTGTCACTGGATCCATCTAACACCTTTATCTATTGTGCCATATGTCCTTGAGGGCATCTGTGTATGAATTTCTGGGAACTAGAACAGTCTACCCCAGTGAGCGAAATAAAGGGTTCAATTCGACATTCCAAACACCTGAAGAAGGCCGGAAACGTTGTAATAAATATGGCGATATAAGGACAATAGTCTGAATAATGTAAATAGTATATATATATATATATATATATATATATATATATATATATATATATATATATATATATATATATATATATATTACGAAATGAACAAAGTCCGCCAAATATTTTTAGACATTTTTTATGTTTATACATTCTTTTTATAGATACAAATATTTAAGTAAATGCTCCGTTTATAATAAACAGTATTAACAACATTTACCAGCCTGAATGTCCGAGAAATTTGCATAGAAAATATTCGGCTTCCGACATTCAGGCCGGTAAATGTTGTTAATACTGTTTATTATAAACAGAGCATTTACTTAAATATTTGTATCTATAAAAAGAACATATATATAAATATAATTTTTTAACGCTTTCTTGGTCATTTCTTCCTCGGTACTTCAAGTGTTATTTCGTTCTTTTATTTTTCTCTTTCATGTTCTTTGGAAATTTGTTTTGACCAAGTTAATGGTCGTTCACTTTTTAAATAATAAGAATTATATGTCACATGGTTGGAGGGGCATCAAGATTTCAGAGATGCTTAGATGGGTCATGCAAAAAAAGGTTGGTAACCATTGCTATAAAGTTTTAGCCACACGGTGGGAATCAAACTCTTTGTTGTAACCACAGTCTAACTTGGAATCCATTACGCGTCCGTAGCGTGTTGTTTCGGTTGTCAGCGTTATGTCTTCTTTTATGATTTTGCGTTATGTTTTATTTTCCTAAACGCTGCAATAAATTCTTTCCTGCTTTGTCGGTGTAAAGTATAAACATTCACTCGAAGAATAGGGAGCATTTTAAGAAAAAAAAGACAAAAAAAACGAAGTGGTTTATTTTTGTTCATCAATTGTGACAAATGGAAAAGAAAAAAAAAAGATGAAATAAACGAAACAAAAAAAGGGATTTAGTCTCTGCGTATCAACTCGACCATTTTCTTTCTTTTTGATGTATTTTTTTTGTCGCGACGCGTTTCTTTCATTTTCATCTTCTTGATAGAAAAAACAGAAGAAGGGCATAAATCTTCGTCATTGGAGAGGAACACAATTTTGACAAATTGGAAAGTTTACTAATTAGATATTTTTTCCAACTCGACACGATACCCCCTCTCCCTCTCTCTCTCTCTCTCTCTCTCTCTCTCTCTCTCTCTCTCTCTCTCTCGATCCCATTTAAGGTGTTTGACGTCTCAAACGCTTGCTTTTGGTTTCTTTCAAAACGGTTTACTGGAGATAAAATTCAGCTGACACTAGTATAAAAAAAAAAGTTTCGACAAATAGGAAGTCATTTATTTGCGTACAAAAATGAAGAATGTGGAAGTTGTCTAAAAAAGGAAAAATGTTTCACATGTGTTAAAATAATTTCACAAGTTGCTTCTAATCATTTAAAGTGAACAAAAGAAAGACGAAAAAGGTGAACATTTAAAACCGATTCCGTCAGTAACGTCTACCTTAATTCCTGACAATACACAATAACTTTTCCTGATTTTAATGCAAAACTATAGTAAAATTAGCATTGTATTTGTATAATAAAATCAAACAATTTTTTTTAAAAATCTCGAACTGCTGACAACTCTTTCTTGTTTACAGTGCATTTCTATAATAAAATGCTATTCAGTAAATTTCTATAGTAACATTATTAGCAATGCAATTACATCAAATATATAATAGCCATATTCAATCAGGTAAACTTACATTAATTCCTGACAACTGACAATACCTTTCTTCTTTATTTTCAACGCATTTCTATAGTAAAGAGTTTTACAATGCATTTCCATATTAAAATTATTAACAATATTTCTTTGGTAACAAAGAAAAGAATACCGAGCTGTTACGTAACATCTGTCCTTCTTTACGGCAGCGAATGTTGGACGGTTTCCTCAAAGATGAAGAAGAGATTCGAGGCGACGGAGATGTGGTTCTACAGAAGGATATTAAGGATATCATAGACCGAGCGTGTGAGCAAAGATGAGGTCTTAGAGAGGTTGCAAACAAGGAAGAGGCTTATTCTTAATATCAAGAAGAGGCAGCTGAAGTTTCTGGGACACATAATGAGGAAGGGGGGCTTGGAGAATCTGATACTCACGGGTCAAATAGAGGCAAAGAGAGGCATGGGAAAACAGCGCGTGACATACCTGACGAGCTTGAGCAAGTAGATGACAGAACGTGGTCTGGGGGAGGAAGCAGATGGAAGGAACTTGCTGAGAGCTGCAAGGGATAGAGGGAGGTGGAGAGCCATGATCGCCCACGTCCTGAAAGGACATGGCACATAAAAAAAGAAGGTGTGGGCTGAAGTCTCTAGGACACATAATATAGGAAGGAGGGCCTGAAGAATCTGATACGCACGGGTCAAATAGAGGGAAAGAGAGACAAGGGAAAGCAGCTCGTGACATACCTGACGAGCTTGAGTAGGTAGATGACAGAACGTGGTCGTGGGGGGGGGGTCAGAGAGAAGGGACTTGTTGAGAACTGCAAGGGATAGAGTGGGGGTGGGTGGAAAGCCATGATCGCCTACGCCCTGAAATGGCATCGCACATAAAAAGAAAATATTAGACATTTTCTATCAGAAAGACTTACATTAATTCCTGTTCACTGAAAATACTTTTTTTTGTTCATTTCTATAATAAAGCCTATTAAAATGCATTTCTATAGTAAAGCCCTATTAAAATGCATTTCTATAGTAAAGGCTATTAAAATGCATTTCTATAATAAAGCCTATTAAAATGCATTCCTATAATCAAATTTCTAGCAATGTAATTGCATTATACATATAATAGCTATATTCGATAAGAAACACTTTCATTAATTCCTGACAAATGAATATTCATTTTTTCGTGACTTTCAGTGATTTCTGTTGTAAAATTATTAATAATGCTTACATTATAAATATTCTGTACCTGAATATTGGTAATAATTTTTGATCATTAATAATCCCCCTCAAGACTATCAATGAATGCAAATCTATAGTAAAATCACTTAGAATGCATTTTCGTAGATAATATTTGCAATGCTTCCTAATACTATTAGAAATGCATTTAAATTATGCATATACACCCTTGTGAAAATTAATTGAAACAACCACTTTAGTTTCCTTTCTTTCACCATATGGTCAGTTTTAGACCCACTAGAGTAAGAGGGTGTAATTGATTTCTATTTTTTCCCCTCAGATTAGGTCATTTGTAGGGGTGTGCATTAATATGAATCTATTTTCGAGGTGTATGATGAAATTTGTTTGGCCTTGAAAAATATTGTTTTTCCGTGATCGCATCAGATTTCCATCACGCCCAGACACTATTGTCTCGACTGTCGATTAGTTGTCCTACGGCCATTGTCTGCGATGGACGTCACTTCAAGGAAGTGTATGAAAATAGTAACGCTGCACGAACACAATGGTAAGCCTTTCCAGTGATCAAATCAGAGTACTATCGACTGGCCCAGAAACTCTCCCGATTTAAATCTAATCTAGAATCTGTTGTCAATCTGCAAAGAACGACTTCATGGCATACGAAGTACTAACATATGCACTGCGTCATGTTTCACTGGAAAAAGTAAGTAAATAATAAAGGAATTATTCGTTTTGTTTCAATTAATTTGCACAAGGGTGTAGGTGATCATGGCCCTCCCCATCTTCCTGTATAATTAATTTGCACAAGGAACTAATAGCCGCATTCTTTCAGTAACATTTACCGTAATTCTTAATCACAGATAATCTTCATTTTTCCATTTTTAATGTATACTTCGATCTTTAGTGAATATCTTTGCAGTTGATACAATCGTATAACCTGCAAAACTCTTCATGACCAATGCCTGTCAGTTGATCTCTCCGCTGATCAAGATCTAACAGCTCAATGGGCAGATAATTGGGTGGTCACATTCAACAGATCAAAAAGTAAATTAGTAACCTTCTTATTTACGCTATTTACATTCGGACTATCGTCCTCATTTTGTTGTTGTTATCACAACGTTTAGGCCATTGTCCGGTCATCATCAGATGTATATTGATCCGGGTAACCTACAGGAAATTCCGATCTGAACCCTATATTTAATTTATCGGGTAGATTGTTCTCAACTCCATCGCATATGTGTCCTTGATTTTAAATGCACTCTTTTAGTACAGGGATTCTTAAATCAGTATATGCGGACCTTATATACGTAAGATGAATTTTTATTAAATAAAAAGTCAAAAGTGCATTAGCTTATCTCACCTGTTCTCTCGGAACTCTTGGGGACCTTTTGCAAAACCTTAGGGATCCGGGGAACCCGGTTGAGAAACGCTGCTCTAACCGAATCGTTTATCTCTCCTTGATAAAATTTCTCTGTTTCATTTTCATTTTCAGTAACTAAAACTTCATCCGTGTCGGTTTTTCCACATCACTGTTAGCTTCCTCGCAAAGTTCCACTTCATGAGACATTTAAAGGCTGGTCTCTGGTGGCACTGGAACAGAAAGGTCATCATTATTGTGTGGTACTCATCTTCTTGCCGATTCTAAGTTGGGATACTCAATCTTACGCTTGGTCTTAACTGTAAACACTTATACATTAACTATGCAGAAATAACAGTCTTTGAAATAATCATTTGGTTTTCTCTATATCATGGGTACTGCAAACGGCGTTGCTCTCTTACTTTTATTAAGCAAATACCTTATTCCATTGGAACAAGCTGAACCGATAATAAGTGGCGTCCAAGTCTTATCTTGATCCCCAAGAGGGCAGCCAAAGTACAAAGTACAATCTTCTTTATTTCATTTGTGATGGCACGTTGTTGAACTTTGGTGGTAAATGAACTACAGACATAACAAAATATAGCAAGACTGTTCTTGCAATGCCTTGTCATCTTGAATAGAGCTTGATGACGATAATGCTGATGATTGAACATCGGACTGGGCGGGTGACAACGAGCATCGGACAACGGAAAAGGAAATGGCAAATTTATAGAGATACCAAATATGGCTAATGCAATCTTTTGTGAAAAATGTTTAATTAAATCATATTTTTTAAAAATAATTCATAAAATTACATAATACACACAATAAATAATAAAATTAAAATCAGCAATTACCTGTATTTTACCGGTGACGATGCCCTTGGTCGGAGTCTTTCACTCACCTGATCTCATCAGAGTAACTGTACCTGATATAAGAAACTCGATTGTATCTGTCTATATTCATAACTCAAATATATAACAACACATGTTAACTAATAGTTTCGTTCGTTAAGCTATCACCAGATGATAAGTTACACCGCTTTGAGTGGCCCGATATATCAGGCCATAAAAAGTTAAGTAAAGTATTAAGATTAAGAAAGAGGAAAATTTCGTAAGAAACAAATCAAAGACTATCTGTCTATATTTCTGAGATGAGGTATTATGTACACTATTTACATTATTCCGACTATTGTCCTAATCTTTGTCGCCATATTTATTACAAAGTTTCGGCCTTTCAGTATCTGTCTATATTTCTGAGATGAGGTATTATGTACACTATTTACATTATTCCGACTATTATCCTCATCTTTGTCACCATATTTATTACAACATTTTGGCCTTTCAGCATCTGTCTATATTTCTGAGATGAGGTATTATGTACACTATTTACATTATTCCGACTATTGTCTTCATCTTTGTCACCATATTTATTACAACGTTTCGGCCCTTCAGTATCTGTCTATATTTCTGAGATGAGGTGTTATGTACATTATTTACATTATTCGGACTATTGTCCTCATCTTTGTCTCCATATTTATAACAACGTTTCGGCCGTTGTACTCTCCGGCCTTCTTCAGGTGGTTGGAATGTCGAACTGAACCCTTTAATTCGCTGACTGGGGTAGACTGTTCTAGTTCCACGTGCCATGTTTTAATGGATGTCAGTTATCTGTTATCTCCTGTTAATTTCCCTCTGAAAGTTCTCCACTGCTTTAGCCGGGTATTGAACTCACACTCTTTGGGTCCTTGAGGACACATGGCACAGTGGATAAAGGCTTTAGTTAGAGCCAGTGACAAGACCCAAAGAGTGTGAGTTCAATACCCGGCTAACGCAGTGGAGGACAGTCTGCTCCAGCGAGCGAAATAAAGGATTCAGTTCGACATTCCAACCACCTGAAGAAGGCCGGAGCGTACAACGGCCGAAATGTTGTAATAAATATGAAAACTTGGCGTACAAAATTACATATAATACAGGTCATAATATTCATGATGAAAATTGGCTGTTGACCAGTGAAATCAGGAAGGTGTTCCTATACTTTTGGTATATAGTATGTCTGTGTATACGTATAAGCTTGTGTGTGTATTTGTGTGTCCGCGCGTGTGTGTCTGTGAAATAGTTCTCAGAATTGCCTTATTCGGTGTAAAAAACAAAACAAAAACAAAACAAAAAACAACTTTATCCATCACATAATATATGCAACAGTGTATTGAATGGTATTATAAACAAATACGATTTTCTTTTTTAAGCATATCACTCCAAGCAAGGCTGGAAGCCACGAGTACGCAGGGGGTTACAGAAGGTTTGGAGGAAGAGCAGATAGGAGTGGTAAAGGGGAGGATGTGGAGAAAGATAGTGGATCGATCAAGGCAAAGGGGTTACAGAAGATTTGGAGCGAGAGCAGATAGGAATGAAAGGGAAAAGGATAGGGAGAAGGGAAGTGGATAGATCAAGGCAACTGGAGATGTCGATTGACGTTACACTTAAATAGTTGGAGATTGTATTTGTCAGGGAAGCAGGAATAAGGAAGGGAGTTCCACAGGCATGAAGCTATTGGAGTAGAAGAGACGTCTACATCTAACAGTTTCAACGGTGAAGGGGTGGGAGCGGGATGCCAGCCTCGTGGGACGTTTAAATTCATGGGGCCTAGGAACCAGCGAAAGCAGCTCCTCGGAGCAATTACCGTGAAAGTATTTATAAAAAAGACAGAGCGAGGCAACGTCGCGTCTGTGAGAGAGCGACTGCAGACGAGATGACAGATCAGGGCCAATTACATTGCATATCCGTCTCTGGATCTTATCAAGAACCTTGAGGCAAACAGCAGGGGCATCAGACCATATATGGCAGCAATACTCCATGCAAGGGCGAATGGTCGATTTATAGATTTGGAGGATAGATTCCGGGGAGAAAAATTTCCTGGCTCGGCACACGGAGCCAACTTTCCTTGCGGTGGATGATGCAATTGACTCGATGTATTTGTTCCATCTCAGATCAGCGGACAGCGTGAGACCGAGAAGCCGCAGAGAGGAGCTCTCGAGAAGTTGGTCATCAGACATTCTAATGGGATGCAGGGATGGATCCTTGTGGTGGTTAATAGAGAGCAGTTTAGTTTTAGAGGCGTTAAAGTTAACCGTCCATTTCTTGCCCCAGTTCACAACCGATTGGAGGTCCTTTTCTATCCGAGATGCCAGGTTAATTTTGTCGGCATATTATTTATTCTCTAGTTTCTGTTTGAAATTCTGGGATGAGGATTTATCATTATTACATTATTTGCATTCGGTCTATTGCCTTCAGTTTTCTTTGTATTATCACAACGTTTCGAGCGTTGTGCCCTCCGACCTTCTTCAGGTCCTTGTCGATCTGGGTAACCTTCGGGGAAATTTGATCTGAATCCTTTATTTAATCTATAGGGGTAAATTGTTCTTGTCCTTCTGTTGATATCTCGGGATAGCTCATGTTGTTCTTTATTTAGTACTGTTCAATTATTGATTTCCTGGTTACCAGAAAGTGGGTTTATTCTACCCGGACCGGAGTTTCAATTGAGTCTGAATGAAAACATAAATCCTAATTATTTTGAAAAAACAAAAAAAACAAAAACAATATAGATGAAGAAAATAGACCGCGTGCAAATAATGTTAGTAATTATTCTACATACATTTTATAATAAGTGTATAGTTGGGCAGCATACCTTCTTTAATACATGTTTCATTGAAGAAAACTGACAAAGTACTTTTGTTTAGTTTTTTATTATATTTTTCTTGTATACGATACCAGTCTCTTCTTTTCTGCACTTAATGAATGTAAAAATTGTCCAATCGTTTTTAGGTCTGAGCATTGTCGGCTAAATTGTTAGCCATTTTCAAGGATTATTTTGTGTTATTTCAACGTTTGTGAATAGGTCACCTACATCGAGTGTATTCTAAAATGTCTTTGGTTTTGTTGTTTTAAGAATCTGGAGAAATTGATGGCTGAATTTTACGCTATATTTTGTTGCTTGGTATATGGATATGATTTCATTGACGAATTTTGGTAGTTGGTAATTAGAAGTTGGAATCTGTGAAATGATCGGTCGTAGTAAGTGTCCGTGATAATAATTTTTTACATTTCTGTATAAGTATCCTGCTTGGTAGTATCCGGTGATTTTGTTAATTTTCAAGGATACTTCTTCAAAATTATTTGATGTAATCATTTTATTGACGGAGTTGTTTTTGTTCTTTGGTTTAATTTTGTAAATATTGACTGGTCGTCAATAATGGTTTGTAATTACTTGTAGTTGTAGTCATTTAGAATAACGTATATATTGACTTTAACAGCCTGTCTAATGGCGAAATTGAGATAGTTTTTTTTAGTTCTTCTGCGGCTATTTTAATTTTTTTTTTAATACAGTTGTAATTGTTTGGTTTGGTTAGTTTTGTTTTACGGCATATCAACACCTTAATGGGTTATTTAATGCCGACAAGATTTTTATTGCTGGTAATATATTTTATCTATCTATCTATCTATCTATCTCAGTATATATTGGTTTGTTTTACGGCATATCAACCTCAATGGATTATTTAATGCCGACAAGATTTTTATTGCTGGCAATATTGTTTCTTTTTTGTTTTGTTTTTAATGTATTGCTGGTAATATTTTTTTCTAAAAATGTATTGCTGGTAATATTTTTTCTAAAAATGTATTGCTGGTAATATTTTTTTCTAAAAATATATTGCTGGTAATATTTTTTTTCAAAAATGTATTACTGGTAATAATATATTGCTGGTAACAATTTTTTCTTCAATAATTCATTGCTGGTAAATTTTTTTACAAAAACATGTCGCTGGTATTAAAACTTATTTTTACACTTTCATAGTGTTTTGACCCCAGTTTGGGGGTTAACTATTTGCCCATAGATGGGACCCTAACAGGTACTACCATTCTGGGTCAGGGTGGACCTTGGAACACCAGCAATTAAGAGGTGGTTACACGCTCCTTGTAACCTCCTGATCAAAGGTCTTGCTGTCGGATGTAGTTTATCGTCTTACCCTGGACGCGGATGTAGTTTATCGCCCTAACCAGGATGCGAATGGGGTTTATCATCTTATCCAGGATGGAGTTGTTATTGTTGCGAGGGGCACGATTTTTACGTTCCTTTTGGGGATCTGTTAACTTTGAATGGGTGTTAATTAGCTTTTCAGCCTAAAGTTGGGATAGTGACTGGTTTAATGATATTTTTCAGCGGGCCCGCGCCGCTACAAAACGTGACACAAGGCAAGGTTTATTGGGTTTAACGGCAATGCCGTGCAAAGATTGCCCAAGCCCCTTCGTCACTTCCCCTTTTGGGGACGCCTCAGGCGCCGGGCAATGAACCTACCCTCTCCCGAAGTAGAGGTACTGCCTGGGGGGAAGCTCATCTCCATGGGGCTTGGGCTTAATATATTTTTAAAACTCCCCCGCATATGCTTTCACCTACAGCAGGTAAGTAAGCGAATGCGGCTGGTGTAAGATTTAAATTTCAGTTTTCTTTATGTGTCGGTTCATTTTAGGTTTTCGAATACATTTTATGCCATATGCTTCGCAAAGGGTACGCCAACATAGTCAAGCAGGATGGCAGGGTACGGTGAAAGAAAAATATTTGGAAATTTCTATTCTAGCAAAATCCGTTTATTTATTTATTTATTTATTATTATTATTATTATTATTATTATTATTATTATTATTATAGTAGCAAAATCTTTTGTGTATGTAGTCCAGATTTCGTTAATCGGATCGATTTGGTAAAGAGCATTAAGTATTTTTTTTTTTCATTTGTAGTTTACATATGGTACCCATTTTTCATCTTCTGTAACACGAGGAAGAAAAGCAAGGTCTTCATTCCTGATTATCAGACTGTTGCAAATGACTGAATGTTGTCCCCGATTCCATGGCTGGGATTTCATGGGGAACTAAAACTTCTCTCCTTAAATTGCTTTCCAATTTGTTTTAGAAGTTCAGCTTTAGTTGAATATGATGAATTGTGCCTTTATACCGACTCTTTGCTACTTTGACAAGTATGTTCTCCAAGAAACGCCTTCATCATGTAAAGTGCTTCCCCTTCCAGAGCAAAGCCTTACCACATTCACCCTTTTAAAACGTTGAGCAAAACATGGCTGGTATTTAAGTACACTCACTGCACATGGGTTCACAGTAAATATATTCGTTATTAACTTTGTTTCAAGGTTATTTATGTGAAATCTATCCAGCGCATAATGTCGAAATAAAGTTGAATTTATTAAATCTTTATCTCCGATAAAGTTTTTCTTTTATCTTTAGAACAGGGACCGAACACATGAGCAACGATCAGGTTTTGGAGAAAATTGAAACGAAAAGGAAACCTATACTTAACATCAGAAAGTGACAGTTGAAATTCCTGGTGCACATAATGAGGAAGGAGGGCTTGGGAAATCTGATACTCACAGGATAGATCTTAAGTAAATGTATGGCAGGACAGGGTTTAGGAGAAATAACGAAAAGACAACATTTATTAAGAACAACAAAGGACAGGAAATTGTGGAGGGCCATGATCGCCTACGTCATGACAGGACACGGCTCATAAAGAAGAAGTCTCTTTAGAATGTTATACAATCTCGTTAGGTAATCAGTAAACCCTTGGGTCTTAGTGGCTTTATTGCCACTTAGTCGGAATAATGTAAATAGAATACATAATACCTCATCTCAGAAATATAGACAGATACTGAAAGGCCGAAACTTTGTAATAAATATGGCAACAAAGATGAGGACAATAGTCGGAATAATGTAAATAGTGTACATAATACCTCATCTCAGTAATATAGACAGATACTGAAAGGCCGAAAATTTTATAATAAATATGGCAACAAAGATGAGGACAATAGTCGGAATAATGTAAATAGTGTACATAATACCTCATCTCAGAAATATAGACAGATACTGAAGGGCCGAAACGTTGTAATAAATATGGCGACAAAGATGAGGACAATAGTCGGAATAATGTAAATAGTGTACATAATACCTCATCTCAGAAATATAGACAGATACTGAAGGGCCGAAACGTTGTAATAAATATGGCAACAAAGATGAGGACAATAGTCGGAATAATGTAAATAGTGTACATAATACCTCATCTCAGAAATATAGACAGATACTGAAGGGCCGAAACGTTGTAATAAATATGGCAACAAAGATGAGGACAATAGTCGGAATAATGTAAATAGTGTACATAATACCTCATCTCAGAAATATAGACAGATACTGAAAGGCCGAAACGTTGTAATAAATATGGCAACAAAGATGAGGACAATAGTCGGAATAATGTAAATAGTGTACATAATACCTCATCTCAGAAATATAGACAGATACTGAAAGGCCGAAACTTTGTAATAAATATGGCAACAAAGATGAGGACAATAGTCGGAATAATGTAAATAGTGTACATAATACCTCATCTCAGAAATATAGACAGATACTGAAGGGCCGAAACGTTGTAATAAATATGGCAACAAAGATGAGGACAATAGTCGGAATAATGTAAATAGTGTACATAATACCTCATCTCAGAAATATAGACAGATACTGAAGGGCCAAAACGTTGTAATAAATATGGCAACAAAGATGAGGACAATAGTCCGAATAATATAAATAGTGTACATAATACCTCATCTCAGAAATATAGACAGATACTGAAAGGCCGAAACGTTGTAATAAATATGGCGACAAAGATGAGGACAATAGTCGGAATAATGTAAATAGTGTACATAATACCTCATCTCAGAAATATAGACAGATACTGAAAAGCCGAAACGTTGTAATAAATATGGCAACAAAGATGAGGACAATAGTCTGAATAATGTAAATAGTGTACATAATACCTCATCTCAGAAACATAGACAGATACTCTTTGATTTGTTTCTTACGAAATTTTCCTCTTTCTTAATCTTAATACTTTGTTTAACTTTTTATGGCCTGATATATCGGGCCACTCAAAGCGGTGTAACTTATCATCTGGTGATAGCTTAACGAACGAAACTATCAGTTAACATGTGTTGTTAATTTCTGTATCAACACTGTCCACATATATATATATATATATATATATATATATATATATATATATGTGTGTGTGTGTGTGTGTGTGTGTGTGTGTGTGTGTGTGTCTGTGTGTGTGTGTGTGTTAGTTATAAATTATTCCACTCTAATTCCAACGATTATAAATAATTTGGCAAATGTAAACGACGAGAAATAACTCGAGCTTCCCTTTCTGAAAATACGCCATCTTTTATTTGCTTTTTAAGAGGAAACATTAAATTTCCAGTACAGGAGTAAAATTAAAAGAAAAATAATATAAAATCGTAGCTCCATTTTTAGTTACCAACGTCTACTTTCCAAAATAAATAACTCATAAATATTGAGTAATAATAGTTCCAAGGCACACCTGAAATCTCTTAGGAAAGGAGTCCTAGAGAATTTAACACCCATAGGTCATAACGAAGGCAAGAGAAGCGGGAGGAAAACAGTGCTCAGTAAACAATTTATTTACACCATTTACATTCGGACTATTGTCTTCGTCTTTCTTGTTGTTATCACAACGTTTCAGTCCTATTGACCTCCGGCCTTCATCAGGTGTATATAAAAGGTTTCAGATCGGAATTTCCTGTAGGCTATAGGAAATTCCGATCTGAAACCTTTATTTAATCTACGGGGACAGACTGTTCTCGTTCCATTTCCCATATCTTGTCTAGTTCTTATTTTTAGTACTGCTCAGTTATTGGTCGCCTTGTTTCCACTGATTTGAATTCCCTGTAGATTACACGAATCGATATACACCTGGTGAAGGCCGGGGAGCCCAGAGACCGAGACATCGGTTGAACAGTGGTAGAGAAAAATGGCTTAATGCCCAGCCACCGGTTGAACAGTGGTAGAGAAAAATGGCTTAATGTCCGGTCACCGGTTGAACGGTGGGTGAACACTTGTAACTATTTTTATATCTACCGTGAAACATTACATACCAATTATTTGCGAATTTTGACTCAGGATCTCAGGCAGAAGGGTTAAAATTGTTCAGAAACTCAGGGCTCAAAGGGTCAACTTGTAACTATTTTTATATATACCGTGAAACGTTACATACCAATTATTTGCGAATTTTGACTCAGGAGCTCAGGCAGACGGGGTAAAAGTCTTCAGGAACGCAGGGCTCAAATGGTTAATGTAACAGAATCAACCCTCACAATTGTAATAGAAAAAAAAGTTCTATGACCAAAGCAAGCCACCAAATTGGCGAACAACGGCTGGGGTTTGATTTGTAAAAAGATATGCTCCCCAGGTCTACTTGCCCCGACACACTATGCAGATATATAAAGAGAACTAATCAGCGACCTTACGATCACACTCAGTCATGGATATATTTACCAACCTCCCTACAAGGTAAGATGTGGCACAAGGCCGAGTTTTAAAGTGGGGGGATCCGAGCACGTAGGCTCGGTTCAAAAATTGCGGTATAAAACGGGGTCGAATAGCTGTTTCCCGAGACGAGACTGCCTTCGACATAGCCTCGTCTGGGGATCCTCTCTGCCCGGAGGTAGAGAGTTTGACCAGCACAGCTGGAAAAGATTCCAACTAGACTCCGATCCAACCCCGTAAACCAGAGATGATGATGACGATGATCATGAGGATGATGATGATGATGGTGGTGATGATGATGGTGGTGATGATGATGATGACGATAACGATGATGATGATGATGATGACGACGACGACGACGATGGTGATGATGACGACGACGATGACGATGACGACAATGATGATGACGACGACGATGATGACGATGTTGATGATGACGACGATGATCATGATGACGACGACGATGATGATGGTGATGATGACGACGATGATGATGATGATCATGACGATGACGATGATGATGGTGGTGATGATGAAGATGGTGGTGATGATGATGATGGTGGTGATGATGATGACGATAACGATGATGATGATGATGACGACGACGACGATGGTGATGATGTCGACGACGATGATGATGACGATGACGATGACGATGACGACAATGATGATGACGACGACGATGATGACGACGATGATGATTACGATGTTGATGATGACGACGATGATGATGACGACGACGATGATGATGGTGATGATGACGACGATGATGATGATGATGATGACGACGACGACGATGATGATGACGACGACGATGATGATGACGACGACGATGATGACAATAACGATGATGATGATGATGACGATGATGATGATGATTCTAAACATTTATAAAGGTTCGGGCCTAATGGTTATATCACTTCTTACCGCGTACATTAGTATTACAGAATGCATTATACCGACGTGTATCATTTTGCAATAGAAAACTTATATACGATTGAATATTTATAAAGACGCAGTAATTGCTGGTATAATAATAGCGCAACGTACGCCACCCATAATTTTAATGCTAACTACCCTCATAGTTTGACTTGCGCCCGGGCAATTTGACCAGATGCAAATGAAGTTTGGTAAATATCTATAAAGATTCCTAGGCAGAGAAGAGTACTGATTACTACGCTAGCCTCTTACACGATTACGAAGGCAATGAGATAGATCCACACACTATTTACATTATCCGAATTATTGTCCTAATCTTTGTCGCCATATTTATTACACTTGTACGCTCCGGCCTTCTTCAGATGGTTGGAATGTCGAACTGAACCCTTTATTTCGCAGAGGTAGACTCTTCTAGTTCCACGTCCATGTTTAATGGATGACAGTTATCAGTTATCTCCTGTTAATTTCCCTCAGCAAGTTCTGAACTCACACTCTTTGGGTCCTATCACTGGATCTAACTAACGCCTTTATCCACTGTGCCCTTGAGGACATCTGTGTACGAATTTCTGGATATTATAAACCTGTCTTCAGCAACCATTTTCTACCAGTGTTCATATTGCAATTTTTTGCTGTTATCATTGCATGTTTTTACCAGAGCTCACATTGCAATCTTTGTTGTTGTTATCGCTTTTCTCTGGCACTCCTTATTACTCGTTCCCATATTGTATTCATTTCTATACTTGAAGAAGGCCGGAGCGTACAACGGCCGAAACGTTGTAATAAATATGGCGACGAAGATGAGGACAATAGTCCGAATAATGTAAATAGTGTACATCATACCTCATCTCAGAAACATCGACAGATAAATCCTCACAGTTTGCACTATACATAAGATAATTTGCTAGGAAATAGATAAGTTAAGCAAATACCTATAAAGACGCGTAGGCAGTGATTAATTGTCAGGACGCTATGGACCCTATTATGAATGTAACGTAATTGAGGCTCGGATTAAACTTTTTTTATGTATCTTTTTTGCCAGATTCAGCAAAATGAAGTAAATTAGTTTTAATCCGTGAAAATGTCACGGTTTTCCTATTTAAATATTCTGATGAATCTTAATTCTTCAGTTAAAGATTGAATAATCTCATGGCGAATTCTATGACAATAAAAAAATCCATAGAAATTCCCCTTATCGCATCGTTAAATATTTGAGTTTAACAAAAAATATTGCAATTGCAATCATAAACATGAATGCTGGTCGTTATTTTAAGAAGTAAGGGGGTACAAACGAAAAGATTTGAAATTTATAACTTTTTCCATTTCACTGAAACACTCGTTAAAAACTTCTATCTCCCCCCTCCTTGTATCTTTTTTTCATTCTTTCTTTCTTTCGTTTTCTCATTACTGAGACTTTTCTCAAATAGTGTCTTTCCCCTTTTTCTACGAGATTCAAAGCAGAATAGTCTATTATTTAAGAGGTACTGGCAGGGCGTAACGGTTGTGCGGACTAACACATGCGGAGACAAGCACGGTTATAATAGGATATTATAATTGAGCTTGCCTCCTCCAACATCCGAAGTAATGCGTCGGACGCTTGTAACGTAAACTACTGTAATGACATCGTTCCAAAAAGTACCACATTTTCTTGCTTACAAGACGCTGTGGCTTGGAAGACGCACCCTAATATTGGAAAGAAATTTCTAAGAAAAAAAAAGTAATTCCCATACAACAACACATTCACCATGCGTACCTCATATACTGGTGCTATATATTGTTTACATTAATCACTCGTCCGATTTTGTTTGTATGGCAATGACATACTAGTCAAGAGCAGAAAGGCTCCTGTCGCTGTTAGTAAACAGAGCATGTTTAAGTTTGTGGCTCGGCTCCAGGAAGATTTATAATCTTGGAAATACTTGTAACAGTAAAGTACTGAGGTTACATCATATAAAAGGCTGAATTAGATAGCTAACATTATAGTGTAATGACTCAACATACAAATCCACGTCCCTATCAGTCAAGCTAATTAGGTGACCGTCCAAGCTTACTTGACCTGGGCGTTGCCTTACATGCGTCTTGGAAGACGCATACGTATTTTTCAGGGTATTTTTATGAAAAAAATGAATCTTGTAAGCCGGCATATCTTAAACATGTGACATTTTACCACCTTGAGATAATTTTATTAAACATTTATAAAGACGCCTTAAAGACAAGTTGAGTATTATAGTTTAGTTGATTAATTTAACGACATATCAAACCTTACTGGGTTATTGAATGTTGAATATATTTATCTTCTCTCCCAATAGGAGTAGATGCGTTCGCTTGTCGTCCGGGTCGTTCGCCTCCACGTTATTTTCAGCGGGAGTGGTGGTTTGTCCCGTGATTCCTGTTTCGCACGTTAGCACGTAAGTGAATGTAATGGATTCGACTGGAATTCGAACCCGGTTCCCCGTAGGTCCGATTTATATTTTGATAAAAATGGTAAATATAAACCTAGGCTATACTAGAACATAAAAAAATAAATAAACGTAGCCCCGGTTCTCCACTAAAGGCAAAATGATCCAGTCACGTGTCTGGTTTAAACTAAGGTAAATACAACACTAAACAGTACCTTGAGTGGCTCTTGGGCCTTGTATTGGTTAGTCATAGACCAAAACTTAAAACTAAAGCCAAAAATGCTCCAATTATTCGTTGAGTCAAAAAGACAGATCAGTTTTACGTTTTTGACACTAGTATAAAGTGGACCAATAGAATAATGCTCTCGAAGTCCCTGTGCTATGTAGAAATAGTATTTATTTTTGAGAGTTTCTTTCTCACTGGGAACTCGAAAGTTTTGATCTGCATTCAGATGGCGGCAAGTCACTTTTGCAACTTTGCTGCATATCTTAGTTTCTCGTACGTTCTGTTGACAGTAGCAATTTTTCAAATATCTTCTTCTGAAACATTGTATCAGACTGAAAGCGGGGTGAAGATGTTGTGAATTAATGTGTTCTTCACTCTGAGAGTCTACGGAAATGTGCCACAGCCGGTTCGACTGTCAAACTCTCCGCCTCGGCGGAGAGGAATCCGGACGAGGCTTTGCCGAAGGGCACAGAATCATCCGGGGGGGGGGGGTAGACAGGCCCTGCACCTGTTTTTACGGGTTCGAAGGGAATATTTTTGGCCAAGCCTATGGGCTCGGAGAACCCACAATAATCCGGCCTTGTGCCACCTACGACCCACGTGGTGGGGCCGTTAAATATAACGGAATTTCTTATCAGTTTTCTATTGGCTTCCTTTATGTCTGACATGACGCGCGTGCATGCACAAACGCATACACATATATATATATATACAGTGTAACCCGGATATATTCGTAAATATTAATTAATATTAAATTAAATTAATTAAATTTTAGATCTGCTATTTTACATCCAGCACTGTTTTATTTTCACCATGACCCATCGTTCAATATTTCAATTTTGTGTGGTTTGATTTTCATTGGGCAGTCTTGTATCACGACCATTATAACCGTAGATGATTTTATATATATGTACGTTTTTCTCCGTGGCCGCGGATGATAATGTGTCTTCGTCAAAAACATCAGAACTTCTCCCGCTACACATACAATAACGAACACAACATTAATCAGCTTTAGCAACTCAACTCGCCAAGTTTCATGTTCCTCTGCTGTGGGCAGGTATTGAACTCACAACTCTTTGGGTTAAGTCAATTTTTGGATTACTCAACCAACGCTTTTATCGACTGGGCCATGACAAAAGCTCGGAATTAAAAGGGGGAATTAACTGATACTGAGATATACCCATAAATGGTATGACACGTGGAATTAGAACAATCTTCTCTCGTGGACTAAATAAAAGGTTCGCTTGGAAATTCAAACGTATATCACCTGAAGAAAGCCGGAGCGTACAACGGCCGAAATATCGTGAATATGGCAATAATGATGAGGAAAACAGTATGAACAATGTAAACAGTGTAAATATAATCTCCCTTGTTAATACACTTAATTCAGGGAGCAAATATTAATCCTGTTGACTGAGGATTATACAGTAAAACATTTTTTTTTTTTATCAAAATTCAGCTAATAACTATATGGACTTAGTGATTTTTGAGTGTATATAAACAATAGTTAAACTTTTATTTAACCTAATAATCTTTTGCTGAAATAACCTCATATGTAACGTCAAGGATATAGAATTATTTATGATGCAGTCTCAAGTGGGATGCTCACAGATCCGTCTTTTCGCATGAACGCTAAAGTTTAGTCATTTGGTTAGATTTTAGGAAGTTGGTCGGGCCGCAAACCTTTCTGTCTAAGTGTGATTTTAAAATAACCTAATTGTTTTAGGAAAAAGATTTTATAAATTTCGGCCGACAGTAGTACTGGCTGTTCGGTCAATGGATGCCGAATATTTCCTTATACGGAAACGGCTTATATTACCGTTACCGTGGACACTTTGACGTGGCGTAATGATTAGCAAGTTTGTCTTTCCAGAGCAGTTACGACTGAGTCGTGAGTTCGATCCTCACTGAGTGCTCCATATTTTCGGCCTTGCGCCACATCTTTGCGTATGTTTGATTATATTTACAAACTATTATTTAAATTATTTACAATCGGACAAATATCCTCATCTTTGTTGTCGTTGTCAAAACGTTTCGACCGTTTTGTTATCCGGTTCTCTTCAGGGCTCTTTGTAACAACGAAACAGCAGCAAACAGGCAATATGAATATTAGGTTTAAGTCTCCAAGATCTAGCTTCAGGATTCTACCACGGTACATTAGCCTAGGTGATTGAAAGAGTTGGTTTCTGAAATTATTGGTATAGTAATTGTAAGCTCAATCCCAGAGCTAGGTAATGCAGACCCAAAGTCAGTGGAAGCCAGACTATGAAATTGAACAGAACTAAAAAAAAAAAAAGAAAAAAGAAAAAAAAAGAATAGATATTGACAACAGAACGAGAACAATCTATCCCCGTTGATTAAATTCAGGCTTCAGTTCGAAATTCCTTGAAGGTTACCCGGATTGACAGACACCTGAAGAGGGCTGAAGTGCGGTGATAAGAACAACAAAGATGGAGACATTAGTCCGACTGTAAATAATAACTCCTAATGTCAGAAATCCAGACATAAGTAATTAACACTAAATTGGCATTTATTCTTATTTTAAATAAAATTGGCGTTTATTCTTATTTAAAACAAAATTGGCGGTTATTCTTATTCAAAACAAAATTGGCATTCATTCTTATTTAAAACAAAATTGGCATTTATTCTTATTTAAAACAAAATTGACTGTTATTCTTATTTAAAACAAAATTGGCATTCATTCTTATTTAAAACAAAAGTGGCATTTATTATCATTTAAAACAAAATTGGAGGTTATTCTTATTTAAAACAAAATTGGCATTCATTCTCATTTAAAACAAAATTGGCATTTATTCTTATTTAAAACAAAATTGGCATTCATTCTTATTTAAAACAAAATTGGCATTTATTCTCATTTAAAACAAAATTGACGGTTATTCTTATTTTACAACTTTGCATTTTTGCTTTTACTTCTCATTCGTTTCCTGCAAGTTAATTTGTCTCACTGCCAGGAAACATAAAGAATAAATTAGTTCCCAAATTTGTGATAACCGAGGCAGAAGGTCAAAGAACAGCACCCCCCCCCCCCAGGTCAAGTGACACTTTTCAATGCAGAGCCAACACTCATGTGTTTAGGATAAATGTTTAAATATAAACGAGCTTCATCACTTCCGTTCGCGCCACCAAGCGTTGATTGGCTAATCTTTTCGATTACAGATGTCACGTGATTCCGTGGATTTTGTGCTCGGATTGGATGGCTATAAAGTTGACGAATATAAGAAAAGAACTTCGGTGAATAATTTTGCACGTTGTAACTTGCCATTTAAATTTTCTCTATATATTTTTTTTAATGCCCGAAAAATAGTAAGTGTGTCTCTGATTCGACTTGGTCGGTCATTTTTAATCACCGTCTGAATTACGGTACCGTTTAGGATTGTCTTCGTTTACTGATATGCTTAATTAATTAGAGATCGGATTCCTTTCCAAGTCGCTCCCGGTGAGATCAGGTGTAAAAATGTTGACCTGTTGAAAAGTGATATTTAATAGCTATGACGTCAATAAAACAAAACTCCCGTTAATCATGTTGACAAAAGCACGTGCGTCCGCGCGTGCGCACACACACACACATCGAAGCACGCATATACAAGCACAAAAAAGAAAGAAAGAAAGAAAGAAAGAACAATGGAAGAACTGAATAAGAAAGAAAGAAAAAAAGAAAGTTAAAACTGTATAAGAAAGGGAGAAAGCAATTGATGAAATTTGAATAAGAAAGAAAGAAAGAAAGAAAGAAAGAAAGAAAGAAAGAAAAATGGATGAAAACTGAATGAGAAGAAAGAATACAAAGGTAAAATTTATAAAGAAAGAAAAGAACGGTGAAAACTTGATGAGGAAGAAAGAATAATAGATGAATACTGAATAAGAAAGAAAGAAAGAAAGAAAGAAAGAAAGAAAGAAAGAAAGAAAGAAAGAAAGAAAAAGAAAGAAAGAAAGAAAGATAGAAATAAAAAAGGAAGAAAAACAATGGAAGACTGGAATAAGAAAGAAAGTAAGAAAGAAAGAAAAACAATGAGAGACCCCCCAATAAGAAAAAAAAAGAGAGAAAGAAAGAGTGAAAGAAAAACAATAGAAGACAGCGATAAGAAAGAAAGAAAAAAAGAAATGGTTGAAAACTGAATGAGAAGAAAGAATAAAAAGTAAAGTTTATAAAGAAAGAAAAAAAACATGAAAACTTGATGAGGAAGGAAGAATAATAGGTGAAAACTGAATAAGAAAGAAAGAAAGAAAGAAAGAAAGAAAGAAAGAAAGAAAGAAAGAAAGAAAGAAAGAAAGAAATAGAAAGTAAGAAATGTGGGTGGATTATGCTGCTCTTCTTGCTGGGACTATTTTTCGATGCGTCGTTTCATCCGGGAGGAATTTTCTTCTATTTACGACAGTTGCTCTGCCTCTATTTCGAAGTGTTGGTAATCAGGACATCTGATAAAAGAGAAACAAACAAACAATCAAACAAAAGTTACATTTAGCCAAATCAACAGCCTCATAAAACTACTAAATGAATGGAACAATTTTTGATTGAAAAGGGAATGGAGATAAAACTCCAAATTCGGTTGTTAACAATAAGAACACTACATTCTTATAATTTCATTTTTTTCTTTAACTATTTCTGCGTTGGAAATAGAGGATTAATTTATTCTAGATTCATTCATCCATCTTGAATCTTGCTGAATATTTGCCCTTGGATGGATCTGTTGCTTCAGATAATACATCTTTAGTTTATTATCTTCACCTTGAATTCCGACTAACCTGACCGAAAGGAATCACCCATTCACAAAAACTTGCAATTGAAAAGAGCAGACGACAATAAAAAAATGAGTAAAGAAAAAAAATGATAGTAAAAATATAAAAATTCCAAGAAATAGGACAACTGCTGTTGAAAAATTATATAACAATATACATATATTTATCTATATATATGTCTATCTATCTATATGTATATATATGTATATGTATATATATACATATATATATGCGTGTATTAGAACTGTTTTAATAGCTGTATAAATTCTCCAGTTTAGTGCTGTAATTGACGGATTTTCAATATTCACACATTTCAACACTTATTCAAATTCGCGATTCCAACAAGAATGAAACATTTGAACGAAATTTCATATTTGAAATCGACATTACTTACATTCCTTTACTAATTTTAAAAGTCTCTTTTACAAGTGACGGAACTGTAATCATTTCAAACTTCAATATATTTTTGCGTGACATCATACCAATAAAATATATCGTCAACTGTTAAAGGATTTATAAAAAAAATTCTCGCGAAATATTATGGAATTTACAAAGAAAAATTTCTTTCTACATATCTCGATGGTCACTCTCGGATAATTATTAATTTTTTTGTATGTTGTTTTTTTACCTCTTTCATCACCAACTACGCACTGTTTTCTCGTATTATCTGATTTGCTGTCAGAGGATGAAAATGCACATCTCGTGAGATTATCGCTTTAGCTGCACTGGGATTTTTAAAAAAAAGAAAGAAAGAAAGAAAGAACTTGCGCGATATTTCATGCGAAAGTTTTAATATCAAGAACTGATATTATATAATAGTATTTAAGAAAATTTATAAGTTTATTAAATTACAGCTGTTTCTTGAAGTGTATATCTTCATGACTTCATCTTTTTTTGTGACTTTCTCACCGTCCAACACAATCAACTAACGCTGCTATCATCACGGACATCGTTTAAAAAAAAATGTTTTTTTTTACGGTATAACATAGCCTCGCATTTTTAGTAATAATTAACAAACCAAACATTTGAATTGATCAGTTTTCCAGGAATTAAATCTGCCTGTCATTGTGAAATATTGCGCAAAGAAATATATTCTCTTTATTTGTATATTTACATCAAAACAATTTCATTTGTTACTTACTATCTTACGAATCGGTTTTGTACCATCGTTGACTTTCGTACAACAAATATCAATTCGATTTTTAATCCAACATTCCAGTTTCTAATCCAGGCAATAATTTTTTTTGTTTTATATATAATTTATAAATATGCAAATAAATAACATATATTAGAATGTGACTCATTACAATCACGGATTTTAGAGATTTCATTCTATTTTTCGGAATGTACGAGAACAAAACTGTTTTAAGCGAAATCATCTGCAATGACAGTTTAATCGACAACAAAACAACCATTCCCAACTTCACAAACTATAACGATGACAACCATACTTTTCAAACGGACACGATAGCCAACCACCACACTAATAACATTACATCGGTGACCAACAGCCTGTCAGTCCACAATTTAATTTTCGTAACAGTAAACCTTTTTCTTGTGCCTCTCATCATTGGAGGCAACGCGTTGGTTCTGCTTTCAATCGCTTCATTTCCGCGCCTGCGTACTGTGTCCAATATATTTGTATCCAGCCTTGCAGTCGCCGACCTTTTGGTCGGACTTCTGGTGATCCCTTTTTATACGGTATATTACCTGTCCGTGCCGGGCGTCACGGAAAACAAATATGCCTGCCTGTTTAAATACGCTTTCATTATCGAGTCGTGTGGTTCGTCCATTTTCAATCTGTCTGCCATTGCTTTCGAACGCTACGTAGCAATTTCGTTCCCGCTCAAATATTCAGCGATCATGACCCGTCGAAAAGCTAAATTGATCGTTACTGTCCTCTGGACTTACGTCACCGTTTTAAGCCTGGCTCCCATCGCCGGGATAAACACTTGGCGGGCGAACGCCGCTTGCGATTTTTATCTGGTCTTGCCGATGGGCTATACTGTCCTGGGTTCATTCGTCACCGTCTCGGTGGGTATGGTCACGACTTCGGTGTTCTACGCTCTCATTTATTGGGAGATACGCAAGATGAGACGATTCACAGAGAACCAGTCACGGCTGGACAAATCGCATAACCGCGATGTACGTTCGGCCTTCGTGATGGCAGTTGTTTCCCTAACTTTCCTCATGTTCTGGCTACCAT
>OZ038507.1:84516239-84576239 GCA_964036315.1 Acanthosepion esculentum
ATACCCAGGACTCCGGGTGTAGTTTATCGTCATACCCAGGACTCCGGATGTAGTTTATCGTCATACCCAGGACGCTTCGCTTTCGTGATTTTCCATCAACTATGATCTTCAATTATCATCTTCTGTCTATTTGAATCCTGTTCTTTTATTTTTTTTCTCTCGATTTCTTTCACACTTAGTAATCCCTTGCGTCTTAGTGGATTTATTGCCTTGTTTGGGATGAAATGATTTAAAATTATGTGAAGGAAATGAATCAGTTCATGTTGAATTTTTTTATAAGCAATTCATATTGAGTTAAGACAATAATCAACAATTTTAGAACGAAGATTCTAAAATGAATTTAAATTCCTCGACTAGTCAGTAATTTAATGTGTGACCGCTTGGAAAAGCCAACTTGGATGTATCAGCGGTGTAATGAATAATGGCTCTGGATTGTTAATCGGAGAGCCGAGTTCCAATTCCAGTCGGGTTTGTTATATTCACTTACGCTCAAATACCATTGAAAAAGGTATAAATATAACTCTTCTCCCCCCCCAGCTATGGGTCAATTAGTAAAACTTGTATCACTAAATCATTATTATTCACCCGACCCAAATTCTTACAATCTAAAAGATATATTCTGGCTTTAAATAGCCTGTAAAGATTTGATACGTCGTTGAAAAGAAATCAATCAACAAAACAAAATAAATTCCCCGAATGCATAATGTGCTAGCCGAGTTCCAATTCCAGTCAGGTTCGTTTTATTCACTTTCGCGCAAACACCCGTGCGAAATTTATGAATCCACCTCTTCTCCCCCTCCAGCTATGGATCAATTAGTAGGATTTGTATCAGTAAATTATTATTATCCTCCAAAACGTCTTACGATCTAAAAAAAAAATCTTTTCAGGCTTTTAAAAAAACTGCAAAAGGTTGATAAGACGTAAAAAAAAACAAATCAATGAAACATACTGTACTGCATTTACGTAGCATCAGGAACATTTAAAATTTAGAATTGACATCACATTCAAGTGACATCACATACAGGGTGCGATGGCTAAATTGTAGCCATTTTATATTTTTTTTAAATTTGCGCATGCGCATTGTTTGATTTTGATTTTGTCGATTATACATTATAGTAGGATCAGTTGGGCACCGTCTGTGTGAAAAAAGAGCAAAATGGCGCCAGAAATTTAGAAACGGCATGCTATACTGACTGGCATTCGCGCCGGAAGCTTCAATACGGACATTTCAGCGTGTTTGGGTGTCAGTGTGAGGAGAGTGCAAGGAATTCGGAAAGAGTTGGAGGACTCTGAAGGTACGGTTAGCTCGGAAAACTCACTCTAATCATTCTGGTAAGGAAAGAACTCCCGAATTTGTTGGTGAGGGCCTCAGACTGAACATGGAGACCTACATCAAGTGCCTTGAGGAGGTAGTGCTGACCTGGGTCAAGAGGGTGGCTGCCTGAGGACCCTATGTTTGGCAACAGGACTCTGCACCATGCGACACAAGCAAGAGAACCCAGTCATGGGTGTCAGAAAATTTCTGCGACCACATCGCCTCTTACTACCTAACTCCACAGACTGCAACCCCCTTGATTATTCTGTGTGGGGCGAAGTAGAGTGAGAGACAAACAAAACTCCTTGAAACACCAAAGATGAACTGAAGGCAAGGATTATGGCAGCATTCACCAACTTAAAAAGGAGACCGTCCAGAAGAGTTGCAGGAGATTCCGAAGTCGTCTTGGAGCCGTGGTTGAAGTCAATGACGATTTTATTGAATAAATTTACTCTTTAGTTTTTGAAGATATTTTTGTGTAACTTTGGTAAATATATCTGTTAAAACAAGATTATTTTAATTTTTTTTTTTTTTTTTTTTTTTGCGTAATTTAGACGACAATTTATTCATCGCACCCTGTAAATTCCAAAATCAAAAATGACTAACGCATTATATCTAATAACTATAATTTGAGATACAAGGTCATCATAGGGATGCTAAAATCAACAAAAGGTTTTTGATTCTTGATAATGGTTAACACCAGACGACATCTCGAAACTTTACATGTGGACAATTACTTATTCTATTTGAATGGAAATTAATCAATTAACTAAAAAAATGAACTAATATAGACATAACTTCAGAGTTTTCCTTCTGTTAGACTGGTTGCCAACCAAGGCTAAAGGGCCCAATATGCCCTGCTATTTAACCATAGCTGAAGGGAAGAGATGGATTCATGCCTTTCTCACGGGTAAGAGAATGTAATGGATTCGACTGGAATTCGAACTCATCATTCCCATTTTGCAACTGTAGCGCCAATACTATGTCTCTTAGTAACCCTTTGTAACTCACCATATATACTATCTACCTGTTAAATTGAATATTTCAAATAATCAAAATACTTTGCCATATTTCAAATGGAATTTAAATTGAAATTTTTTTTTAAATCACTAAAATCGGTTATATCAACAAATCTGCCAAAACAACATAATTCTCAATATTAAAAAAATATATTTAAAAATAAAATATAATTTTCTAAATCTTTATTTGACGAATATTAACTGATTTTAATTTATAACTAAACTGAATTAAAATAAACATTACTTAATTTTAGTTTAAAATATCGCAGAAGGTATTTTTGACACGGAGATGGGTATTTTATGTTGACACTTTATCGATGACTTAATGTTTGACATTTTTAAGTGAAGGTAGAAAAGGTAGAAAAAATTAAAATAAATAAACATAGGTAGAAAAAAGTAAATAAATAAATATAGGTAGGAAAAAAGCAAATAAATTAATATAGGTAGGAAAAAGAAAAATAATTAAATATAGGTAGAAAAAAAGCAAATAAATAAATATAGGTAGAAAAAAGCTAATAAATAAATATAGGTAGAAAAAAGTAAATAAATAAATATAGGTAAGAAAAATAAAAATAATTAAATATAGGTAGGAAAAAAGCAAATAAATAAATATAGGTAGAAAAAAGCAAATAAATAAATATATGTAGAAAAAAGCAAATAAAAAAATATAGGTAGAAAAAACTAATAAATAAATATAGGTAGAAAAAAGCAAATAAATAAATATAGATAGAAAAAGCAAATAAATAAATATAGGTAGAAAAAATAAATAAATAAATATATGTAGAAAAAAAGCATATAAATAAATATTGGTAGAAAAAAGCAAATAAATAAATATAGGTAGAAAAAAGCAAATAAATAAATATAGGAAGAAAAAAGCAAATATATAAATATAGGAAGAAAAAAGCAAATAAATAAATATAGGTAGAAAAAAAATAAATATATGTAGAAAAAAAGCAAATAAATTAATTATAGGTAGAAAAAAGCAAATAAATATAGGCAGAAAAAAAGGAAATAAATAAATATTGGTAGAAAAAAGCAAATAAAATAATATAGGTAGAAAAAAGAAAATGAATAAATATAGGTAGAAAAACGCAAATAAATAAATATAGGTAAGAAAAAGAAAAATAATTAATTATAGGTAGAAAAAAGCGAATAAATAAATATTGGTAGAAAAAAGCAAATAAATAAATATTGGTTGAAAAAAGGCAAATGAATAAATATAGGTAGAAAAAAAATAAATATATGTAGAAAAAAAGCAAATAAATTAATATAGGTAGAAAAAAGCAAATAAATTAATATAGGTAGAAAAATGTAAATAAATAAATATAGGCAGAAAAAAAGGAAATAAGTAAATATTGGTAGAAAAAAGCAAATAAAATAATATAGGTAGAAAAAAGAAAATAAATAAATATATGTAGAAAAGGCAAATAAATAAATATTGGTAGAAAAAAAGCAAATAAAATAATATAGGTAGAAAAAAGCAAATAAATAAATATAGGTAGAAAATAATCTAATAAATTAATATAGGTAGGAATAAGCAAATAAATAAATATAGGTAGAAAAAAGTAAATAAATAAATATAGGTAGTATAAAATGCAAATGTTGATAATATAGTCAAGTAATATACTACCCGGGGACCTCTATCAGGTATGAAACCTCCTCCGCCGACTGAGGGGTCGGGGTAGTACCGGCTCTGTCTATTTCAGCCAAGCCAGTCCACCGCTTTTAACGTTGCTATAATCAAGATATTTCAAAGAGGAAATTCTGACGAGATGTTTCCAAAACTAGCACATTTATGGAGGAAATACTGATCCTGTGAAGAAGAATTTCTGAAATTTAAATTCGTGTAATTGAGTGAGAAAAAGTTTAGTTCCAGCTCGGAAAAAAAAAAGATTAAAAAAATTCTACCGTAAAAATTTCGGTAAATTTAAACTTCCGTTGTTATTTTCGAAATAAGCAAGCAAATTTACACCACAATGGAAATTTTCATTACAATTGGTTTCCGGTGCTTAATCTGCAAATTTAACAAAAAGTCAACAAATTTATTAAATAAACATTGAAAATTGAAACAATTAAAAAAGAAATGCTTCAAGTGTTAAGTTAAAAATTCTAAGCAACAGCATACAGTTATGGGGACTACTTAAATAGAGTGGTCCACTTATAAAAAAATAAAGAAATATTTGAAGTGAATAGTTTTTTGTACATTAACGTTTTTTAGACCTTCCTTAAGATCGAAATATTATCAGCACCGAAAAATAATTTTTTATCAATTCAGAAGGTGGAATCCTGTTTTTACCTTTACCAGGCATATTTTAGAGAGGAGAACTTGCCCAGGGGATTCCAACCCTGTAGTAGCACCTGTGCCTCATTGAAGTAAGAGTCGGGTAGCGTCGGTGTAATATCGGTGACAATGGGTGCGGGAACTAGGCAAATGTTTTGTCCTTGGCTCATGTATCTGTATGGCGCTCCACGTGTTAAAACGACCTTGTGTTACATTCTACCTTATTTGGGAGGCCCGGTAAATACACCGTATATATTTGCGCATCATGTGACTTTTGAAGAAATTTTGAAACTAAATTTAAGCGGGTCGCGTCATAAACGAAATATAAAATTAGCGGATGTACTGCTGACCCTGGTTACGGCTTTGGCCCAACTATATAGCCATTTATTATAGTCCAAAAGGGCGCCCGGAAAATTCGGTAAGGGAAGATTCGGTAATTTTGACTAGGTAGGAAAATTCGTTAACTATGAAATAAAAATCGTTTGAAAATTGATTTTAGGGCCGTTCTGGAGTGAGGTGGGGTCGGGGCTAAGCCTGTCCCTTCCCCTATATTTTTGAAATAGAAACGAGGCTATATAATTTTTGCTTCTTTAAAAAGAAATAACTATCTAAAACTTAATTTATTTACTACTTTTTTATCAAAATAATAATTTAGAAAGAAGATAGAACTTAAATAAATCGATTTTATTTGCTTGAAATCAATAAAGTAATTAAATAAATACTTATTTAAAAAATTTTATTTAAAATTATTGGTGGTTGGGTTTAGCCCCCTAAACTCACCATCCAGAAAGAACGGCCGTAATATTGTTGTAGTGGGGTTTTATCTGGACTGGAACGTATGATTGTTTAGTTAATACTTATTTAAACATATCGGGGGTGGGGGTAGACAACTCCAGAAATTACGGCCCTGGTATTGTTGTGGTGGGGTTTTATCTAGACCCCCTTAGCTAATAATACTTTAAAAAAATATTGGGGATGGAGGCCTAGCCCCCTAAGCCCCACTTCTGCAAGTACGGCTCTGGTATTGTTGTAGTAGGGTCTTATCTGGACCGCACAATTTTCAGTTATTTAAAAATATAGGGGAAAGGTGGCTTAGCCTACAAATCCCCACTCTAGAACAACCCTAAAATCAATTTTCAATCGAATTTTATTTCATAGTCACAGAATTTCCCAACCTTGTCAAAATTATCTTTTTTCTGTTACCGGATTTTTCTAAATTCATCAAAATGTACAGCTGTATTTCGAATAAAGATGATTTTAATGAAACTGATGTTCTACTTACCTGTATCCAATAATAATGCATGTAATATTCACATATTAGCATCGTATTCTAAAATACAAGCATAGCGAATATGCATCTTTTTCATTGTTTACGTTTATAAGATGTTTAGCTGTTTCTCGTTGGGTTGTTTATGGCTGTACGTGTTTACACAATGAGTAAAGCGTTACTAACGATACTTTTATCATTCTCTTTTACATTATTTTACTTATTGAACTAGAAGATGAGATAACGAGATAAAGGAAAGTCTATTGCAATTTGGTCTCTACAAAATGGAACTCTCATCATACGCGAGAACATGGTAGAATCATTTTTTATCAATGGAAATTAGGGAGTCGCACGATACAGTGTTGTTGTATTCCGTGCTGATAGGAATATGGGATGGACAAACACGGTGCATAAATAGTAACAGGTTTATTGTAGAAATCAGTACAAGCAGCAAGGAAGTAATAGTTATGCGCCCGGTCGTCGCAAGTCAGTACAGTTGTGTGCGTGCTGCTATCGGAAAAGCCGCTAGTTCTCGCAGATCTCAGCTCGACGATATTTAGAACCCCTCCCCCACGAAGGTTTGCATGTGGCACAGGGCGGGGTTTAACGTGGGTTTTCCGAGCCCTTAAGCTCGGCCAAAAAATGCCCGTAGAACCCGCATAACGGGATCGGGTTGGTCAACCTCCCCGAACGAGACTCTGCCCTTCGGCTGAGCCTCGTCCGGGTTCCTCTCTGCTCAGAGGCAGAGGGTTAGACCATCAAGCCGAAAAGATCTCAGCTCGACAGTATTTACTGCCCCCCCACCCACGTGGGATAGATGTGGCACAAGGCCGGGATTAAAGTGGGGTATTCCCGAGCTCGTAGGTTCGGCAAAAAATGCCCGTAGATCCCGTATAAACGGGACCGGGTTGGTCAACCTCCCCGAACGAGGCTCTGCCCTTCGGCTGAGCCTCGTCCGGGTTCCTCTCTGCTCAGAGGCAGAGAGTTCGACCATCAAGCCGAGAAGATCTCAGCTCGACTCGCTGTCCTAACAGATACTTATAGGTGGTTACTACCTATAGTGCCGCCACTCCTGGGGGGGGGGCAGTTTATTCCATTACATCGTGTCAAAATCAAGCTATTAGTTTTTGCGTACAAAACTTTTTGGTAGGGGGGTGGTTACAAAACGATTTATTTTAAATAAAGAAGAATAAAAATAAAGAACATCAATTAAGTTAAGTCTGCATTCATTTAAGATAAATAATTATTAATCTCAAATGTTTGTACATGGTCTTCAATACCATACAGAAAAAAATGTTTCAATAAAATGTTTTAAAAGTTTAAAAAAAGGATTAAAATCGTTAAGATTATTAAAAAAAACATACAGGTATCAATGATGTTACCCTACTTCCAAAGTCGACATTTGTAAATAACTCTGCAAAATTCAGGGATCGATTTTACACTATATCGATATTATAAATAAGCAACCCCCTTCTAAAATGATAAGATCAGTACTTTTCGATGTGGATACGTATCACAGCCTAAGGAAGGTCTAAAGCAGTGGTTCTGAAATGATTTGAGCCCATGCCCAAATTTGGTATTTCTAAAGTTCTGGTGATCCCCGCCCACGTAATGCTTACTGAATGTTCACACGTGCTGATTGGCCGACAAAACATGGGCTCTTCCAGCGACATGTATCACGCCCTCTCCTTTGTTGACCAAGACACGCGAGTGTGGGGAGACAGGAAATACCCTGTATGCCAATTACACATGTACGTACATACACACAAAATATTTTGATGTATACAAACTTTATATGCATCGCATGTATTAACACGCATTAATTATTAACACTCTCACTTAGATTCACTAGTAAACAATTCACTGTTAATAAATCATCCTCGAATCGCCCCCTTATCTGTTGGTATAGTAAGCCAAACGGTGCACATACTACACATGCCCCACCAAAATACGAGGGTCATTCAATAAATAAGGTTAATTTTTGGGTATAAGAACTTCTAATACAGATAGAAGCTTACTTTTTTTAATTTTTCAACGTAGTCTCCCAGCACTGTCACACACTTTTCCCATCAGTGTACAAGATTCCGTATTCCCTCAGCGTAAAAAACTTTGGACTGATGTCTCAGCCAGTAGCTCACAACACTTTTGACTTCATCGTCACTTTTAAACTTCGTGCCTCTCGTGAACGCTTCCAAGGGACCAAGCAGGTGAAAGTCTGAAGGATCAAGGTCTGGGCTGTATGGGGGATGAGGGAGCAGTTCCCAGCCCAGCTCGTTGATGGTCTGCGCCGTTTGGGCTGCTGTGTGAGGCCTTGCGTTGTCATGATGCAAGATGACTCCTTCTGACTGATGACCCCTGAGTTTGTTCTTTATGTCTTTCAAAGTCCTTGCAATGTCATCCACTGTCACCCTTCTGTCAGACTGAATGAGATCATTGACTGATTCGATCACCTCAGGAGACCTCACTTCTGTAGGCCTCCCAGGCCTGTCTTCATCCCCAACACTGCTCCGTCCTTCTTTAAACAATTTAGCCCACTTGTAGACATTTTTTGGTTGAAACATGTGGCACCATACACAGTTGACATTCTCCTATGAATTTCAACTTGTTTGCACCCTTCAGCAACCAAAAACTTGATAACTGACCGCTGTTCAATCCTGGAGCATGCTTCTTGGTTGGCCATCTTTGTTAATCGCCAAAATTCTCGAAGTTTTTTTTTAAATCTGCAAAAGAAATTAAATCCATGTGAAAAAGAAGTAAAACAAAAAATAAATAAAAAAAGAGTAAGCTTCTATCTGTATTAGTAGTCCTTATACCGAAAAATTCACTTTATTTATTGAATGACCCTCGTATTACCATGCCCCATCTGTAGGGAATGCGCCCCACGTTGGGAATCATTGGTGTTGTAGCGGGTTGGCCAATCTGTATCGGTGACAAATACAAATTAAACTGACCCTCTCCTATTTTTATTAAATCAAATGCAACAAAGACAACAACAACAAGAGAAATAATCAAACAGGTGGATATTTGTTTTAACATATATTATTTTTATATCACAAGTACACGTGATATAATAAAGTTGTTCGAAACACTTAAGGGTTCTTGGTTGTGTGATCAAAGGTAATATAAAAGGTGTTATGCTATAGATCTGGTAAGGAATTAAACAGTTTATGTTGATGGTGTAATTGAATGAAATAGATTGCTTGACTGACTATAGAGTTGTCTCGCTTCGACTGATATAGTCACGATTTCCTTTATGTTGTTAAGATATTGAGTGAGTTGGTTTCTGAATCTCGTCTTGGTTGAATTCGTCACTAGATGAGTTGATGTTGAAAAGAAATCGAATTCCACAAGCCAGGCTGACGTTAATAAAAATTAACTTTTAGCGAGGAAGTTGGGTTTCATGGATTCGTGTGATGAGTTGATTATTTTAAGGACTCACTAAGTTGCGTCGAAGTTTCATATTTATGAGTTTTCTTGATCACGCGGGATTTTGAGAACGTTTACATTTTGTTTTTCGGCGCGTTGAACTTTGAACGGGTTAATTCAAGGTCAACCGTACGAACGTAGGCAGAAACGTGACATTATTATTTATGGACCAATCAGAAAGCATTGTTTCGTTCTGAACTCTGGAGTCGATTTTAATGGGTTCAGCACAAACTGAGAATATATAGCTATGATCCTCTTTTATCAGGTTCAAAACAGAGAATGTAGAAGTCTAATTATTCAGTCTAAAGAACGCGAATGTACAACCATAAAACAAAGACAAAAAAAAGTTTTTTTCTATATATTATAAGTGGACCACTGTATTTAAGTAGTTCCAACATATGGATAATGTCACTTGCCAACAGGCTTAAGTATCTGGAAATTGGATCACCTCTTCAAACGTCGACGGACAACATAGATCATTTGTGCATGTGTACGAATTTATTGCGCTAATGTGTTTCCATTTTCTCTTACGGAATTTGAACCCACTTCGTTCCATTTTAGTTGCTAAGAATACTTTGAAAATTTTCAGTTACGTTTTGTTTCTTAAGTTTGTTTTCACAATGTTGATACCACTAAAACTTTTTTCATCTACAGCATTTGAATTAGATAGCACTAACACTGAAATGACAAATTCTGTAACCTCCTTGAAAGGATTACTTCCGAGGGCATCCCTATATAGTAACACATCACCCCTACAAAAAAAAAACTATTACTGTCGGTTTTGTTGTTCTCGTCTATTAAATGCAGTTTTGGGCACCTCGAAGCGGTGTAATGGTTGGCAAGCTCGTCTCGCTAGAACAATTACAACTGAGTAGTGAGTTCGATCCTCACTGGGTGCCTCATATTTTGGCTTTGTGCCACATCTAAGCTACGCTTTGAAAATCCCTATTAAATCCAGTTTTGATCCCTGACTTACAACAACAGAAATTACCTCCTCGAATGCCCACATTCCTTTGATCAAACTTAGAATGGGCTCTTTAAAAAAAACTTGATAAATGTATTTATGTGGCAGAGAGCAATGGTCATCCTTGAAATATTAATAATTATAGTAATATAGAATTTTGTTTGTAGATGAGAAAAATAATCTGTGGTGAAGATTGTGCCCAGAGAATCTGTGCTTCGTCAGAATTATTAATATAAAATGTCAAAACAATAGTGTTTATATGAACTATGGAACACCAATTGAGAAGTAGAGACTGTTCATTTAATCATGAAGAGGGAGAGGTCAGTAATCAGGTTGTATTCTAAATTTACCAACACTTCAGGTTCTTGTCGCTACCACCGCGTTTATTTAATCGCGTGTTTATGCGAAAACAAAAAGTTGAAGTCGAAGTTGGAATTGAAGCTGGGTGAAGTGAGTTTACAAGCAGTCGACCAGAGAGTGAGGGGGGGAGAGAGAGGGGCAGTGAGAGTGGAAGCATCCGCTTGCTGCTGTAATAAGGGGGGGAGAGAGCTCAAGTTATCTGCAATATTGGCGCAATACTGCCAGTGGACGCTCTAATATCCTGATAGTGAAATAATTACTCGAAAACTACTCTCCTTTCAGAATTATTTGCATTATTTTTTTTCCTGGACTTTATTTCATCTATATTACTTTCTTGTAAAAGAAGCGTTATTCTTTTTGTACCAATTTCTTCCTTATATACATCTGCATAAATTTTTCTTTGAACTCGAATCGACTTGTTCATATTTGATTTTTCTGCTTGGCCCGGTTCTCGCCCCAACGAACTTGCAGGTAGACCAGCTGAATCTTCCGGGATCTACGATTTATTAATTGCTCTCTAGGATAAAAAAAACTCACAACGTGGCTGGAAAGTGGAATCGAATCGACACTATGAACCGGAGACTTTGACTGAACCTGTAATACTGGACTAGGACAGGACCAGCAGCCGGTCTTATAGAGTACGTCGATTCAGTGGGGTCAGGATAGGTGCTACATTAAGTATTTCTAAATTATCAGGCTATCTTTGGTTAAGGTGATTGAAGAGAATTAAATTGTTGATGCTTTTTACTCCGTAGAGTTTAAATGATCTTTAGATAATTATTCCTCAAGTTTATTTTAAAACCTGTATCCTGTAATGTTTACTGCCCAAATAAACTTCAATCTTGGATAAAATTAGGTTCACAAAAGTAGTTGGTCAGAGCAATTTGTTGGCAAGGAGCTCCCCCCACCCCCACTGCCGGATTCTTTCGGAGGAATCGGCAGAGGAGGAGAGGGGGGAGTTCGCGTCGGAATAGATGCTACAGCTGTAGTATTTGTTCCGTGCTGGAGAATTTCTCTCCCACCACTCTTGCGTCCCCACCACCGTTGCGTAACATCTGTTAACGTAGTGGTGGTATGGCCGGCTCTGACTAGCTCAGACAAGCGATGACCAGCGGCTGAGTGGAAATACTCGGGTCCCCACGTTAAAAACCGACCTTATGTCAAAACCTGACTCAGTGTTAAGGTAAATCTTGAGCAATTTCTTGGCAATTGATATAAGAAATATTAAATCGTTTAAAAGTTTCATTGAATTTGCTATTGAAGATTTAAATAACTTATTAAGTTTTTGAACTTTGAAGAGAATTGGATAGAAAAAAATATTAGACAAGCAAGATTCTTCAACACTATTTACATTATTCGGACTATTGTCCTCATCTTTGTCGCCATATTTATTACAACGTTTTGGCCGTTGTACGCTCCGGCTTTCTTCAAGTGGTTGGAATGTCGAACTGAAAATTCCAACCACCTGAAGAAGGCCGGAGCGTACAACGGCCGAAACGTTGTAATAAATATGGGGACAAAGATGAGGACAATAGTCTGAATAATGTAAATAGTGTACATAATACCTCATCTCAGAAATATAGACAGATACTGAAGGGCCGAAACGTTGCAATAAATATGGCGATAAAGATGAGGACAATAGTCCGAATAATGTAAATAGTGTACATAATACCTCATCTCAGAAATATAGACAGATACTGAAAGGCCTAAACGTTGCAATAAATATGGCGACAAAGATGAGGATAATAGTCCGAATAATGTAAATAGTGTACATAATACCTCATCTCAGAAATATAGACAGATACTGAAGGGCCGAAACGTTGTAATAAATATGGCAACAAAGATGAGGATAATAGTCCGAATAATGTAAATAGTGCACATAATACCTCATCTCATAAATATAGACGGATTCTGAAGATTCTTCAAGTCATTGCATAATTCATAAAGGATTTCAAATATTTCTTCATTTAAGCGGCGTAAAATTAAACCACACCAGGGCATCTACTTTTATTGCAATAAAACATTATTACAACGAATAATGGCGGACTACAATTGTTTTGAATGAATCGTCGTTGTGCTATACGAGGCTCCCTAAGATGATTGCCGAGCTCCAATAAACACTGATCTTCTTGCAAAATATCTTCTCGTGATAATAATTAATTCGGATCGATGACTGACTGTTGTGTACTTGGTCTACCACATGACATTAAATGTTCTTAAACAAAGAACATTATAAAATTAAAACATTTAAAGATATAGAATGGCAGTTTATTTTGTGCTGATGAAGCTTAAGCTTTAGGGCCCTTAACCCCAGAGGGGCTCATGAAATTTTTTTAATGATGGAATTTTTCAACAAAATTCCCGTTTATTTTTAGTGTTTGTTATTAAAATAAGGTCATTTTAGAGATAGAATCATAAGCCAATGGTTTGAAGTAACTAATGTAGACTCAGAATATATATTCTCTAGCACCTATTTCATATGGCCACAAAATTCCCTTGCGATTGGTCAAATTTTAAAATTTTCTTGCAGTTGCAGCGCCCCAACAGCCAACTGCATGGGCTCGTTAAGCTCGCCAGAATCTATTCATGGTCTACCTTTTGGTAATTAGATTCTCGAATCTATTGTTGCTGGTTACAAAGGATCCCCCCTCTCCCGCCTCCAATATCTGATGAAGCTTCAGTGCCCCAAAAGGTAGTTCCGCTATTGCATTTAAGTGAAACAAAACTGACAGTTTTTACACCGCTTAAGTGAAGGATTACCGGAATTCATTTGCTTAATTAACTGGCCTTCTCGTAAAAATAGGGAATGGGGAGTGGGGAGAATTTTCGTAGATTAATATTCCTTAGACCTTCCTTTACCCATGACATTTATCAAAATCAATATATATATATATATATATATATATATATATATATATATATATATATATATATATATATATATAATTTATCCTCTGAAAAGAAAAACTTTATTAGATCGCACGAGAAATTATATAAAAAACTAAATAAAAGCACCTTGTCAGTCGTTTTTAATGAAATGTGCTTGAAAGAAGGATTGCTGCCTAAATACACAAATATATATATATATACTTTTATATTTATATATATATATATATATATATATATATATACATATATATATACATACATACATACATACATACATGTTTTTTTACAAGTCTTGATCATAATATAGTTTTAAATCTGTGGTGAAGGCAAATATAGTTGTCTTCCCATTGAAATACTCGACCACAAAAGAAATGGTCGAACGTCACCTATGGGGTAGTAGTCAAATTGCGTTGAATAAAGCTTCATTACAAGCTTAAAAGGTTCGTCTGTTTTTCTTTAGAAAACGAGTGTCTGATTTATTTGTAGAGTTATCTTTACTTTATATTGTTTTTGACAAATGTCAAGTTTGAATCTGGATTTACAATGCATCGTTACATCATCACATACGACTGATGTTGCCTTTTACCCCAATTCGTAATCGTACGCAGTTATCATAAATCTTTGTTTTTCTAGCGTTTGTATTTATTTAAAATGACCTCTGTATTTTAATAGCAGAACTATTTTTAATTAACATTTTCTTTCAATGTTACATCAGCTTAAAAGTTATTTAAGTCTGTGCTATATTTATTGTATATAAAAAAAATACAATTTTGGCACAAGGCCTAAAGGGGGAATCGGTTCAGACTGGTCGTCACTATCTTATACCTAACTAATCCGATTCACAACATATTCACTCCTTACAATTTGACATCCACCACAAGAACCCAGCCACTCAATCCTCGCCACTCAATCCTCGATATAACATAATACCGCATAGTCTCTGAGAAAATACAAAAAACATTCCATAACATAAAATTTCATGATCATAAAATCCTTTACTTAAAAATCTATAAATGATATACACTGAGTGGGGAGGGGATGAACCCAAAAAACAAACTAAAATAACAAAATAAAAATAACTGATGCTAGTTGGACCCGTCAAACCCTCAAAAAGTTTAAGAGAGGCCACTGTATTTTGCCTTTAGACAAAATCAAGTGGCTCCCTCAGTTTAAATCTGTGCGTATTCAATATTAAAAATGATCTATTTTAACATAATTATAGTAATTTTTAAATGAATTGCTTAATTCGACATTATTTCTTATTAGTACAAAAGTTATTTTTTAGTAGGTACTCAAGTATGAATTGTTATCCTTGACAGGTAAATGAACAAATTCGGATTCCTGTCAGGAGGCAAATTTTTCTTTAGCAGAACTGCTTGGTTTGGTTTGGTTTATTTTGCTTTACGGCATATCAACCTCAATGGGTTATTTAATGCCGACAAGATTTTTATTTCTGGTAATATTTTTTTTTTCAAAAATATATTGTGGGTAATATCTTTTTTTTCAAAAATGTATTGCTGGTGAAATTTTTGTTTTTTCGAAAAATGTATTGCTGTTAATATTTTTAAAAAATGTATTGCTAGCATTAAAACCTATTTTTACACTTTCATAGTGTCTTGACCCCAGTTTGGGGTTAACTATTTACCCATAGTTGGGTCCCTAACAAGTGCTACCACCCTGAGTCAAGGTGGACCTGGGAACACCAGCAATTAAGAGGTGGTTACGACAGGCTCCTCAAAACCTCCTGATCAGAGGCCTTGCTGTCAGATGTAGTTTATCGTGTTACCCAGTACGCGGATGTAGTTTATCGTCTTACCCAGGACGAAGAATTTCTTGATTTTGGATGGTTGTTATTAATTTCACTGTTTAAGAAAAACAAGAAATAAAAAGAGGATAACAACTCAAACATGTGTTTCCCCCTAAAAAGAACTTTTATAGATATGCGTGTAAAAAATGAATAATTATGAAGAAGAAACATCAAGAATTCAGAACATATTAACAAAAGAATTACTAACAGGAAACCTGTAGCGGACCGTGCTGGTGAAGATGTGAAGAGATATCAGAAGGTTAAAATTTCCTGCTAGCCGGTCCAGCTACATGAGAATGTTGGACTTTAATTAAGTCCAAAGAAGACAAAGAAAACAAACAAGACCGATATATATATGTAAACAAATATATATTAATAACAAGTTAAACAAAGACATGAACAATTACATAGTGTTTGTATGGAGAAATTATGTATGTGTGTGTTGTGAGTGTTCGTACGTACGTGTATTGTTCTTAGCGCGTTCCCAGAATTTGGGAAACGCTGTACTGTGAGAGGTCACATATTGGTGTAAGTGGAAAAAGAAAGATTTTACCTCGCCTCCGCGCGAGGTGGCGGCCCAAGGCCTAAGTCGAAAAAAAGAGAGATTTTACCTCATCTCCACGCGAGGTGGCGGCCCAAGGCCTGAGTCGGAAAAGAGAGAGAGAGAGACGAAGGGTCAGCCAGTATTTATAGCCAAGGGAGAGAGACCCCTGTTGAAGGATTAAAGAACTGAGGAGGAGCTGCGACAAACCATTTGCCGGTGTTTCGTAAATGGTAATAAAGTTACAGGAAAAAAGTCACAATTTCGTCTATGAAAAAACCCATAGGATTTACTAATGACATGTTTGGTGTATATGAAGCTACTAAAAACACATTTTTGTCATTTTTGAACGATGTTTTTCCATGTCAGGAGGTGGCGCAAAATTATTATTTTTTACTAAATCCAAGGTATTGTTGATCCACAACAGCACGGAGATCCGAGATTCCCACTGACACTGTTTTCAAGAGTAGGGGTAAAGTTAAAAAAAAAAGTCCCCCCACATCTTCTATGATGACTTTCTTTTTCTTGGATTCGACTAAAAAAACCTGTGGGTATGTAAAATTGAAGAGAGATATTAAAAAGTCGGTGCCACTAAAATAGAGCAAAATGGAAAGAAATGCCGCTATCCACTATTTTTTTAAAATGTAACAGCACTTATTTATTGTTGCATGAATTGTGTATTGAAAAGGTTAATTTAGTTGTAGAAATATTGAGTATGTCAGTTACCCGCCCACATTTCGATATATCGTGAATAAAAGTTATATGTGATGACAATTAATTATAGGTTTATAAAGAAGAATTACTGAAGATAACTTAAGTAAAAAAAAAAAATCGCAGTATCAAATTTCAAGATAAGTAGGAAAATGACTTTTTTGTTGAAGTAAAAACAACGATGTGACTTATTTTGAACGCTTTTCTGTATTTACAGAATTCAAGATTTAAAAAAAAAAGAAGTATCATTATAACACGATTAAACAGTTAATAAAATCACTGTAAAAATAAGTGACAATTTGATTTTACAAGTAACATGTTTGGTACACATGAACCCATCGTGATAGATTTTTGAATCGAGCTTATTACTGTTCAAGTGTTAAATAATTTCCATGGCAGTAGATGGCACAAAAAATATTTTTCACTAAATACAAGTATTGTTGAACAACTACATAGAGATCTGAGATGTCCACAACAGTAACATTGCCTTCAATGTTAGGGTCAGGGTTAAAACAAAATGTCTCCCTCCCACCTGCCCCGGCGACTTTTTTTTTCTTGGACTCGACTAAAAAAACATTATGAGTGTGTAAAATTGAAGAGATATTAAAAAGTCACAATTTTGGCTAGGAAAAAACACACAGATTTTACGAGTGATATGTTTGGTGTAAATGAAGCTACTAAAAACAGATTTTTAAACGACACATTACTGTTAATAATTTTCATGGCAGGAGGTGGTGCAAAAATTATTTTTCACTAAATCCAAGTATTGTTGACCCACAACAGCACGGAGATTCCCACTATTCACATTAAGGCAGTGGTGCCCAACCTGTTTTACATGGCGGCACACTATTGAGTTCTTTAAATTTTCGCGGCACACCTATCACAAAAAATAAATATTTTCCACTCATAAAGCCTTTAATTTTTTCGAGATTAAAGATGGCTGGAAAGCATGGAGCCATAAAGAAGTTCCACAAGCGAGAAGTGCAAGAGAAGAAACTGTTAGCATAGAATTTACGGCTACATCTAGCCAATTCGACTGTAAGTCGATGAGATCTCGACGCCAGTCTTTTGCCCCAGTTAACTACGAACTTGAAGTCGTTTTGAACAAATGTAAATATTAAGCCCAACTAAGACGGAGGTAGTAATGCCACTAAAACACAAAGGGTTTCACAGTGTGGAAGAATTAGGAACAGAAACATTAATGATGGCCAGAATTCGACTGGAAATCGACGAGATCTCGACGTCAGTCTAGTACTGCGCTGAAATTTAAAAAAACTCTAGGTAACATAGCAAAGAGCTCATCCAAAACATTACCATTATAGAAAAGGCACAGAGAGGCAACCTTACGGCGGTGGGAAAGTGACTGAAGCCGAGCCTCCAGATCAAGACTTATAATATTGCTGGTTCTTCTTTGTTTTGTTTTATTTTGTCAAGGAGCTCAAGTTAAATAGCTGGAGCACTGGACCATACGTGGCAGCAATATTGTAAGTATGGACGAATGGTAGACTTATAGATATGTAAGATAGATTCTGGAGTGAAAAATTGTAGAGCACGACACAGTGAACTAGCAATGGATTCAATATAGTCTTTCCATCTCATGTCAGCTGAGAATGTTAGCCTGAGGAGCCACAATGAATCACTTTCCTGGAGAATAGCATCAGTCATGCTGATGGAAGGCATAGAAGAGTTTCTCAGATGATTAATGGAGAGAAGCTTAATTTTGAAGGCGTTAAAATTAACAAACCATCTTTTGCCCCAGTTAACAACGGACTTGAGGTCGTTTTGGATAAATATAAATATTAAGCCCAACAAAAACGAATTTCTCGAAATTTCATAAAATTAAATGAGTGGTGAGTAACAGATGTAAAAATATTTTTAGCAAGATTTTCTAAAAAAAAAATAAACGTTTCTAAAATAATTTCACTCATCTGTGAATACATCCTGAAAATTTCATTAAAATCTGGCAATTATTTAATTTTTGCAAGAATTTCCAAAATATATATTTTTCATCGCAAAATGGCGCTAGTATTTCCTATACTAATTTATGGTAACCCGCTCAAACAAGAAAAACAAAACTTTTAACCAAAATTTCGAAGGTTCTAAAAAGGATTAAAAAAATATAATTTAATAATCGAAAAATTCTTTGGTCTTTCCTCTTAACAATCTGAAGATTTTAACGATAAAACTTTTTTTATTAAGTTTGGGATATTTTTTCATGATGTATGCTCACTTCATAGCGAATATTTGAAAGTACAGTGTAACCCTGATATAAGAGACCCGGATATAAGAGAGTTTTTCTCTGGTCCCAAATTAGAGCCATACTTACCTAACCAAATGTAGACCAAACCGGGTTATAAGGGAAACTCGGATATAAGATAAACCCGGATATAAGAGACTTCATCTCCTGTCCCGACAACTCTCTTATATCCGGGTTACACTGTACCTACATTATGTAATAAAGGGTGCACAGTAATAATGACACAGGTAAAAATGTCACAGTAAAAATGGCACAAGTGGGAAAATAGGAAAAAATGGCACAAAGCGAAAACATCAGAATGGATCAGGTGTTAAGTGTACTTGGTCACAACATAAGATTTTAGTTTAAATTTTTTGCTTTTAAATGTAGATATAATTTTCTTTTATTCATTTTTATCTTGTACGTTTTTGATTTGTGCCATTTTTTCTAGTTTCCTACTTGTGCCTTTTTTGCTAGCGTCATTTTTACCTGTGCCGTTTCTACCTGTGCCATTATTAGCTAAATTTGGCAGCTAAACTTATGGTACCAACCCACTTCGAAAAGGTTTTTCCAAATCCTTAATCTAATACCGAGACGGCAAAGGAAACAAATTCTTTTTGTCTACTTCGCCTCGTTTCGACTTTGAAAAACTCCTTGGATGACAAAAAAAAAAGAAGTTTGCCGCCGACATAACAGTCGTTAAAACTATTTGAATAAATAACGTGGCATTTTCTTTTTGCTTAACTTTTTCCGTCTAAATAATTGATTATTTCGTCTGGGTATTTGTTAATGTTAGTTGTTTTTATACATTAGATTAGGTTGAGCCATAAATAATTTTTAATAAGGATAATGCGACTTTCAACAGTAATAATAAAACAAATAGTCTATGGAAAGCCGATTCAACAAGGAACTGAATTTGTCTTATCTTGGCCACAAATTTCATCTTCGAATGACGGCTCAGTTATTGTTCAACATAGAATAGGTTTTGGTTGGCAAAGTTTGCAAAAATGAAATCCCTCCTAACATCCTCGCGTATTCCTTGGAATATCAAATCTAAGACATACCGGCCTGGGGATAAGAGTATTTAAGAAAGTAGAAACATTCTAGAATCACATCTTGCGAATCATGAAATGTAGTCTCAATGAAGAGTAAAACCCTGAAGTTATATGGTAATGCTACCGGTAATATTAGCCGTTTCCCCACAAGGAAACATTTGGCATTCATAGAGCAAGCAGCCAGTACTCTTATCGGCTGAAATTTATAAAATCATTCGGTGTTACTATAGTCTGATATCTTCCGAGACATTTGCGACCAACCGTAAATGACGATACGCTCATTATTGCTGGAAAATGCTCAGGAAAAACGATGAACTGTTTACTTTTTTTTGTTTTAATGACATCAAATCAGTTTACATTAAAATCACGATTTGATTATTTTTTAACTTTTTTTTAATAATTTTTATTACTACCTTTAACCCTAAATCCCTAACTCTTAATACTTCAAACAGTTGGTAAATATCATACCATAATAGAAAATGGACGGTAGATATACTATTCTAGCACCAAACTTTCTCTTTCTCAAGTCCAGTCGGCAGAATTGATGGGGATTTTCCTTTTCTTTTTGTACACTTTTTCTTTTTGTACACTATTTACATTGTTCAGATTATCGTCCTCATCTTTGTTGCCATATTTGTCATAATTTTTCGACCTTCTTCAGGTGGTTGGAATGTCGACCTTAACCCTTTATTTCGATCACTGGGGCAGACTGTTCCACGTGCCATATCAGTTATCGCCTGTTAATTCTCCAAGTTCTCCACCGCCTTAACCAGGTATTGAACTCACACTCTTTGGGTCCTGTCACAGGATCTAACTAACGCCTTTATCCACTGTGCCATCTTTTAATCATAGCACGTGGAATTAGAACAGTCTACCTCAGTGAGCGAAATAAAGGGTTCAGTTCGACATTCTAACCACCTGAAGAAGGCCGGGGCGTACAAAGGTCGAAACGTTGTAATAAATATGGCGACAAAGATGAGGACAATCGTCCGAATAATGTAAATAGTGTACATAATACCTCATCTCAGAAATATAGACAGATACTGAAAGGCCGAAATGTTGTAATAAATATGGCGACGAAAATGAGGACAATTGTCCGAATAATGTAAATAGTGTACATAATACCTCATCTCAGAAATATAGACAGATAATGAGGGGCCGAAACATTTTAATAAATATGGCGACGAAAATGAGGACAATAGTCGGAATAATGTAAATAGTGTACATAATACCTCATCTCAGAAATATAGACAGATACTGAAAGGCCGAAACGTTGTAATAAATATGGCGACGAAAATGAGGACAATTGTCCGAATAATGTAAATAGTGTACATAATACCTCATCTCTGAAATATAGACAGATACTGAAAGGCCGGCACGTTGTAATAAATATGGCGACGAAAATGAGGACAATTGTCCGAATAATGTAAATAGTGTACATAATACCACATCTCAGAAATATAGACAGATACTGAGGGGCCGAAACGTTGTAATAAATATGGCGACAAAGATGAGGACAATAGTCCGAATAATGTAAATAGTGTACATAATACCTCATCTCAGAAATATAGACAGATACTGAGGGGCCGAAACGTTGTAATAAATATGGCGACAAAGATGAGGACAATAGTCCGAATAATGTAAATAGTGTACATAATACCTCATCTCAGAAATATAGACAGATACTGAGGGGCCGAAACGTTGTAATAAATATGGCGACAAAGATGAGGACAATAGTCCGAATAATGTAAATAGTGTACATAATACCTCATCTCAGAAATATAGACAGATACTGAGGGGCCGAAACGTTGTAATAAATATGGCGACAAAGATGAGGACAATAGTCCGAATAATGTAAATAGTGTACATAATGCCTCATCTCAGAAATATAGACAGATACTGAGGGGCCGAAACGTTGTTATAAATATGGCGACAAAGATGAGGACAATAGTCCGAATAATGTAAATAGTGTACATAATACCTCATCTCAGAAATATAGACAGATACTGAGGGGCCGAAACGTTGTAATAAATATGGCGACAAAGATGAGGACAATAGTCCGAATAATGTAAATAGTGTACATAATACCTCATCTCAGAAATATAGACAGATACTGAAGGGCCGAAACGTTGTAATAAATATGGCGACAAAGATGAGGACAATAGTCCGAATAATGTAAATAGTGTACATAATACCTCATCTCAGAAATATAGACAGATACTGAGGGGCCGAAACGTTGTAATAAATATGGCGACAAAGATGAGGGCAATAGTCCGAATAATGTAAATAGTGTTCATAATACCTCATCTCAGAAATATAGACAGATACTGAGGGGCCGAAACGTTGTAATAAATATGGCGACAAAGATGAGGGCAATAGTCCGAATAATGTAAATAGTGTTCATAATACCTCATCTCAGAAATATAGACAGATACCCATAACACAGCCTATTCTATGTTCAATTTCCTTCAATTTGTTTTACCTGATCCATACACCGAGGTATTTCAAATGTTTCGTATTTATTAATACCATACCCTTTTTATGATGGATTCTGGATGGGTGCTATCACTGTTTTCATTCTAATTCCAGATCATAGTTTTTGCTTTGGAAAGGTTTATCTTCAGTCCCATATTTCATAACAGTTAAACACTCATCTTTTTTTCCGAGAAAACTTTCTCGTTTCTTCATACTTTGCTTAATTTCTAGACGGCATCTTCCGTTATACCAATGACTAATCGGATTTCTGTAGTTGATTTCTCTAGACCATAACAGAATAAATTGATGAAAGCTTGATGCAAATAACAGAATGCCACGTAATCCATATTAATATATAACAATCAAATACAGTAGAATCTTTCATATCCGGAATCCCGCATATCCGGAATCCCTCATATACGGAGTGCCTCATATCCAGAATCCCGCATATCCGGACATGATTTTGATGTGTATATTTGAACAATTTGGGTGATGATGTGAAATTTGTTTTTCAGTAAATTTACTTTGGATAATTGCTTATGGTAGAGTATGTCGATTTTCTGTCCAAGATCATTCTTATCCCTACTATGAATACCAATGTCATCAGAATTGCTCCCCCACCGCCCCATCATCAGCATATAGGCTTCGGGAGGGAAAGCGAGACCGTTGTCTCCATTGGTAATTGTTCTCCTGAGCTTTGGCGCCAAGATCTCATTTTACAGTTCAAATGGCTAGATGTAACCGTAAGTTCTATGCTAACAGTTTCTTCTATTGCGCTTTTAGCCCGTGGAACTATCTTCTTAATTCTAGTTCTTTTATTGTTCGCTATCCTTAATAATATTTTCCTTTTTCTCATATTCTATCATACTCCGTAACCTCGTGTGTCTTACGCCTTAGTCGATTTATTGCCTTGCTTGAAGAGAAATGGTTAATATATATATGTGTATATACATATACATATATATACATATATATATATATATATATATATATATATATATATATATATATATATACAGACCACAGATTCTCAGTTGTGTTCGTGCAGGGTTAGAATTTTCGTACGCTTTCCTGGAGTAACGTCCATCTCAGACAATGGCTGTAGGACAACTAATCGACAGTCGAAACAATAGCGTGATGAAAATCTGATGCTATGACGGAAGAATGGCATGTGGTATGGAATGCTTAAATGATCAGTGACCATCGCTACACATCTATGCTTGTAAATACGCAAGGAAAGATTAAATAGACTGGGACTGTCATTTCCTCCTTGTCGTACGCTTGATGGGGTTTGAAATGTTTCTGTATTGGGGTCTTCGCCAGACATATGGTCACATCAAACGAAACAAAATGATTATAAAATATAATTATTGAAATGATGATTGCTGTAAAAAGAAACCAGGAAATATTGTGACAAATCGCATAACAGAAAAGAAACATGGTTGACCACATTCTAAAAGAGATCGTCATGGTTGACCACATTCTAAAAGAGGTCGTCATGGTTGACCACATTCTAAAAGAGGTCGTCATGGTTGACCACATTCTAAAAGAGGTCTTCATGGTTGACCACATTCTAAAAGAGATCTTCATGGTTGACCACATTCTAAAAGAGATCTTCATGGTTGACCACATTCCAAAAGAGATCTTCATGGTTGACCACATTCTAAAAGAGGTCGTCATGGTTGACCACATTCTAAAAGAGGTCTTCATGGTTGACCACATTCTAAAAGAGATCTTCATGGTTGACCACATTCTAAAAGAGATCGTCATGGTTGACCACATTCTAAAAGAGATCTTCATGGTTGACCACATTCTAAGAGAGATCGTCATGGTTGACCACATTCTAAAAGAGATCTTCATGGTTGACCACATTCTAAAAGAGATCGTCATGGTTGACCACATTCTAAAAGAGATCTTCATGGTTGACCACATTCTAAAAGAGATTTTCATGGTTGACCACATTCTAAAAGAGGTCGTCATGGTTGACCACATTCTAAAAGAGGTCGTCATGGTTGACCACATTCTAAAAGAGGTCTTCATGGTTGACCACATTCTAAAAGAGATCTTCATGGTTGACCACATTCTAAAAGAGATCGTCATGGTTGACCACATTCTAAAAGAGATCGTCATGGTTGACCACATTCTAAAAGAGATCTTCATGGTTGACCACATTCCAAAAGAGATCTTCATGGTTGACCACATTCTAAAAGAGGTCGTCATGGTTGACCACATTCTAAAAGAGGTCTTCATGGTTGACCACATTCTAAAAGAGATCTTCATGGTTGACCACATTCTAAAAGAGATCGTCATGGTTGACCACATTCTAAAAGAGATCTTCATGGTTGACCACATTCTAAGAGAGATCGTCATGGTTGACCACATTCTAAAAGAGATCTTCATGGTTGACCACATTCTAAAAGAGATCGTCATGGTTGACCACATTCTAAAAGAGGTCTTCATGGTTGACCACATTCTAAAAGAGATTTTCATGGTTGACCACATTCTAAAAGAGGTCGTCATGGTTGACCACATTCTAAAAGAGGTCTTCATGGTTGACCACATTCTAAAAGAGATTTTCATGGTTGACCACATTCTAAAAGAGGTCGTCATGGTTGACCACATTCTAAAAGAGGTCTTCATGGTTGACCACATTCTAAAATAGATCTTCATGGTTGACCACATTCTAAAAGAGATCGTCATGGTTGACCACATTCTAAAAGAGGTCTTCATGGTTGACCACATTCTAAAAGAGATCTTCATGGTTGACCACATTCTAAAAGAGATCTTCATGTTTGACCACATTCTAAAAGAGGTCTTCATGGTTGACCACATTCTAAAAGAGATCTTCATGGTCCCCAAACTTTAGTTTCTTTGTAATTATCACGTATTTATTTTGCTCTGAATTCATACAGGTTACAAAAAAAGAACTAAAAATTATTAAAGTAAATTTTATTTATCTCTATATAAATTTTTCTCGCCGGAGTCGATCCTTCAAATCTACAAACCAACCATTCGCCCTTAGATGGAGTATTGTTGCCATATATGGTCCGGCTCCCCTTCTGTTTGCCTCAAGGTTCTTGATAAGATCCAGAGACGGATATGCAATATAATTGGACCTGATCTAGCATCTCGTCTGCAGCCGCTCTCTCACAGACGTGCCGTTGCCTCCCTCTGTCTTTTTTACAAATACTTTTACGGTAATTGTTCCGATAAGCTGCTTTCGCTGGTTCCCAGACTTCATGAATTTAAGCGTTCAACTAGGCTGACATCTCGCTTTCACCCTTTCACTGTTGAAACTGTTAAATGTAGCCGTCTCTTCTACTCCAATAGCTTCATGTCTCGCACTTCTCGCTTGTGGAACTCCCTCCCCATTTCTTGTTTTCTTGATAGCTATAATCTCCAACTATTCAAATGTAACGTCAATCGACGTCTCCAGATGCCCTGATCTATTCCCTAACCGTCTCCTCATCCTTTCCTCTATCACTCCTCGCTCCAACTGTGTAACCCCTTGCGTGCTAGTGGCATCCCGCCTTGCTTGGGGTTGCATGCTTAAAAATAAATAAATAAATATAAAGGTGTAGCCTCTGTCTATCTGTTTGTTTGTTATCGAACTCCTCCTAGGTTTTTGGAGATAGACCCCCATAACCATATATATATATTCCGAAATTACATTACTCAGATTATTTTGCTCAAAGGGAGTTCGGGGGGACACAAATCCCCCACTGAAATCTTTCCCCTTTGATATAAATTAAATTTAAATTTGAACGAGGGAATGACATCTAGGGTACTTGGATAAGTATATTTCATTTTGATCAAATGGGGTCTGCCTTGCAAATCCCCCACTGATTTTTTTCCCTTTGAGTTAACGTAAATCTAAATTTGAACAAGGGAATGATTCCTATCCGAAATATAGAAGCAGAAATCCAGAAGTTGGCGGTCACATCAGTAAGATCAAAATGAGACAATATGGACGTCAAGTTGAGCAAGAAATCACCAATCAGTGGGTAGTGCCTTAAAATACATATTTGTTGCCACAATTCAACTGTCATGTTGATGTTGAAATCTGCTCATCAAGTATTGCATCAAATACATATCAAAGGGGTCAGATCAAGTTTTTGCATACCCCCCGCCTCCCACTGAATTTTTTTCCCCTTTGATTTAAATTAAATTTTAATTTGAACAAGGGAATGAATCCTATCCAAAATATAAAAGGAGAAAGCCAAAAGACGGAGGTCACAAGGGCAAGATCAAAATGAGACAATATGGATGTCAAGTTGAGCAAGAAATCACCAATCAGTGGGTAGTGACTTACAATACATATTTTTGCGACAATTCAACTGTCATGTTGATGTTGAAATCTGCTCATCACTTCATTCAATCAAGTACTGCATCAAATACATACAAAGGGGTCAGATCAACTTGAATTTGCACAAATTCCCTACCAATTTTTTTTCCTTTTGATTTAAATTCAAATTTAAATTTGAACAAGGGAATAACTCCTATCTAAAATATAGAAGGAGAAAGCCAGAAGATGGAGGTCACACCGGCGAGATCATTGAGTAATATTGTAATACATAATTTGCCAACATAAAATATAACAATGATTTAAAATCAATCATCATTTTCCTACAACAACAAAAAAGCGCGGTTAATTCGGCTAGTTCATTTATAAAACTGTTTTTTTTTTGTACGACAATATCTATAAAACCTTTGATATAATCGTAAAATTTTGGAGACCATTTGAATAATTGTTTAGATAAATTGATTTAACTGATGCACTAATTACATAAATGGATAACAGCACGGGGACTGGGGAATAATTCGGGGACAAATATTACTTCGAGATACAAATAACAGGAAGTTATACACTCTTGTGCAAATTAATTGAAACAACAGCTTTAGTGTTCTTTCTTTCACCATACGGTCAGTTTTAGACACACTGGAGTGACAGGGTGTAATCGATTTCTGTTTTTTCCTCAGATTAGGTCATTTGCAGTGATGTGCAGTAATATGAATCTATTTTCGAGGTGTATCATGAAATTTGTTTGGCCTTGAAAAGTATCGCATCATCCGTGATTGCATCGGATTTTCATCACGCCCAGACGCTATTCTTTCGACTGTCGATTAGTTGTTCTACGACCATTGTCTAAGATGGACGTTACTCCAAGAAAGCGTACGAAAATTCTAACCTTGCACGAACACAATTGAGAATATGTGGTCATTATATATATATATATACATAAATATTAGCCATTTCTCTTCAAGAAAGGCAATAAATCGACTAAGGCGTAAGACACAAGGTGTTACGGTGTATGATAGAATATGAGAAAAAGGAAATTATTATTAAGGATAGCGAACAATAAAGAACTAGAATTAAGAAGATAGTTCCACGGGTTAAAAGCGCAATAGAAGAAACTGTTAACATAGAACTTACGGTTACATCTAGGCATTTCAACTGTAAAATGAGATCTTGGCACCAAAGCTCACGAGAACAATTACCAGTGAGCAAATCAAAGTACTCTTCTGATTTAAATCCAATCGAGAATCTGTGGTTAATCTGCAATGAAAGACTTCTTGGAATGGACATACGAAGTACTAACATGTGCACTGGGTCATGTTTCATACGAAAAAAAAAAACGGAATTATTCGTTTTGTTTCAATTAATTTGCACAAGAGTGTAGGTGATCATGGCCCTCCTCATCTTCCTGTATAATTTGCACAAGGGTGTAGAGAGCCGTGGTCATCTACACGCTAAACGGATACGACACATAAAAAAGAAAATACTTGTATATGTAAAATACTTGTATAAAATACTTGTATATATAAAATACTTGTATATATAAAATACTTGTATATGTAAAATACTTGTATATATAAATCGATTCTGTGTAGACGTCGAGCTGTGGTTTTAACCTTGGGTTTAATTTATGACATGCTTTTTGCATCTGACAGTTTTTGAGGGAAGCAGATTTAAAAAATTAATATTTTTTCAAACAAACGCCATATTTTATGGCATATAAAACATATTTCAGGAAACTCTCGCCAGAAATTCGCCGATATCAAGTAAACATCCGGTTGGCAAGTCTAAAGAACTGACGTCAAAAGTTAAAATTTGTTATTTTATTACCTTAGCATTTTAACCTGAAATGCGAGAAGTTGTAGCATAAATATTTTAGACTTCCATTCAAGTAAAATTTCAAGTCAGTTAAAATAAAATGTTTGTAGTAAAAGCACACACATACACAACATAATACAATACCACGCAAAACATATAGAGCGTGTGGACATAGGAATAAACACAACATGGTGACTGTAGGTTTCACGCGTCAAGAGATTTTCATTACATGCTTGTGATGGTCTAAAAATTGTCTGAGATGTGAAACCGAAAATTATTTCGAAGATGACTCCTATGACTATACCGTTTATATTTTAAAACACACTATCTTCGATAATGAACACCCTTACCCCCATAGTTAATTTGAAATAATTGTATATATACATATATATTATTATATATATAAAAAGATATATCTATATAGATACAAATATTTAAGTAAATGCTCTGTTTATAATAAACAGTATTAAACAACATTTATCGGCTTGAACGTCCGAGAAATTTTCATCCTCCGACAGGATTCGAACCTGTATCCTATACGGAACCATCATATAGCCTGACATGCCTTTTAACCGATACGGCCACAGAGGATCGCTCGGTTGGCGCGGTCGAATTTACTGCTTATAAACTTCAATCTTCCATGAATCTTTCAGGCTATATAACGGTTCCGTATAGCATACAGGTTCGAATCCTGTCGGAGGGCGAATATTTTCTATGAAAATTTCTCAGACATTCAGGCTGGTAAATGTCATTTAATACTGTTTATTATAAACAGAACATTTACTTAAATATTTGTATCTATAAAAAGAATGTTAAACAAAAAATGTCTTAAAATAATTGTCGGACTTTCATAATATATATATATATATATATATATATATATATATATATATATATATATATATATATATATATATATATATATATATATATATATATATATATATATATAACGGTCCGGGTTCGATTCTCGGTAGTGGAAGCGCACTGCTGATGAGTCCCAAAATAGGACGAAACGGCCGTCAAGTGCTTTCTTCATTCTGTTGAGGAGACTCGATGAATCGTGAAGTTATATATATATATATATATATATATATATATATATATATATATATATATATATATATATATATATATATATATATATATATATATATAACTTAAAAGAGACTGTTTGACCAACACAAGGAATGTTAATAAACTCATGTTAAAAAGATAAAAAAACAAATGAAAACTACAGACAAAAGTTCATTTTCTCCATCAAGACATTCATTTCTGTAGTTTACTGCTACAGCAAGCAGAAACATTTTTTTCTCCCGATGATGGCCATGTTGGCCGAAACTGGTCGAGGAATCTAAATGAAATAATAATAATAAAAACATAAGAATATTAATCTACAACCCAGTATGCCTGAAGATTTTAATTGTTTTTTTTAATAATTTTTATCGTTCAAAAAAAAAAAAAAAATATATATATATATATATATACTTTGTTATAGGATATTACATTATAACATATTTTTATTATGCAACATATGTACACATATGTTCTCATGTAATATCCTGTACTAAAGAATATTACTCTACTATTGTATTGAGCACTATTTTTACGCTTGAATTTATATTTGATTCTTTCTCATTTCATTGGTATATATATATATATATATATATATATATATATATATATATATATATATATGTATATATATATATATATATATATATATATATGGAAGCGTACGAAAATTGTCAGGCTGCACGAACACAATGGCAAGCCTTACCAGTGAGCAAATCAATGTACTATCGTCTGGCTCGGAAACTCTCCTGATTTAAATCCAATCGAGAATCTGTGGTCATTATATATATATATATATATATATATATATATATATATATATATATATATATATATATTAACCATTTCTCTTCAAACAAGGCAATAAAATGACTAAGGTGTAAGACACAAGGGGTTACGGAGCATGATAGAATACAAGAAAAAGGAAAACATTATTAAGGATAGCGACCAATAAAAGAACAAGAATTAAGAAGACAGAAGATAACGATTGACATTGCATTTAAATTTTTGAAGATCAAATTTGACTAGGAAGCAAGAAGCCAGAAGAGATTCCCACGAGCGAAAAGTGCAATAGAAGAAACTGTTAGCATAGAACTTACGGTTCCATCTAGGCATTTCAACTATAAAATGAGATCTTAGCTTCAAAGCTCACGAGAACAATTACCATGAAAGTATTTATAGAAAAGGTACAGGAAAGCTACATCACGGCAATGGGGAAAGTGATTGGGGTGGGGAAGAGTTGGATTCATACCTTTCCCAAGAATATTTGTAAGTAAGTAAATAAAAGGAACCCAAGTGGAATTTGAACTCGCGTCACCCTTATTCATTACACCATATAATAATATTATATAATAATATATAATTTAATAATCTATATAATATATAAATAATATAATATATAAATAATAATAAATATTAATGATATAATATATAATAAATAATATAAGATAATAATAAATAATATATAATATATAAAACATATACTATATAATATATAAATGATAATATTATATAATATTATGATGTCCTAGTTGTACGTAATATACGCACACATGAACAAACAATGGCCTTTATATATTTCATTAAATTTCAATGTTTCGAGCAAAGAGACACACACACACACTTTGAGCTTTATATAAGAAATGCACTAGCATTGCTCATTGTAGATATGGCATTTTAATTGGTTTTATCTGGATGTTTGTTTATCGACGCAACCCACCGAGAAAAGAGTAGAGAGTCTATGACATTTACTCTCACATTCTTGGGACGAATTTCCACCTAAAATTTCAACCTGACATGGAATTTGATACAAGTCTTCTGTCATCAACAATTCGGTTTTAACTTTTGTCATTAAAGAATACCCTACCCCACCTCTTTAAACCAAATTTTATTCCCGAAAATAAAACTGGGGAGGCGCTGTCAATTAAAAGAGTACACAGAGTCATTGGAAAATCATTTTTAATTCTCACTCCTAAAACAGTCGATGTTTACTAAGCACAGATTAGCCGGGTACAAGGCCAAATAATGGAAGGCTGGTTTTGTGGAGCTGGTCCTCCAAATGAACCACTTGCTTCAGCGGAAAATATGCAACTATGTCAGCCACAAAGCAGGCCTGTGGAACTCCCTTCCTTATTCCTGCTTCGCTGACAAATATAATCTCCAACTATTTAAGTGTAATGTCAATCGACATCTCCAGTTGCCTTGATCTATCCACTTCCCTTCTCCACATCCTTTCACCTTTCATTCCTATCTGCTCTCGCTCCAAATCTTCTGTAACCCCCTTGCTTTGATCGATCCACTATCTTTCTCCACATCCTCTCCTTTACCACTCCTATCTGCTCTTCCTCCAAACCTTCTGTAACCCCTTGCGTGCTAGTGGCTTCCAGCCTTGCTTGGGGTGATAAGTTATAAAAAAATAAATTAAAAAAATAATCACGTTTAGTCATAAATTAAATCAGTTAGGACTCAAACCTAATAAAGGAAGTATCGGGACGACGACATTTACAGGTTGTGACAGTTTTGAATTGAGCAAGTGTGTTTTATAATTCAGTTAGGACGCAAACCTAAAAAAAAAGGAATCATCCGAGTGACGGCATTTACAATTAATTCAAGCAAGGCAAGAATACCACTAAGACGCAAGGGTTACTAGGAGTGAAAGAGAATGAAAATACTTGAGAAGGAACCGGAAACCCAATCCTAAACAGGAATCAAGGGATAAACCTCTACACCTGTTCAAAAGACCGTGGAAGAGTGTGAACTGGGTGATAAGCAAACCTATCGTATCCTACTTAGGAGAAAAAATAATAAATAAAATTTCAGAGTTTAGGCAGAGATTTTAGAAGTATAGAGTTGAAATAGACTTTTGAAGGAACTGGAAACACAATCCTAAACAGGAAATAGGGGATAAACCTCTACTCATGTTCAAAAGTCTAAAGAGGAGTGTGATCCGGGCGATAAGCAAACCTGCCTAATACTATTAAGAGAGAAGAAAAAAATTTGTGAATAAAAGCTCAGTCTGAGACGTTATAATTTTTGAGTTAAAGTAAACTTCAGAAGGAATCAAAAAACTTAAAAAGAAAACAAGAGATAAACCTATACTACTGTACAGAAGACCAGGGAGGAGTGTAAACCGGACGATGAGCGGTCTTATATCAGCAGGACTGTCAGATTCGGGGCAAGATTTGAAATTCTAACACAGCAACATTTTGAATTTCACTAACTGTGACTTTATTGGGTCTACTTTTAAAATAAGACGACGAATGAGAAGAAAGTCAGTTCAACGTTTAGTAGCGCCGAGTTTTCAAATATAGCTCACTTCACTACTTGTAGTAATACCTGGCAACCATGATTTTAGATCATCAGTATTTGGGGTGGGTTAGGTTGGTTGATTTGACGACATCTCAACACTGTTGAATTTTTTGTATGGGGGCAACGAGTAAGGGTCGAACTCACTACTCAGTTGTAACGTTCAACCATACTAGCTTCACTATTAACCCAACGATGAGACGTTCATCAATATTTGGGTAACAAACAAATTTATATTAAGTGAGGGATCACTTTTCTTTTACAACCGTGTATTAAATAGATCCCCCACTTATGGCTCGAGTAGATTTTATATATTTCTCTACCCGACAAAACAGGGTCGGCAAAATGGGCTACTTTTAAAAAATTTTACTAAATTTTATTTAAAATTTTGCAATTTGGAGCTACTTTTAAAAATAATCCTGATTAACTTTATCTTTTTTTTTTATCATTTAAACGTTATTTTTAGTGGTTACCCATATTTGAGTAGACGTTCCGTTTTATTTATTAAACAGCATAATTATTTATTTTCGTCTACCGGCCTGGATATCTCAGAAATGCGCTTTTCGAACCTGTGTACTCTTTGCAGAAGAAAGAGTCGTTAGAGCCGACGTGCTCTGGACCGACTCAGCCACGGAGTGCGTTACGATCAGACAAATTCGAATAATGCCTTATAAACGCAACTCTTTCCCAGCTTCTCGAAACGTTCATATCTGGTCAGTTTCAGATCCTAAGTAAACAAAGCAATTTTTCAAGAAGTGATGGATTTATGGGTATCCCCTAAAAATAGTGTTTAAGTGATGAAAATCTGTCGGATTGGTAAATAAAAAAAGCCACCACTTCTTTAGAAATTAACTCGGTCTATTAATGAGAACAAAAAGTCGATTTAAATTGTTAATAGCACTGAGTTTTCAATGTAGGCCACTTTGCAACTTGTAATTAAGCAAACCGGTTTCAAAATGGAAAGGACGGCTTGCCTGGTAAAAATCAGTATTCAAAATCCTGATTTTTTATGCAGTTCGGTATTTACCAAACCTCTCCACGAGGTAGAATGCGGCACAAAGCCAATTTTTATGTGGGGCCAATCCGAGCCCGAGGTTTCGGTCAAAAATTTCCCGTATACCCCGTTTACACGGGGTCGGGTTTGTCTATCTCCCCAGACGAGACTCTGCCCTTTGGCATAGCCTCGTCTGGGTTTCTCTTTGCCTGAAAATCTTAGATCTGACTTTGATAAGATCTAAGAGCTCCGCGAGCGGTCAGCATGGTATTTACCAAATCTCCCCACGAGGTAGGATGCGGTACCAGGCCAATTTTTATGTGGGGTAAATTCGAGCCTGAGGGCACCGGCAAAAATTTCCTGTAGACCCTGTATACAAGAAACCGGGTTTGTCTAACTTCCCAGACGAGACTTTGCCCTTTGGCAGAGAGTTTAACAAGATCTAAGAACTCCGCGAGCGGTCAGCTCTCTAAAATGATTTTCTAAGCATAGCTTAGATGTGACACAGGGTCGAAGATGTAGAGCACCCAGTGAAGTTCGAACTCACCACTCATTTGTAATTGGTCAAGCGAGACATGCTTGTTAACCATTACACCACGTCGAAGTCGTAGCTTAGATGTGGCACAAGGCCGAAAGTACAGGGTACCCAGTTAGGATCGAACTCACTACTCAGTTGTAATTATTCTAGCGAGACATGCTTGTTAACCATTAGACCACGTCGAAGTCGTAGCTTAGATGTGGCACAAGGCCGAAAGTACGGGGTACCCAGTGAGGGTACCCAGTGAGTTGTAATTCTTCTAGCTTGTTAACCATTACACCACGCCAAGGTTCCCTGACGTTGGGTGCGGTCGACGCAAATCGATCTATGTTAATTTTTACTAACCTTGTTTTAGTCCAGTTCAAGGAGAAATAGGGTTGTGGGGTGTTAAGATGGGTACACATATTGTCTGACCTTTAAAATCGGCGTTTGAAAGCTTGACTTTTAATGCATTCGAACACTGAGCTCATGATTAATGTAGATAAGTTTTTTTCTATCTATTCGTATCTATGATACGAATCACGATAGCCACAAAGTTTTGTGTCTTTTTTAATTCCATAAACCTCTACGACTTAAGCGGTTATGGCTCTCCCCACATTTCTTTATTATATGTGAATTGCTGTGTATTCTTGGGAAAAATAGTAGAGTGGCTTTCGTTCGTTTCTACACGGTTTGGTGTTTTTCTTTCTCTAACATCGGTTGCCACCTAAGGCAAGCGAATCCAGTCTACCCTACTAATTAACTCATAGCTGACAGTAGAAGAGACTGATTCCGGGCATCCACAAGGTTATTTATGCGAAAGTGAACAGCCTATCCCGAGATTTGAACTCAGCGCTTCGATTCCATTTTCCGCGCTTATAATCGTTTCGCTACCTGCTAATCTCCTTACGCCATTAACTGCTCGAAATATCCATCTGCTAGGGCCAGGGTCTGCAGTGACAATCTTATCCAACGTGCTGACTGGTCGGGTTCTGAAAATAATTAAAAGCCTAAATGCAAGTGACAGTGTCGATGACAAATTTGACAAGCCGTATTTTCATTTCATGGTTTAACGTCGTCATATTTAAATGTTGCCGGCCACATATTCTCAAACCCCGGCCTTAAGTTTGATTCTGATAAAACCGTATACTTAATCACTTAATTAACTAATATTACTGCTATGCTTGCCTTGTAGCTGAAGTAGTTGTGTATTTTTCACTCTTGCCAGAGACCAGTGTTCAAATCAACGTAAACAAACATATTTTGGAACAAAAAATGGCATTGAGCAATAATTTTATTCCAATGTGCTACATCGGTGTTCTCCTTTGGGGATTACGTTATTTTTAGTGGATACTCGTATTTTAGTAAACGTTACGTTTATTTATTAAATAGTATATTTATTTTCGTCTACTGGTCTGTGTTTGAGGGATCTTATCAAAGAAAATCTTTCGCTCTCCGGTAGAGAGAGTTACCATTAGACCCGGCACGCTCTAACTAACTGAGAACAAGTCGGTGATGCGAAGGAGACGCTGGTCCAAAATAATGCGCTGTATTTCAAACCAATTTTAAATTTGATTTATTTTCTAATTGCCAGTAAACGCAATAAAATCGGCCATATTGAAAAATCTCTAGCGCAACATAAATCTCTTTATTAAAATATCTTTCAGAAACAAAGTATACTTTTCCTAAACTTTATTTGAGCTGTTTTATAGTTTAATTAATCTGAACTGAAAAAATATTACTTAGTTTTAGCTTAATATATTGCAGAAAAGCGTTTTTTTAACATGGAGGTGGGTGTTTTTATGAAATAATGCCACATTTATCAACATCCTGAGGTTTGGCTTATTTATCTAAGAGGGAGACAATTGTAATAGAATAACATGACGCATACAACGGAAAACGCCTTTATATATATATATATATATATATATATATATATATATATATATATATATATATATAATATATTATAATATTTTTAGTTTTTAAAAATATGAATCCTTCGCTACATAAGAGTTCTCATGTTTCAAAAGCGAGAGCCGAGACCCCTAACATAAGTTAAGGTGCCAGGACCCGCTTCCTTGTCAAGCGAGAATTTGGGAATAAGCTATCTTTTGGTTAGCGCGTGTTTATAAGTGCGGTCTCATTGGAACATTAGTTGCTATGGAAACGGCTAGTGTCGGCCATTTTGGTTAGGTGGTCAAAGAGCTAAGAATTAATTTTTATCTACAGACCAGCCCCCTTCAAAAAATGTGTGTCAAGTTCATACACAGACAGACGGTTTCGCTGTATCACAGCTCATCAGTGTGTCTAGGCATCCGATTGCATCAAGCCAGGATCGAAACACAACTGATTTGGCATCAGTCAGGGATTTTTCCCCTGAGTTATCGGCTCTCGGCGGAGAGGAAGTTGAATTTTTACGTATTTTTTTTTAAATAAACACACCAGTGACTCAGAGTGCTCGATTCACAGAAGAGCTTTGCATTATCAGCCGTAGCTGACACTGTTTACAAATTCGCTAAAGTGCTCGACCGAGATTTATTTTTCAGGTATATATACATATATATATATATATATATATTATTTCTGGGTAGTTTGTATATATATATATATATATATATATATATATATATATATATATATATATATATATATATATATATATATATATTATTTCTGGGTAGTTTGTATATATAACTGGCATTTTTATCTGAAAGTAAATACGTCTAAATTTACCTTCATTGCCGTGCGCCAATGGCTTAGGGGTAAAATCTCCGAATGATACCAAATCAGTCGGGTTTCGATTTCGGATTGAGGCAAGGACACATGGCACAGTGGATAAAGGCTTTGGTTAGATCCAGTGACAAGACCTAAAGAGTGTGAGTTCAATAGCCGGTTAAAGCAGTGGAGAACTTGGAGAGGGGAAATAACAGGTGATAACTGACATCCATTAAACATGGCACGTGGAACTAGAACATTCTACCCCAGTGAGCGAAATAAAGGGTTCAGTTCAACATTCCAACCACCTGTAGAAGGCCGAAACGTTGTAACAAATATGTCGACGAAGATGAGGACAATAGTCCGAATAATGTAAATAGTTTTATGAATTTGTATTCATGTAGTGATTTTCCAAGCGTAGCTCAGATGTGGCACAAGGCCGAAAGTATGGGGACCCAGTGAGGATCGAACTCACTACTCAGTCGTAACTGTTCTAGCGAGACAAGCTTGCTAACGATTACACCACCTCGAGGTGCCCAAAATTTGTATTCATATATGTTGACTTGGGAAAGGAGTATATATATACATGACCCTAATTATTTTAAACGATTCCATTGACCCAATTTCATATACAAGGCTTGGATCAACCCATGCCATAGTCTATAGCCACCTTCCAAACGCGCTGATCGCTTCAGCAGGCCGACATTTAGATTTCGGCATTAAATAACCTATTAAGGTGTTGACATGTCACTAAACAAAATCAACCAGCCAAATCTTTATAAACACGCAGATAATTGAGTTTGATATATAAAAGAAATATCTCACTTTTGAGTACCTCAACGTCGTATAGTTAACAGTTTCGTCATTAATACTCTTTATTGAGTTCAATAGAGTGTATAGAGCCAGAGTGTTGGGATAAAAAGCAACAATAATAAGATGGAATCAAACTAGTAATAAAATAATAGTAATAATGAAGATTGTATAGAGCCAGTGTGTTGGGATAAAAAGCAACAATAATAAGATGGAATAAAACTAGTAATAAAATAATAGTAATAATGAAGAGTGTATAGAGCCAGAGGGTTGGGATAAAAAGCAACAATAATAAGATGGAATAAAACTAGTAATAAAATAATAGTAATAATGAAGATTGTATAGAGCCAGTGTGTTGGGATAAAAAGCAACAATAATAAGATGGAATAAAACTAGTAATAAAATAATAGTAATAATGAAGAGTGTATAGAGCCAGAGTGTTGGGATAAAAAGCAACAATAATAAGATGGAATCAAACTAGTAATAAAATAATACTAATAATGAAGAGGTTTGGGACAAAAAGCAATGATCATAAGATGTATTAAATGTCTCATCTCATGACAAATAGAACGCAATGTCTGAACTTTAAGCATACGAAATGTTACGTCGGGTATTTTGACATCATGTAATTGTTAGCAAGCCTGTCTCTCTAAATCAATTTCCACTGACTGAATAGTGGGTTCAATCCATACTTTCGGCCTTGTACCACATCTATACTACGCTTCGAGAATTACCATACGAAATGCCACATATTGTTATTTCGCCTGCTCTTTCTCCTTTTCCCTAATTTTTTTTCTTTCTTTCTTTCTTTCCCGCCAGAATCGGACACGTGTGATTTATGGATCCGATGCAAGTACAACTCTTTGCAGCACTACTTAAAACAACTGGACGAACTACCCGGTTGCCCTTGTATTTATCCCAATTTAGTATGGAACAATCAACTTTGGGATGACTCGAAAGAGAGTTACTTCTCTTGGGAGACTGCTAACTCCCCGGTCGATCGCAGCGACATCTACAAACCAGGAGCCAAATTCTGCATCCGTTCGCTTCTCGAACCGGGAATGGTGACATTGGCTGCCCAGCACTGTTGCTATGACAACAACCAACAGTTGATCACTCGCGGGAAAGCAGCAGGTACTCCAAACCTTATTAGTCCGCAAATTTCATGGGAACTACACCGAAAAGTTGATATTCTCCCCTGGATAATCTGCAAAGGCGACTGGTATCGGTAAGTAAAATAGAAATAAAATTCTACTTTACTCACTCAGCATATATAACCAAATGTAAATTAGCCTCTAAAGTTACTGTTAACATAAGGTTGTGTCCGGAAGTACTCGACATCCGGTTTGTTGTCACTTTTCCTCAAAAGTGTCCATTTATTCATCGTTTTTTGGGGGGTTTCTTTTATTTTTTATTTTTTTAAACGTTTCACCCCAAGCAGGGCTGGAAGCCACTAGCACGCAAGGGGTTACAGAGAGTTGGAGCGAGAGCAAATAGGAGTGATAGAGGAAAGCATGAAGAGAAGCATATGAAGCCAACTTTTCTTGCGGTGGACGAAGCTATTGACTCAATGTATTCGTTCCATCTCAGGTCAGCAGTCAATGTGAAACCGAGCAGTGACAAAGAGGTGCTCTCGTAGAGTTGAGCGTCAGACATTCTAATGGGAGGCAGGAATGGTTCTCTGTGGTTTTATCATCAATAGTCAAGTGGGTATATGCTTTTGAAGGATCCATCCCACAGACTTTATCGCTGGTCATCGTTGGTCATAAAACATGAAACACTTTAAAACGAGAAAAAATTACCCACGTACAGATACTAAAACTTGATCTTAGCGACATATTAATGAATATACAAAAAATGTAGTAATAAAAGAACTACAATATGGATGGTGAACTGAAAAGTCTTCAGATCAACCCAATTCTACAAATATGGGCAAACAGAATTGTTGGGTTAACTCCTCCTAATTTTCGAAACCGCTACTAGGGGACGCTTTCCAGCACTATAAATACTCCTCGATAATTATTCGCATCCTCTTAGTTTTTACGTCAACATGTAAATTTCTTGGGAAACGTATGAACAATGCTTACACACACACGCACACACAATACATACACACACATAATATATATACACACACACACACACATACACGTACGTACGCATATTCACTCACTTCACATACTTTGAACCAAAAAGTTTCCACATTCATTTATTATACACAGTATTGTTTTTGTCACTTATAAACCTTTGTTGTTAATACATTATCAGTTATTTATATATATATATATCGGTCCTTGTTTTTTCTTTACATTTCTTTACGTGAACTCACATCCCGAGTCTGCCATGTTTGTTGTAGGCATTTCAGGGGACACACGTATTTAAAACGCGTGCACCGACCCGCAACAGACTGAGATCTTTTCAAAAATCTTCTTGCAAATATATGTAAATATGTTATTTACATTATTTGCTGTATTTTCAAATATATTATAAAATTCGTTTAAAATTTAATCTTTATTATTTTTTTACTTTTTTTGTTTTGCTTTTATTTGAAGAGCTTGTAAGAGACGAAATCTGTCATATTCCACCGGCTGCTCGCCAAGATCTTACAAGAGATCGAGCTTTAGTTCAAATTTTTTTTTTTTAAGCTTTTCACCCCAAGCAAGGCTGGAAACCACTAGCACGCAAGGGGTTACAGAAGGTTTGGAGGAAGAGCAGATAGGAGTGGTAAAGGAGTGGATGTGGAGAAAGATAGTGGATCGATCAAGGCAAGGGGGTTACAGAAGATTTGGAGCGAGAGCACATAGGAATGAAAGGTGAAAGGATGTGGAGAAGGGAAGTGGATAGATCAAGGCAACTGGAGATGTCGATTGACATTACACTTAAATAGTTGGGGATTATATTTGTCAGGGAAAAGGAATAAGGGAGTTCCACAGGCGAGAGGTGCGAGACATGAAGCTATTGGAGTAGAAGAGATGTCTACATCTAACAGTTTCAACGGTGAAGGGGTGGGAACGGGATGCCAGCCTCGTAAGACGTTTAAATTCATAAGGCCTAGGAACCACCGAAAGCAGCTCATCGGAGCAATTACTGTGAAAGTATTTGTAAAAAAGACAGAGCGAGGCAACGTCGCGTCTGTGAGAGAGCGACTGCAGACAAGATGACAGATCAGGGCCAATCACATTGCATATCCGTCTCTGGATCTTATCAAGAACCCTGAAACAAACAGCAGGGGCTCCAGACCATATATGGCAGCAATACTCCATGCAAGGGCGAATGGTCGATTTATAGATTTGAAGGATCGATTCAGGGGAGAAAATTTTCCTGGCTCGGCACAGGGAGCCAACTTTCCTTGCGGTGGATGATGTAAAAACTCAACTTCCTGAAATCACTTTTTATCTCTCTAACATTCCTACGTTCTGTTCAGCCAATCAAAATCAACATCGCTATTTTGTCTACCTTAAAGGTGATCCTCAGAAGGTCTGTACCAAAATACACTGCCACTAAAAAAATAATAGTCTGAAACTATTATTTAACACGAATAGGGATTTCTTGTTGCTTTCTCCGCGGTTTTGAATAAAGGGTAGTCCTTCTTTTTGAATAGCTACTAACCAACGCTAGAGAGCCCAGTCTAGTCTGCTATTTAACCCATAACTGGGAGAAGAGATAGATTCATGCTTTCCCAAATGCCATTAGTGCGAAAGGAAATGCAACGGACTAGATCGGAACTTGAACTCGCTTCGTCGATTTCACTTTCTGCGCTGGTAACCGTGATGCTTTAGCAAGTGTAAATAAACAACGAAAACTATGATGAAAGTAAACTAATGTGAATTTAATAACGAAAAGGTGTCATCTAAAATATTTTCACAACTTAAAGACTAATTTTAATTGTTTAATTCCAATCTCTCTTTTTTTAATTCGCTAATTCAAACATTATATTTGCTTTGACCTTCAGTGTCCTTGTTTCCATTCGCCTTTGTCCGCCATGTTTTAATTCCCTCTTCTATTTAATCGAGTTTCATTGGATTTTTATTTCATTTCAAATTGATTCTCGGATTATAAACCGCAACTGACCAAATAATTAACTCACAAAGAATCAGATTTCTTTGCATAAATTTAAAAGACAACAATATCAGTTTTTTTTTAAAATCCCATCTTAATAAAGATATTTTAATCCTTTTTTAAACCCGTCTAAACTTACAATAAATTGAACCTCATTAACATATTAATAACATTTTTAAGTTTGTACCATTTAGAATTGAAGTTTGAGCGCGAAAACCAAATCTTTTTGGCTCGCTTTTCAGTCAAACGCTGAAACTTTACATGGGTCTCGGTTATTAATTCCGATGGGTTTTCTCTGATTTATTTTATGCAATAAATCCTTAATTAACACGGTTCTGATTAATGTGCATACAAATTTTATCCTCACACGCGAAAACTAAAAAAAAGAATACTGCATCGAACAATTTCTTTAGCGTTATAATTAATTCTTTATTGGCAACAAAAAGATTGTATGAACAAATGTGCAGGCCAAACGGGTTACAAAGCAAGAGATTTCTTTTTTTAAAATGGTAGGTTTTATACTTATTTTCGCTCGAATTATATACAAAAATGTACTATGAAAATGATATTTCAGTTCGTTTAGATACCTACAAAGAAATGCAATACCTAAGGTTTAAAATAAATTCTTATAAATGAAAAATCTTTCTCTACGCTTTTATTTTAATTTTAATTTCAACCTCATAGATTAAATTTAATATTTCCAATAAGCAAAATAATTTGCTGTATTTCAAAACTAATTTAAATTGACTGAAAGTAGCTTTTAAAAAAAAAAATCGATAAAAGCCATTTTTAGCCATCTGTTAGCACAATATAATTTTCTTTATTAAAAATCTTTCAAAAATAAAATATACTTTTCTGAAACTTTATTTGAGGAATATTATCTGATTTAAAGTATAATTAATCTTATTTGAAACACACATCACTTTTGGTTTAAAATATCGCATAAATGCCTTTTTAACACAGCGGTAGCTATCTATGGCGTTGCACCTTGACTGGCAACCGGAAGTTTATCTAATTTTTTTTACCGGAGGCATATCTGCAAAATCTACTTGAGGAATATAACGTGAGAAGCTTTTTTTATATAATTTTTTTTACTAAACGGTAATCTTAAAAATTTATGAAAATATTCTAAGTAATCTAAAGCTTTATTGAATTTTAGATACATTGACTTTAAATTCACTATAGTTATCACGCTTATTTTCAGATAATGTCGTGTATGAGCTCTTGTATTTACAAAAATTTGCACGTTTATACACAGACACAAAAAAAAAATCAGAATTTTAAAAAAAGAATTTTGCCGTGTGGGGATGGAAGGGACTGCTGAATTATAGTAAGCTTTTCCATTTATAATTAATAAATATAGTTTTTACTTTATAACAATATCACCTAACTGACATACAGACATATAAAAGATTTAAAACTTTATAATTTATTCTAATTACAATTTTTATAAATTGAAAACAATTCTTGTAAAAATTCATTTTTCATCGAAAAAATGTTTTTTTAAGTCAATAATGTTCATATATTTAATTCATAAAAGTAATTAAAAACTTTTCTAATAATGTCTTAGTTTTATTTCATTTTTTTATTTTACGATACAGAGCTGGGGGTCCTGTTTTACAATAAAAAAATGATGATTTAAATTCTCCAATGAGTTGTTTTCTCTACTATAAACATTAAGCTGTACATAAAATAATTTGCTGAAATTTCATATTTTTACCAAGATTTTCGAAAAGAGAAACATTTTTAAAATGATTGCATTCATTTATGAATAAGTCTTGAAATTTTCATTAAAATCTGACAATTATTTGATTTTTGCAAGAATTTCCAAATTAATGTTTTATTTTTCGTTTTTTTTTGTCTTAAAAAAAAGACGTTAAAATTCCCAATACTAATCTTTGGTCCCCCACCCTCCGCCCCGCTAACGCAAAAAAAAAATTTTTTTTTACTAAAATGTCGAACGTTCTAAAAAGGATCATAAATTATAATTTAATAATTAAAAAATCATTTGGTTTTTTCCTCTTAATAATAACATAAAGATTTTGACGATAAAACTTTGTTTTTATTAGATTTGGGGCCTTTTTTCATAATGTCTGCTCATTTTGTAGTGAATCTGTGGAGGTACCGAGTTAAGATTATAAAAATAAAGATAAAAAAAAAGGAAAAATAAAACAAATAAATCAACCATTCGCCCTTGCATGGAGTATTGCTGCCATATATGGTCTGGAGTCCCTTCTGTTTGTCTCAAGGTTCTTGATAAAATCCGAGATGGATATGCAATGTAATTGGCCCTGATCTGGCATCTCGTCTGCAGTCGCTCTCTCACAGACGTACCGTTGCCTCCGTCTCTCTTTTTTACAAATACTTTCATGGTAACTGCTCCGAGGAGCTGCTTTCGCTGGTTCCCAGACTTCATGAATTTAAGCGTTCAACTAGGCTGGCATCTCGCTCACACCCTTTCACTGACGAAATTGTTAAATGTAGCCGTCTTTTCTACTCCAATAGCATCATGTCTCCCACCTCTCGCCTGTGGAACTCCCTCCCCTCTTCCTGTTTCCCTGGTAGCTATAATCTCCAACTATTCAAATGTAATGTCAATCGACGTCTCCAGATGCCTTGATCTATTCCCTATCCTTCTCTTCATCCTTTCCTCTATCACTCCTATTTACTCTCGCTCCAACTCTCTGTAACCCCTTGCGTGCTTCCCACCTTGCTTGGGGTGAAACGCTTAAAAAAATATTACGTTCTTTAATCTAATATTTTAACAGTATGATACTGCTTGAAGCATTCCATGCATAATGGAATTGGGCATTCTTTGCACCAAAGTCTCATCATTTTTCTCTTCAAGAAGTCTGCACGCAGACATAGCACTATCTTTGAATTGTTATGGCAGCTTTGTTTGCAGACAAATACTTCAGGAAATGAATGAATCCTAGTAAATAATAATCTCATGAATTCTAGAATTGCCGATTAGTCATTTCGACTCGAATCGTAAATGAATGATGCATCGGAAAAAATGTTTATCTCATTCATTGATAATATATCTGTTAATCTTAAATGAGACATCAATCAATGATGGCCATCATTTTTAGGGTTTAAAATCAAATAAATTTCGCCTAATACAGGACTTGAGAGCCATCCAAAGTAGAAGGTCACTGTTAAAATTGTTATGATGAATGAGATATCTGATATAAATGAAAGAGGAACTGTTAGCAAGTAAAGATTATGAGGATAGAGAGGATATATAATAACTTGCCCTTGACTTGAAGAGGTTAAGATTATAGTGTCCAGGGAAGCATCCATGCATGAGTCTGTTTCATAAAGTAGTAGTTTATGGGGAAAAAAGCTTTTTGAGTGGTACTTTCTCCTTACATTTGGAATACGGGGGAAATGAGGGTGATTTGACGCCGTGGAAGTATCATGATGTGTCCTAGCTTTAAAGGTATGAACTGTTGGAGCTAAACAATGAAGCTCTGTCAAATTAGCGTCTGGTAATCAAGGGTATGTAGTTTCGGGTCTTTACTTCGAATGTTCGATCTTCTTGTGAGTCTGTGAAGGGATTCTGTCTCTCCCCTCGTTGATTGAATGTTTATATAACTTCCTTTTGTCGGGTTGCCTTGTATATGAATATCCTAAGTTCAGGTGTGTTCACTTCCTTGTTTATGTTGGTGTACCCACCGACATACTTTGAGGTCCAACTCTGCACTTGCTGACTGAGGTTACCCCTTGATCAACTCTTGACATTCTGAAGTGAGACCGAGTACAAAACTTACTTTGGTATTTCTTAGAGTGAACCCAGTTCATATTGGGAGGCACGCAGATCAACTCTTCTTAAATCAAAGGTTCATAATGGACACTAAATCCAATTCAACTGTTTGGTATTTCCTGGCGTTAATCACATACTACAGGTGTATTCTTCAGATAAGGAGTACAAATTTCATTTCTTTTTTTCAAAAGAGATAATGATGTATTATGCAAGGAATTGTTTGTTTATTTTTAAATCTGTAAAAGTTCTTCTTGAAGTAAAATGTTTCATTGTCTTTTACAGTTATCACAAAGTGGTGCCACCAAACAACGCAGAGATGTGTAAACGAAACCCAGAAGACACAGAATTCTATCGGCAAGTTCTTGATTTGAAGAACATTTAAATCTCAGAGAAACTGAAAATCAGAAACAAGTTCTTTCTGACCCCAACCAAACAAAGAATCATAGCCTGCAACACTTCGAGACATTCAAGATGTTTGTTTTTTTCTCCGTGTCTAAAGAAATAGTTACTCCTTCGGTCAATTCAGCCATTAAAAATTTATACAAACTGGTTTATGACATTTGGATGTAAAATTTATGAAGTCACAATAATTTTTTTTTTCGAGGCAATTCCGATATTGGAATGAATGGAAGTGAAAAGGGAAAATGCACCAAGTATTTGTAGTTAAGTCTTTTTTTTAAAAAAAGCCATTAAAAAAGGCAGAAAAATTAAGAATGTTTAATTGTTCATTTTCAACATCCTCCTTGCTCGTAATGATACATTTTGTTCGTCATGAAACTGATATGGAACCCCCCCAAGAAAACAATCAATTTGATTTACCATAATTCCCCATATATAATACGCTTTCATCTATAATACCCACCCCTAAAATTGTGCTGAAAGTGTGGGAAAATGCATAATACGCACCTCTTGTTTGGTAATTAAACCCTATAAATAGCATCCAATTTCATTACGGCTAGCGTTTCCTACTCTTATTTTAAAAATGGTTTTAAACATAAAATAATATTATTCTAATTTAGTTTTATTTTATGATAATTCTTATTTTATTTTACATTTGTAAATATTGTTAGGTACATATGATTGTATTTGACATCCTTATGCAGTTGCAATTGCCAAGTCAAATTGTTGTACGTTTGTGGTGGTTAGTCATCTTGCAACTGAAATCGATCTATGATATGAAAAATTGCCTATGAGGCAATTTTTTTGTAGCTGTGCATAATACACGCCCCTAATTTTGCTTATTATCTTTTAGAAAAAAAAATGTGTATTATACATGGGGGATTACGATAATAAAAAACAGTGTAAAATAGAAAATAAACAAACTAAACAAATGTTTAATTTCGATTTGTCCTTTTGTATTAATTTCAGGCTTGTTATTCATTCATCTCATCCCCAGGCGGTCCATCTCTCTTGGCAGTACCTCTTATTTGTAAAGAGACTAGGGCTATTAACTGTTGCCTGAGGCGACCACAAAAGAAGTGCCGAGGGAATTGGAGCAATTATTCTTCCCAGCCAAGTAGGCGTGGGCGCCTACTTTAAGCTTGAACTTTTTGTTTATTAATGGTAATATTAGTCATTTCCTTATAAGAAAACATTCGACATTCATTGACCGAGCAGTCCGTACTACTTTCAGTTGAAATTTATAAAATATTAGAATTAAAACAATTTCCCAGAAAAATAGATTTCCCAAGCCCAGTAACTGTTATAGCTGAGGGTTTTGATGTATCAATGTGGAATTCCATCTTAAACTTCGAAGAATGATTAATATTTTGGTTTTGTGTTGAGCAAAACCACCCTTAGCACAGAAAATTCTATGTTTATTTTGCCTATCTCCTCTGCCGACTGATGCATACAACGAGATATTTACATGCTATCACTGTTCATATCTATCTATCTATCTATCTGAGTCTGTTCGTATCTATCTATCTATCTATCTATCCCAATGGTAATGGTAATATTAGCCATTTCCTTATAAAAAAAAATTTGACATTCATTGACCGAGCAGTCCGTACTACTTTCAGTTGAAATTTATAAAATATTAGAATTAAAACAATTTCCCAGAAAAATAGATTTCTCAAGCTCAGTAACTGTTATAGCTCTTTCATTGAGGTGTGGAATGTCAACATCTTGATTATATCACTATTTTCACTTCAAGTTCCACGTGCTATCCATTTTAGTTGTTGCCGCTTTTAAAATTCCTCTAGTGATGTGGTTTCTGTTATCTGTTACAGTTCTTCGATTGTGATTCTGTAGCGCCAGTCGACGAGGTTCAAAGAATGATTAATGTTTCGTGTTGAGTAAAACCACCCTTAGCACAGACAATTCTATGTTTAATTTGCCTATCTCCTCTGACAACTGATCCATACAACGAGATATTTACATGCCATCACTGTTCATATACAGTGTGAATATCATTGTCAAAAATGACTAAAAGAGAAGCCATGCTTCTTTGATTATTCTCGGTAGGCGACCCGTGGTCACTTCGAGTAGTATGCCTGTATTTTCTTCTTAACTGGATTGATTAAAGGTGCTGGAAGTAAGTGTTTTCCTGAGCTGGCGTTATCCTCCTTGGATCCGAACCTTAAAAGTAACTCCTAAGGAGGCTATCTCACCAGTAGACCTATAATATCTAGACTATATAGTAGTTACTAGTGGGGACTCCAGATGCCATAATGCTGTGTAAAGCAACTGATTCAGTTCTTACACGTACCACTTGGGGGCGCTGATGTTACGCTACCTCCTCTATTCATCTTTCCAATATTCTTATATACGAAATTACATCCTACATATCCTTATAATCTGCTTTTACTTCCCCCTCTTGCGTCCATACAAAAACTTCATTTAGATTGATCTATGGTGTCACGTGTGTACTGATAATGCCTGAAGGAAGGCGTGGCCACCCATCGTGAACAGTGCAGTGGTTGACCATGGTTTCTTAATGATAAGGACTAGTGACATCTGACTTGAATTAAATGCAGTAACAAACTCATATCACATTCACAGTCAATGCAGGAGATATCAGGCGCGTATTCAGTGGGACACCTTAGCGTTCTTTAGCTTCAACAGGATATGGGAACAGAAGAGCCACCAGGGTGTTCCTGTTAATAACACCATGACAGTCGACACAGTGTCACACTTAATCTTGTAACATCACTAACTGGATTTGGGATAACTGGCAACATGATGGGCTGTTTCAGGCTAATGGTAGGGTTAAGGGGTGGCAGTTGTTAACTGGGCCCATTGGTTTGACTGAATATGTTAATGACAGGTGACTGTGAAGTGACCATTTGCAATATTGGTTTATTCTATCAGGCTAAGGAACCATGAAATCAAGCCCAAGTTACCCAGAATTGGTTTGAAGAACATTATGGAGGGAAATTTAAATGGCTATCAAGGCAGAGTGCTGATCATCTCATCAGAGATCGTCTAACCACTTGTGTAATTGATGTCATATAGAGTTACTGCACTTTGCTTGTGGGGGGGGGGCATATGCAAGCGGAAGGGTTACTCATATAAAATGTTCAGGATGGGTCTACTCATGGAGCCTTAGGAAAGTTACTATTTTGAGTTGAATAGGTATGGTAAAGGCTTTGATAAAACAAATTGCTTTATTATAGAAGAAAATTACAGTAATAATTTGCAAAGTTTTGTAATTTTAATTTCCTAACAAAAGAACAGTCTTATTTGCTTCTTTCACTATATCAAGAGTACACAAAGTAAAAACTAGAGTTTAATAGGTAGCCACTTTTGTGTCATTCAGGTGGGATTGAACTCACAACATTAGTAATGATGTGCAGGACTATCAAGTTGAATATGGCTCTTCAGCAGGAAGACTTGTTGAACAGCAGCAAAGACAATTAAAAGTACTCTACTCTAATTAAAATGCTACTCTAATTAAAAGTACTGTACTCTAATTAAAATGCTACTCTAATTAAAATGCTACTCTAATTAAAAGTATTTTACTCTAATTAAAATGCTACTCTAATTAAAAGTACTGTACTCTAATTAAAAGTACTTTACTCTAATTAAAATGCTACTCTAATTAAAAGTACTTTACTCTAATTAAAAGTACTGTAGTCTAATTAAAAGAGAAAACAATTTACTAAGACAAAAATGGTACAAGAATTGACAAATGGAAAAAAAACTTAGCTTTTTGCCAACACGTTTTGTCTTCTGACTTTATCAAGGCAAACAATGAAAGCAAAATGTTTTGTTGTCATATTTACATTAAATCCAAAATTTTAAAAAGAGAGACGCTCCTGTGTAAGCCTCTTTCTGGCTAATGTCAACTTCCTTTATACTAAAAGTTTGTTTTTTGTTATCCTTGTTGACTGTATAGTAAAATTCCCAGAACAATTTCACTGTTTGCCTTGATAACGCCGGAAGTCGAAACACGTCAGCAAAAGAACAAAGATTTTTTTCCGATTGTTATTTATTATACCAATTTGTCTTATCCACAGAATTGTGCTGGGAATTTTACTATAAGACAAAAATGTATAGAAAGTGCTTTAATTGCTAGATCATCCATAGTAAATTTACATGCAGGTACTTACAATATTTCATCTTTCTTGGCAGATCTTCTATTATCCCAATGTGGGATATTCAATAACAAATATAATGGAAGCAAAAAGAAAAAGAATCTAAATGAAATCGGCTGAACACATATTAAAAACAATTTAACAATTTAAATTTTCAGCGTTCCCTCTCCTCCATGCCCACGTGTAATAACATCATCGATTTCGATGAAATCTTAGAGTCCTGATTTTTTCAGATACAGACAAATAAACACGTCCAAAGCATAACATTCAAAAACCAGTTACAGACGTGTTTATATGTCGATCTTGATTCTTTTTATGCCCTTCTGAGCTTAAAACGAGTCCAGTTGTCAACTCACATGTCTGATGGAGGTGTTAACTTCCGCTTGAGTACAAGGTACCTGAGTTTCTTAGTTACTATATTAAAAACAAATAAAAAAATCATCTGAAAACAATTGGTCGGGAACGAGTGAAAAGCTTAATATTTTTCCATTTAAGCTTAGATCATGTTTTTCTTTCACTCACGAGTGTATATATGGGTATGTAAATCCAGCTGTGTAGTTATTTCATATAAAGGAATTGAAACCTCATTGGATTTAAATAAATGATCATATGAACACAAAAGGGATCTTTTACAAAATAACAAACTAAACACATTAGTTTAGGCAAGTTAATGAGTCTCACCCTAATTTTGATTCATAAAAATACTACTTTAATTAAAAGAGAAAGCAATTTTAATGACAGAAGTGTATAGAAAGTGCTTTAATTGCTAGATCATTCATAGTAAATTTACATGCAGGTGCTAAGAATATTTCACCTTTCTTGGCAGATCTTCCATCATCCCAATGTGGGATATTCAATAACAAATGTAATGGAAAGGAAAAGAATCTAAATGAAATCAGCTTAGATTATATGACACATTAGGTGGCGGATGGGCGTAGTCAACAAAAAATTAAAAATTGCCTTTTTCACTGTAATTTATACATTATATCATATCCAAGTATTTAATAAAAAAACTAGAGCCGATTACACACAATATTTTAAGCTCAGTTTAGGTTTATAGTTCATAACCATGCAATGAGATGAGGTAACATAAACCATAAATTTGTCTGTGGAATATCATTACATTATTGATGAATAATTATAGTGAAATCATTAAGGTTTTTGTCAAAAGCATTTTATTTTTGGTTGTATATTAATTTAAAATATTTCTTTTTACAGGCTTTATTTTTGAAACAGGATAAGATCATTCTAAATTTCAGAATTTTGTCATTACCCATCAAAATGATTTAAAGAAAGCAATCTAAAAACAACAATGGAAAAGAGAGGTAACAAAGCAATCTAAAAACAAGAATGGAAAAGAGAGGTAACAAAGCAATCTAAAAACAAGAATGGAAAAGAGAGGTAACAAAGCAATCTAAAAACAAGAATGGAAAAGAGAGGTAACAAAGCAATCTAAAAACAACAATGGAAAAGAGAGGTAACAAAGCAATCTAAAAACAAGAATGGAAAAGAAAGGTAACAAAGCAATCTAAAAACAAGAATGGAAAAGAGAGGTAACAAAGCAATCTAAAAACAACAATGGAAAAGAGAGGTAACAAAGCAATCTAAAAACAACAATGGAAAAGAGAGGTAACAAAGCAATCTAAAAACAAGAATGGAAAAGAGAGGTAACAAAGCAATCTAAAAACAAGAATGGAAAAGATAGGTAACAAAGCAATCTAAAAACAACAATGGAAAAGAGAGGTAACAAAGCAATCTAAAAACAAGAATGGAAAAGAGAGGTAACAAAGCAATCTAAAAACAAGAATGGAAAAGAGAGGTAACAAAGCATAACTGAAATAGTTCCAGTTTGTTTAACTTAGGAAATTTAGCTTTGCAGCCAAAGTATTCTAAAATGCTGCCAATAACAAAGTAGAAAATGAAAAATAGCTAACAAATCAAATTTAGCATCAAAATTTATATTATTTTTATTTGTTATGTAACTAAATACATAATTGTCAAGAATGTTTCTGTAAAACTTGATATTTCCTATCATAAATTCTTAATAAATATTGTTTTTATTTTACTTAAGTGTAAGTTAGTTCTACATTTACAATTCCTTATGGCTAACCATGAAAAGAAATGTTGATCAAAACTGCCTAAAACCTTTAAACGCGTATTGCCGCAAAATGATCAAATGTTGACTACGCCCCACCTCTGCCGAACGTGTCATAAACCCAAAACACATTATTAAAAGAAAACTTTTTTTTAATTTAAATTTAAAATTCTCAGCATCTCTCTTTTGTCTGTGTGCCATCTGTTGTCACATCAACGTAAACATAAACTTAGTTTGATGAAGTTGTTTGGTTTGGTTTGTTTTGTTTTATGGCATATCAATCTCAATGAGTTATTTATTGCTGACAATGTTTTTCTTCAAAAATCTATTTCTGGGAATATTTCTCCTTGAAGAAATCTATAGCTGGTCATATTTTTCTCAAAGAATGTATTGCTGGTACATTTTTTTAAAGTATTGCTGATAATAATTTTTCCTTCAAAAATTATTGCTGGTAATAATTTTTTTATTACAAATTATTTCTGGTATTAAAACCTATTTTTACACAAGTTTGGGTGTTAGCTATTTGCCCAAATCTGGGACCCTAACAGGTGCTACCACCCTGGGTCAGGGAGGACCTGGGAACACCAGCAACTAAGAAGTGGTTCCACGCTCCTCAAAACCTCCTGATCAGAGGCCTTGCTGTTGGACATAGTTTATTGTCTTACCCAGGACGCGGAAGTAGTTTATCGTCATACCCAGGACGCGATGAAGTCCTAAAGAATGAAATGTGTCGCACAAAAATGTTTTCCGCTACCCCATACTTCTTCCTCCTAAAAAGCATAAAAATGAAAATAGATTAATTTGTTCAATGGACCTAAATATCCAGCTGTTAATATGAGGCTAGTGTAGGCATATCCCATAGTTTGGTGTTTATTCTATAATCAGATACGTCTGAAGAGATTTCCTTCATTATTATGATGATAACAATGAATATATGACATCTCAAAAATGTTAATTTGTTTCTCTCGGCAATAAATAACCTAATACTTTGACTTCATCATAAAACATCAACAATCTTCATTTTGGATTTGGGAACAAGTACTTGAGCTTCTCCTTTCAACACAATCTGCAAGAAAAAAAAAATAAAATAAAATCTGGGAAAAAGAGAACCATGAGAGAAGTAAAGGTCAAAAGTTACTCAGAGTAACACAAAATGGGAAGTTGTGGAGAGCCATTATTAGTCCTTTCTGAATTAACTTGATACATAAAAGAAGCATGTTTATTAAAAAAAATCATTTAACAATGGGCTTGACTTGGTGTAATGGTTAGTAACCTTGTCTGGCTAGATCAATTACAGCCGAGTAGTGAGTTTGATTATCACTGGGCGCTCTATACTTTTGTCCTTGGGTCACATCTAAGCAATGCATAGTAAATCCTGTCTATGGCTGCATTCTTCCATTTTCAAGATGGCCTCCATTGAAAATCATATTTTATATCTAATAAAAAAACTAAAAGATTGACAGTTGATGTTATTCCTTTGGCCAAAGGCCTTTCCTCTTTTCTCATTATTCCTCGACCAGAAATTCTTTTTGGCTCTCTACTAAAATCACTAAAATATAAACAATTATATCTACGTTTATGTTTCTATATCTATGCTTCTAACGCCTCTGCCGAAACTGAAATTTTTTTTACAATTTTTTTTATTTCCTCAGTAGTATTAGATATGTTTACCTGTTGTCTGGTTCACACTCCACACCTGTCTTTTGAACAGGATTAAAGGTTTTATGTCTTGTTTCCTATTTAGGATTGGGATTCCGGTTCCTTCTAAAGTCTTAATTCCCTTTCACTGTCAGGAGACCATTGTGTTAGAGGCATTATCGCCTAGCTTGGAATAAATTGATTAAAAAATAAGTTGATGCTATTCATGTCTATGGCATCAAAACTCCATTTTTTTGCGAACCTCAATCCAAAAGCCTAATTTTTTTCATCATTTCACCCTAAGTAAGGTAATAAAGCCACTAAGATGCAAGGAGTTACTGAGTGTTAGAGAATATGAAAAAAAATACTGTTAAAGAGAGAGAGAGAGGGGGAACAATAAAAGAACAGGAATTAGGAAAACAGAAGATAACAATTGATGTTGCATTTTAATTTTTGAGGATCAAAGTTAATTGATTAAGAGAAATACAAGTTAACTTTAAATGTAGTTGGAGTTTGGCTAATTACAGAGTAATCTCCTCTTACTTGCAATTCACAGTTTCTGTAATGTCTGTAATGTGTTACTTCTGCACTAGCAATGCTTAAAAGAAAAAAAAAGTTAAAATACTCACATACATAAAGCTAATGATTGACAGGACAAAGAAGATTTCAGAGCCTCTCAAATGTAAACTACGCATTCCTATGATTCTTTTTTGGAAAGACAATGGAATGGGTTCCTGTTGCTTTTTCCTAAACTGGATGCCAATCAAGGTTAGAGAGCTCGGTTTTCTACTTTATTTAACCCACAACTGGATCTACTTTCTTTGGATTTTATAAATTCTAAAAAATGAATCGGGATTTATAAGGGGAATAAACAAAGAAGGAATGATCAAGAAGAACCTATTTGTTTCTAATGGAATAAACCTTGGATTTTTTGTTAATTCATCCAAAACTAAAAAGATTTTATATTGACTAAAATTCACACAAAAATTCAGAAAAGTCTTAAAATTTTGCTCAAAAATGCATTCTTTGTTATTTTTTTGCCTTACATCTCCAAAGGAACTCACAGAAATAAGAGTCTGCCATACTGTGATGAGACCCAAACTTGGATTTATTCTTCATTTTGGCATTCTGCCAGGTATATTCATTTGTTTGTGTACAATAAGTAACTTTACATTATTTTGGATGAATTAGAAGAAAAGATCCTGTTAGAGAACATTAGCTGTCATTTGATGTGGTGAGGGATGGGATCCGCCAGGTCTATTCGTTTAAGACATGCTATGAAAGAATTAACCTTGTTAACCCAGATATATAGTGGGGTGGGGAGGTCAGGTGCTCAGCTGATGATAAATAAAATAAGAAAAGATCCAGTTAGAGAACATTAGCTGTCATTTGATGTGGTGAGGGATGGGATCCGCCAGGTCTATTCGTTTAAAACATGCTATAAAAGAATTAACCTTGTTAACCCAGATATATAGTGGGGGGGGGGGTAGGTCAGGTGCTCAGCTGATGATAAATAGAATAAGAAAAGATCCTGTTAGAGAACATTAGCTGTCATTTGATGTGGTGAGGGATGGGATCCGCCAGGTCTATTCGTTTAAGACATGCTATGCCTGAATTAACCTTGTCAACCCGGATATGTAGTGGGGGTTGGTCAGGTGCTCAGCTGATGATAAATAGCTTCGGGAACAAAAGTACAATGACCTCACAAAAAATATATGGCACAAGGTCACACTTTGGTGTGTTCAGTGAAAATCAGTTCCAGAATAATTCAGTTTGTGTATCTCAGTCATGTTGTGCCGTGAGTGGGACAAAGATAGCAATTCATGAAAAGAAACTTTTAGAGATTAAAGAAAAAAAATCACTTTTAATTGGTCCGTTTTTACACAAATGTCTATTTTATAGGAAAAATCAGGCTTCTTTTGTGAGTAGTAGTAATAGATTTTTACCAAATTGAATCAATGGCCACTTGCCCATGAATAATCACCTAACATTGGGAATCATTGGAAATGATTCCCAACGTGGGGTGCATACTCCACTGGTGTGGCATGGTAATATTTTGGTGAGGCATGTGTAGGATGTGCACTCTCCAACTTACTATATCAACAAAATTTGGGCCAAAAAAAGGGCAATTTGGGCCAAAAAAAGGGCAATTTGGGAAAAAAAAGGCAATTTGGGCAAAAAAGGGCAATTTTGGCGAAAAAGGGCAAAAGAAAGGGCAAAAAAGGGCAATTTGGGCAAAAAAGGGCAAAAAATGGCAATTTGGGCAAAAAAGTGCAAAAGAAAGGGCAATTTGGGCAAAAAAGGGCAATTTGGGCAAAAAAGGGCAAAAGAAAGGGCAATTTGTGAACGAGTTATTAACAGTGAATTGTTTTGTAGTGAGTCCGAGTGAGAGTGTTAATGCCTGTTAATACATACGATGCCTATAAAGTCTGCATACATAAAAATATTTTGTGTGCATGTACGTACATTTGCAATTGGCATACAGGGTATTTCCTGTCTCCCCACACTTGCGTGTCTCAATCAACAAAGGAGAGGGCTTGATGCATGTCGCTGGAAGAGCTTTCTCGGCCAATCAGCACGTATGAGCAATCAATTTGCTTCCTTCATGTAAATTGCAGTAAAATTTTGAATATGTAAGAATTAAATATTACAGGTGGGCACCAGAATTTTGGAAATACAAAAGTGGGGTATGGCCCAAAATCGGTTGAGAACAACTAGTATAGGCCAACTCAGAATTTTTAGCTAAAAATCTCGAGGTCATCTTGTAAGCCACAATTTACGATAATAATAATAATGATAGTATTTGGAAACTATATAAGAAATGACTCGATTAAAATGATCTCAAAGCCATATTGTGTTTAGCCGATACTGTGTTAGATGTTTTAATCAAACTGACTACCAAATATCTCAGCTGCCTGACTTGAAAAACTGTTGCATTAATTTCACTGAAACTTTAGAATATATCTAAACTCTTATGAACAATGTTTGGGATTTCAACCATAGTGAAAAAGTTTTGTCTGACCATCTCTCTGTTAGTAGTAATTCTTTGATAGCTACTTAAATGTTTTATCCATTTGACATTCAGATAGTTTTTGTCTGAGATAATCTTACTTGATTGGTCTTTTTGTTTTAAATTTTCTCTTTCATGGGTGCCATGGTCTTGGGGGGTTTGTTTAAAGTTAATGGGCTTTTAAGCTTCTTCAATATGAATTGCAGTAAAATTTTGAATATGTAAGAATTAAAAATACCAAAGTGGGGCATGGCCCAAAATCGGTTGGGAACCACTGCTCTAAAACAAAAATTCTTTTAATTTTAGATTTTAGGCAAAACAACAAACACTCAATGTTTTTAAATATGTATCTCCTTATTCATTGGTCGGAAAAGGTTTTCCCTGTGTTTAATTACACAATGATTGTAATTTTTACAAGGTATTTCTATTGATTAGAAATCCTTGATCCTAGACTATGATTATAAGAAAAAAGAAAAAAAAGGAAAAATTGTCATAAAATAATCCAAGAAGAAAAGAAATAATGTCCAGAAAAATTATGTTTACTTAAATTTTTTTTTTTGTTCAAAATTTTAGACATTTTTTAATAAAAAGATTAATAAATCTTTGCAAAATAATACACTCAGGGATGAAAGATAGAAAAAAAAAAAGAAAGAAAGAAAAGGAATAGAGAGAGAGAGAGAGTATAAAGAGACAAGAAAATTATGAAAAGAAAAAATAACCACAACGTTCTACACATGTGCACATACAAACACACGTACAAGTGCACATACAACCACACGTACAAGTGCACATACAAACACACGTACAAGTGCACATACAAACACACGTACAAGTGCATATACAAACACACGTACAAGTGCACATACAACCACACGTACAAGTGCACATACAAACACACGTACAAGTGCACATACAAGTGCACATACAACCACACGTACAAGTGCACATACAACCACACGTACAAGTGCACATACAAACACACGTACAAGTGCACATACAAACACACATACAAGTGTACATACACACATGCAAAGAAGAAGAAAAAAAAAATCAGCCTAATACCAACAAGAAGTGCATGAATTTTATTTTTAACAAAATATTTAAAAAATATTATAACTTAATATAAAAATGACAAAAAAGAGAAAATCGTTAGACAATTGCTGATACACCCTGACAAGTCGACCAAACGATTCCAAAAATGTTTGTCTACGAAACCCTGGAGATGAGGTGCTGAATGTAACATCAATCAGTCAAGTGACAAATTTTATAGGGAATGGGATGTTCTGGCGTAGCCCATTTCACATTGCTGATTCAGTGTAGCCGATTTGATATAGGAATTTTTCAGCTGAGGGACAATTAGGCATCAGATTATTACTTTGTCCTTATAATCAAATTTGTTTTCTCTCTCTCTCTCTCTCTCTCACGTTTAGTAGTCAAATTAGTATTTCATCTTGAAATATGCTTGAATAGTCCAATTTAAGAAAAAGAGTAGTTGGAGGTATTTTTATATTTAAGAAAAAGAGTAGTTGGAGGCATTTTCACATTTACGAAAAGGAGTAGTTGGAGGTATTTTTATATTTAAGAAAAAGAGTAGTTGGAGGTATTTTTAATTTTAAGAAAAAGAGTAGTTGGAGGTATTTTTAATTTTAAGAAAAAGAGTAGTTGGAGGTATTTTTATATTTAAGAAAAAGAGTAGTTGGAGGTATTTTCACATTTACGAAAAGGAGTAGTTGAAGGTATTTTTATATTTAAGAAAAAGAGTAGTTGGAGGTATTTTTAAATTTAAAAAAAAGAGTAGTTGGAGGTATTTTTAAATTTAAAAAAAAGAGTAGTTGGAGGTATTTTTAAATTTAAAAAAAAGAGTAGTTGGAGGTATTTTTAAATTTAAAAAAAAGAGTAGTTGGAGGTATTTTTAAATTTAAAAAAAAGAGTAGTTGGAGGTATTTTTAAATTTTAAAAAAAGAGTAGTTGGAGGTATTTTTATATTATATTTCTTTCAGTGCAGCTTCATATTTTTCAGTCGTCAAAGCCCTTTTATTCCAAAAATGGAAGCAAATATTTTATCAAAACGTGGAAGAAACAAAATGATACACGATGGATACCTTTTTACTTTTGACGCAACAAACAAGAGAGATCCCGAATTAAAGTTTCAGCGATGTAAACAGAAAGATCGATGTAAGGTGAGATTACACATGAATGAAGGTTTTAATTTACATTATTCCATTCGTGTTTTAATTGGATCTTTAATTCCATAAATGAATAAAAAGTCATATTGACAGTTGGGTTTTTTCAATGCTTTTATCCTTTTTCTTTTTTGAGGTTGCCTCCAGTCAAAGTCAAATAATCCAATTATTTTTCTGATGCCAAATGTGTGATGCTGAAACGTACCAAACTCAATATTATTGGTCAGAAGAGACAAATATATAGTGATATTCACAAAATAAATCTTTAAGGTTTTCTTCTTGATTTATTATTATTATTATTATTATTATGCTCTGTAGTTTACATTGAGCTCTCTCCGGATTAATATCCTCCTTGGAATTATCCCCACTAGTCACAAATTGGTAATATATATATATATATATATATATATATATATATATACACACATAAATATATTTGTTATTAATTTCTGACAAGTATTTACTTTCATTTTAGGTTTTAGTGAGTAGACAGTGCAGTATCAGAAAAAAAACGATCCAATCTTGACTGTCGACTAAATGCTATAGCGTGGCTAAAGTTGATAAAAAAAAAACAATTACAAAGAAAATGAAAGTAAATACTTGTCAAAAATCAATAATAATAGAAATATTCTGGGGAATTTTGAGTTTAATCCCGTAATCAAAGTACGAGAGTTGTTTGGTCAGAGGCTTTAGTTCTTTCAATATTTTCGATAATTTAATGCGTTTTTTTTTAGTAGCTGCAAAAAGGAATATTTTTTTCATAAAATAAATTTCATGAAGCTGCCGACTGGAACCATAAAAATAAAATTATACAATTTATGTTATATCTTG
>OZ038507.1:84578739-84591239 GCA_964036315.1 Acanthosepion esculentum
TATATTTCTGAGATGAGGTATTATGTACACTATCTACATTATTCCGATTATTATTGGCACAGTGGATAAAGGCATTGGTTAGATCCAGTAACAGGACCGAAGAGTGTGAGTTCAATACCCGGTTAAGTCAGTGGAGAACTTGCAGAGGGGAATTAACAGGAGATAACTGACATCCATTAAACATGGCACATGGAACTAGAACAGTCTACCCCAGTGAGCGAAATAAAGGGTTCAGTTCGACATTCCAACCACCTGAAGAAGGCCCGAGCGTACAACGGCTGAAACGTTGTAATAAATATGGCGACAAAGATGAGGACAATAGTCCGAATAATGTAAATAGTGTAAGTAAAAAAAGGTTTATCACTTAGCTGACTCATGTTACATTCAGCATCCTAGTGTTTTGGAGACAGACCCTCTGGGAATCACTCCATCCATTCATCAGAGGGTATCAGCAACATATATATGTTTAATAATAATTTTGTTGCTTAATATTTAATTTTTCTTCACAGTCACTGTTACTGCATTATTATAGAAGAAAAAGAAAATATAAATAAGTAAAATTTAAAAATAAATATGTTCCCAACTCCAGTATTGTAATTTTAGAATAAGTAATTGTCATGTTATTTTTACAAAGAATCCTGGTATTGAAAGATCTGTACTTGTCTCCTCCGTAAAGTTTTGGATGTTTAGGAAAAAAAAAAAGCACTTCATGTGAATTAGTATAGTCTTGGTTAAAACTAAGTCTCAACAAAAAAAAGAAAGAAAAGTAGATTCTTAAAAATTTACCTGGTTACGGTCAGTTGCAGTTGCCAGTGTTGCACAAGTGATAGCCATTCCCTTTACATCGGTCACTGCTATTTCAGCTGTTACAGGCTCATCAACAAATACTAAAAAATACAGCATTAAGAAATATATATATATATATATATATATATATATATATATATATATTACAATGAATCATTCATACAAAAAGTAAATTAGTAAAGTTAATATAAAATGGCGAAATCCCTTCACTAACTGTTATAGTGGAAGACACCTAGTCTATAGGTAATAGACTCTCCCACCTATTATAAGTAGGAATCAGTAGGTAGTCGAGAGAAGAAGTGATTAGCGACCACAATTCGATTACTCTGCGTAACACTTTATTACAAGTTCCTAATGTTTCTGTACGTTTACCCCATTTAGGACGCATTTAGTCCGACTACAAGTTCTATTGTGGAAATAACTCTACAACACTAACTAAATTTTAAAGATGCATTAACCCACTAATCACTTGATGAATGTTATGATCCATGTTTTTTAAAATTATAAACTGTATTAAGTTTTCCTTAAATATGCAAGTACTTTCGACAATTCCTCCAGTCATCATCAGGCATGGAAACTATTTCATTTTTGGTAAAATTCAGGTAGCATCTGAGACGAAAAAATATAATGCAAATCGAAATATGTTTTTTTTTAGTGTGTTATTGATAACAGACACAAACTTGTGGAGCATGCAGTCACAATGCGCTACGGTTGAATTTTTGAAAACTTAAGTGAGTGCATTTGTTTTACTAATCTGGCAATTTAATATATATATATATATATATATATATAAAATGGGTATGGTTTTCGTTTTCCAGGTCATTTTTTCTTATATCAAAAGATAAGATAAATACTTTGAATAGCAACAGGGTGTAAACATTTCCAACAATATTAAACTTGGACCACTTACTACCAAATAATCACTAGAAGAGTATTCTTACAATAGTAATGAGTAAAATCAATATGCCAGACTCAAAGTTGACAGTGAGAGATAACTGTATGAATTTAAACTTGGGATATAAGCATCAGAAGCAGATTGTAGAATATGTACAGTGTTTGGTGAAGGTGAAGTTAGTGACAGTACAGTTCAAAAGTAATTCATATTTTCAAAGGGAAATCAGTTGCTGAAAGATTAATTTTGAAAAAGACATCAGGTAAACAAAGGGTGATGACCAACTGAGGACTTGTATTGAATATAATCTGCTTCAAGTGTACTAAAAGTTTGCATCAAATGTAATGAAAATTATTTGTTTATGGGGTGGGGGGTAATTAAACCAATTAATGGGTTTTTTCAATCTAAAATGATTTCTTGTTAATATAGATGCTATTTTAATGGGTATGGATGCTATTTTAATGGGTATACATGTTAGAATAGACATGCACTAAGGTACATTTTCATTAATCAGATTATTGATGGGAACGGCTAGTTGACATCCATTTAGCTGTTTGTAAATAAACAGGAATATCTATTCAGAAATATGTACTGTTTTTATCATTTCACACCAAGCAAGATAATAAAGTCACTAAGATGCATGGGATTACTGAGTGTGAGAGAATATGAGAAAAAGAAAACATTATTAAGGAGCAAGAACGAAAAAAGAACAAGAATTAAGAACACAGACTGTAGTAACGATTGACATTGCATTTAATGTATTTTCTGTCTTGGAAGACGCACCTTAATATTGGAAAGAAATTTCTAGGAAAAAAAATGTCATTCCCATACAACAACACATTCACCATGCATCCCTCACATACTGGTGCCATGTATTGTTTATATTAATCACTCGTCCGATTTTGTTTGTATGGCAATGACATACTAGTCAAGAGCAGAAAGGCTCCTGTCGCAGTTAGTAAACAGAGCATGTTTAAGTTTGTGGCTCGGCTCCAGGAAGGTTTATAGTCTTGGAAATACTTGTAACTGCTAAGTACTGAGGTTACGTCATATAAAAGGTTGAAGTAGATAGCTAACATTATAGCATAATGACTCAACATACAAATCCACGTCCCTATCAGTCAAGTCAATTAGATGACTGTCCAAGCTTACTTGAGCCTGGGCACTGCCTTACATGCGTCTTTGAAGACACACACATATTCTTCAGGGTATATTTTAGGAAAAAAGTGCATCTTGTAAACTGGAAAATCTTTTAAGTGCATAGTTGACTGGCAAGCAAGAAGCCAGAAGAGAATTTCACAAGTGAGAAGCACGAGAGAAGAAACAGTTAGCATAGAAGTTGCATCAAGCCATTTCAACTGTAAAATGATGAGACCTAACTGCCAATCTAGTAATACACAAAAATTCATAAAGTCTAGGTACCAAAGAGGAAAGCTCATCAGAACAATTACCATGAAAATATTTATAGAAAAGGCACACAGAAGCTATGTTATAGTGGTGGGAAAGTAACTGAAGCTGAGATGCTAGGTCAGGACAAATAATATTGCAGATTCTTTTGATTTTATCAAGATTCTCTAAATATATAGCAGAAGCACCAGACCAGATATGACAGCAATATTCAATGCAGGGATGAATGGGAGACTATTTATAAGATAGATCCTGGCAAGAAATTATCTAGAATGAGAGTAAATATTTTACTATAAGTATTACTATAACATTATATATTTTACTATAAATATTACTATAACATTATATATCTTATAACTAAAATATTTTACTATAAATATTACTATAACATATTTTATAATAAAATATTTTACTATAAAATTACTATGTTGGTAGGTACTAAAAGTACAGACTAAAATAACATTTATAGTAACAAAAAATTATAAAAATGAAAAAGCAACAAGCTTAACAATATCAATAATGCAAAGAAGTCTTGGAATGGCATCAATAGTCCAAAGAAGTCTTTGGACTATTGATGCCGTTCCAAGACTTCTTTGGACTATTCTTGGAACTGCATCAATAGTCCAAAGAACTCTTGAAACAATATCAATCATCCAACAAACTCTTGTAACAGCACTCCAGACTATTCTTGCTATTGTCCTGGAACCATTCTGAAAAAGATTTAAGTCACCCCAAAATCAAAATGCTTTTAACTTTTTATTTATAGTTGTTAGTAACATAATAAAAACACCATTAAAATATTGAAATTTTAAAAATGTGTAAATACAAAGACAAAACAGAGAAATATTATAATATTTTTTATAAAAATCACATTATTTTTACTTAAATATTTCAGTATCCATCCATATTTCTGAGATGAGGTATTATGTACACTATTTACATTATTTAGACTACTGTCCTCATCTTTGTCGCCATATTTATTGCTATGAGTTGTAGATTTCTGCATCGGTGTAGGAATGTCAGATGGTTCGATATTCATGCCAGTTTCTGGTAGGATTTTTCAATTTGTCTCCATAAATATGGCGACAAAGATGAGGACAATAGTTTGAATAATGTAAATAGTTTAAATATTTCAGTTAAATCAAGATGAAAAATTTTACATGGAAATATTTTTATTAATTTTCATGCTCAGCGTAACTTTTATCAGACTTTATTTTAAGAATCGGGCTCTATGCATTCATTTTCTGTATAAAAAATATTAGCGCATTCCAACTATTCTCCAATGTTTTTCAAGTCGTTATCAGACAGTTTACATTTACAATTACCTGTCTTGCATCATGACTACATTTCCTACGTTTATCATTTAAAATTCTCCTTTTCAAATTAGTTTGTGATAAGCAGAAAATATAAAATATCTTTTTTTTTTTCAATGGCTCATTCAAGTTTTTTTTTTAACCAAAAAACTGATAGCAAAAAATGTAATTTTTATGCCGTTTGTTAAAGCAAAATTAGTCATTACAATTTAATCCTAATATTTTTTACACGTAAAAAAAAATGGTAAAACTTTAAATTTCAACCATCATTTTTCATTTGGGTTTCATTTACCAATAAAAGATAAGTGCTTAAGTTTTTTTGTTTTATTTTCTTTGTGTGCAGTACATTTATTAAAAGTTAAATTGAAAGTTATATTGAGAAGATATTGGGCTCAAGAACTTTTATTTGAATTGGGTAAAACTATCACTTACATGCATTTGGGAAAACCAATTTACTGGAGAGGTAAACAGCCCCTGGTCCTGGTAAATGAGTGGCAAAAACAGCAGATATCAAACTAGGAAGAAAAATATTAAGGTAGAAATTTATAAATTAATAACAACTGCCAAAAATATGCATGTAGCACAATTTAATATTACACATGCACACACACACACACATATATATATATATATATATATATATATATATATATATATATATATATATATATACAAGTACACAATAAAATCCCAAATTACCTCATATGGGGAATAGGCTTATTTCAATATGAAAAATTTGTCAGTCTTATTCAACTCCAGATGACTAATAAATTTTTGTCGGTTGAAATAAGCCTATTCCCCATATGAGGTAATTTGGGATTTTATTGTGTACTAATTATTTGCTCTGTAATAATACAATGAGCTCTTTTTGTGGATCAGTTTCAATATTTTATATGACTAGGACCCACTTGGATAATATACCAATGGATTTATTACCTTTATTTTATATATATATATATATATATATATATAAATTTTAATGAAAAACACACCACTTTAAGGCTCCATGTAATAATTTATTTCACCATAGCCCTTTTAAAGGACGCTGGATCATCAGACTAATGTCCTTTAAAAGGGCTATGGTGAAATAAATTATTACATGGAGCCTTAAAGTGGTGTGTTTTTCTTTAAATTATTAGCTCTGAATTTACATTGAGCTCTCAGGATTTCATCCTCCTTGGGACTACCTATACGGATTACCAAATTTTTCTTAAATTAAATATATATATATATATATATATATATATATATATATATATATATATATATATATATATATATATATTTATTGTTTATACGTTATTTTTATAGATACAAATATTTAAATAAATGCTCAGTTTATAATAAACAGTTTTAACAACATTTACTGGGCAGAATGTCCAAGAAATTTCATAGAAAATATGTGTCCTCCGGTAGTAATTGAATCTGTATCTTACACGGAACACTCATATAGCCTGACGCGCTTACAGATGAAGCGTCTGATTAGAAAATTCGAATTACTGCTTTTAATTGCTAAGTAATGCTAACCAGACCATTCCTCTGTAGCTAAAATAGTATAGCATGTTAGGCTATATGACGGTTTTGTGTAGGATACGGGTTCAATTCCTGACAGAGAACACATTCTGTTTATAAACAGAGCATTTAAATATTTTTGTATCACTATCAATGCGTTAAAAATAGCCAAAAACTTTTCTTACATTCGGAAATTATTATTTTAATATGAATTAGGTATCTTCATGAAATCGCTGAAAACAAAGCATAGCATGATGAAAAAGACGCCAAACTTGACGAAAACCAAATTTTAGTGTCTAAATGTTTATGTTATTATTAAGAGAGAAGATCAAAGTATTTTTTTAAATTTTTCCTTCTTTTTAGAACATTCTAAATTTTGATTAAAAAACCTTGTTTTTTTTTTTGTGTCACCGGAACTAGTAAAATAACATATAAAATTTCAAATTTTTTTTCTGTATGATAGGCATTTTTGAAAATCTTGCAAAAATAAAAATAATTGTCGTATTTTAATTTTTTGCTGACTAAAAAAAAATAAATTTTTTAACGAAAATTTTGGACGTGCTAGGAACGATTAAAAAATGTAAAAAAATACCCCAAAAATACTTTGATCTTTCCTCTTAATAATAACAAAGATTTTTAGATGATAAAGTTTTGATTTCGTCAAGTTTGGCGTCTTTTTCGTCATGATATACTCTTTTTAGCGATCTCAAGATCTTAAGGAAATATGTTACTGGTGTAAAAAAAAAAAAGCATGATTATTACAAAAATAAAATAGCAATAAATAATCATGCTTTTTTATTTTTTTATTATTTAAATGCTATTTTTGGAATAATCAGGCTTTTTTTTTTTTACACCAGAAATAATGTTTGTTTTTTTTTAATTGGTCACTGGACTGGGCATTATCTGCAAATTTACAAAAATTCCTTTTTAGTTCCTACTGAATTTTTATTTACTATCGGGCTTAATGCCAGGGTCCGGTTTTTAGCATCACACATTTAAAAAATGATTTAGGTACCTTCATGAGATTGCTAAAAAAAAAGAGCATAGTGACTAGAGTCTGATGAAAAAGACGCTAAACTTGACGAAAACAAAATTTTATCGTCTATGTTTATGTTATCATTAAGTAGGAAAGACCAAAGTTTTTTTGTTTTTGTTTTTTAAATTTTTCCTTCTTTTTAGAACATTCTAAATTTTGATTGAAAAAAACATTGTTTCTCTTTGTATCACCGGAACTAGTAAAATAACATACAATTTTTAGCATGTTTTTTTTTTCTTTTTTTTTGTATCAGGCATTAATTTGGAAAATCTTGAAAAAATAAAAATTATTGTCGGATGTTAATTAAACTAATCATTAGTTTAATTAACATCCGACAATAATTTTTATTATTAGTTACTAATGTAATCTCTTTAACCACTAGTTACTAATGTAACCTTAGTTACTAAATGTAACCTCTTTAACCACTCCAAGTGTTGATAAAAACCTCTTTAACCACTCCAGGTGTTGAAAAACTCTAGTGGACAGATTTCCAAAGATCATTTTCATAGAGAGCAGAAGAAAGAAATAAACTTTCTTAGAAAAATTTGTTTTAGCTTCCCTCCACTAATATAATTTAAGTGAAATTTTAAACTTGTGAATATTTTTCTGACCTTTTGGTGTCAGCTACACACACTGAGGACGTTACCTAATTTTCTTTTTACCTACCCGTTTATCAATACACCGTGCACAATACATTTTCGGTAACGAGTATTTTTAGCATATTCAGGGTCCAAGTGGATGGGGTTGAAATCAAGGGTTAAATTTGCTAAAGTCTGTAAATCTTCGGCACTAAAAGTCCTTGATAAACTTGCACAATCCCCAACTTTGTACATACACTCCAGACGTCGGGCCAGACCCCGTCGCGGTACCAACAACACCAGACCCCATTCATTGCCGTTGCAATTGCGAGTGTTTCTCGAGTAGAAATTCTGACTCCTACGCAGAAAATTAGAGGCAAGACGTTGGAAAATCATTTCCAGTTTCCCTCCTACAAAAATGTATCTTAAAATTAAGTTTCTGTTTATATTCCAAAAAAACTATCTTTCGAGGGTCGAATGCATGTGTTTTCAGATAAAGTTGCGTTACACCGTCGGTGTTTATATCTAATGTAAGGGAGATTACTCCCTTCAAAAAATTTAGTTCTTTTTTTTTATATCGAATGAGTTTGATACAAAATTTCCCTACTGTCGGTCAAAAGCAAACTTCTGTGCCAGAAAAGTACACATACATACATGTATACATATATAATGGCAGGCTACTATCGTTTTTTTTTTTTAGTACTGCTGTCAGCTACGGCGGCTAGCGAATCCCTGTCGCTGACACCTACTAAGGCAGATTTTTAAGTTTGTTTAATAATACCCACACAATCCACTCCTGGTTCTGGCACAGGAGTTAGACATTAGACAATTAGCTTTACTGAGGCGTGGTTAACGGCCCCTGTGCTGTAAGTGGAGCTCTGATTCTCCTCAATTTAGATGGAAGAAGTTGCTTAGTCCCGGGGATTCCAACCCTGTGGCAGCACCTTCCTCATCGTAATAATGAGGCTAGGTCGCGTGGGCCAAGCAAAAATCAATTTTTGTCCTTTTCCCATATGCATAATCATATATATAGCGCTCCCCACGTTAAAACCACCTTGTGTCACATCCAGCCTCGGTGGGGAAGCCGGGTAGATATATCTGTGGTTTAAACTGCAATTATGCTGAGTGGACCATAGTCACAGTTTCTGGGAGAGAGAGCACATAATCTGTTATGATCAGCAGTTTGAACAACGGCAGTACGCTCAAACCCTCGGACACGATGACTTGTGACTTCGTGCTCCCGAACAGTTTCTTTTACCTAGTTTCACTCACAAGGCTTGGGTCAACCCGTGGTATGGATTTCAGGCACTTTCCAAAAGTGCATATATATATATATATATATATATATATATATATATATATATATATATATATATGTATACATATATATATATATACACACACATACATACATGCATCCATACATACACACACGCACACACACATATAAGAAAATTATATATATATATATATATATATATATATATATATATATATATATATATACACACACATACATACATGCATCCGTACATACACACACACATATAAGAAAATTATATATATATATATATATATATATATATATATATATATATATATATATATATATATATACCCAAGTATAGGATTGGTGTATACGGAATAAATTCCAATAACCAACAAATACTATTCTTAAAAGAGTGCTCAATACAGAGTAAAGAAAATATAATTATTTATTCGAAAATTATAACATAAATATGTTATAAAATCACTACAAAAATAGCCATTTTGTTTCAACACTACTGCTGTCTTATCAATTGATGGTGTTGAATGTAGAATAAAGGGTTTATTCTACATTCAACACCATCACTTGATAAGACACCAGAAATGTTGAAACAAGATGGCTATTTTTGTAGTGATTTTATAACATGTTTATGTTATAATTTTCGAATAAATAATTATATATATATATATATGAATATATATATATATAATGTCAGAACAATTTTAGGAAAATCTGTGAAAAAGTGCAAAAAATTTACTAAAGTGATGCTTATGTTGATAAGATTACACATATGCATGAACGAGAGGAGACGCTGAAATTATTTTTTAGTATGTATTTGGGTATATAGTGGAACCGATGTCTATTAGTTTCTTTTTCTTTTTGTTTATGTTTTTATCAGCTTTTTTTAAAGTTAAATATCCCACATTCTAAAAGTAAAAAGACTTAATTAATGCAAAACAAAATAATAAGATAAAAATTGAAGGATGAATTAACTCTATCACCTGTAATACTTGCCACGAGGAATACACAGGAGAAATCTCAAGAAATCTAAATATATGAACACAAAAGGAATCTTTTATAAAACAGCAATGAATTAGTTGCTCACCATAATGAGTTTGCCTATAATTTAGAATTAAAACTGCTACTTTAATTTTTTTTAAAGCGTATCACCCCAAGCAAGGCTGGTGGCCACTATCACGCATGGGGTTACAGAAGGGTTGGAGGAAGAGCAGATAGGAGTGGTAAAGGAAGGGATGTGGAGAAAGAGAAGGACGGAGGGTCGATCAAGGCAGGGGGGTTACAGAAGATTTAGAGCGAGAGCAGATAGGAATGAAAGATGAAAGGAAGTGGAGAAGGGAAGTGGATAGATCAAGGCAACTGGAGATGACGATTGACGCTACACTTAAACTGTTGGAGATTGGATTTGTCAGGGAAACAGTAATAGGGAAGGGAGTTCCATAGGCGAGATGTGCGAGACATGAAGCTATTGGAGTAGAAAAGACGTCTACATCTAACAGTTTCAACGGTGAAGGGGTGGGAACGGGATGCCAGCCTCGTAGGACGCTTAAATTCACGAGGCTTAGGGACAAGCGAAAGCAACTCCTCTGAGCAATTACCGTGGAAGTACTTGTAGAAAAGGCAGAGCGATGCAACATCGCGTCTGTGAGAGAGCGACTGCAGACGAGATGACAGATCAGGGCCAATCACATTGCATATCCGTCTCTGGATCTTATCAAGAACCCTGAGGCAACACGCAGGGGCCCCAGACCATAAATGGCAGCAATACTCCATGCAAGGGCGAATGGTAGACTTATAGACTTGGAGGATCTATTCCGGGGAGAAGAATTTCCTAGCTCGGCACAGGGAACCAACTTTTCTTGTGGTGGATGATGCAACTGACTCGGTGTATTTGTTCCATCTCAGATCAGCGGACAGCGTGAGACCGAGCAGCCGCAGAGAGGAGCTCTCGAGAAGTTGGTCCTCAGACATTCTGATGGGATGCAGGGATGGGTCCTTGTGGTGGTTAATGGAGAGCAGTTTTGTTTTAGAGGCGTTAAAGTTGACCATCCATTTATCTCCCCAGTCCACAACCGATTGGAGGTCCTTTTCAATTTGAGCTGCCAGGTTAATTTTGTCCGCCTCAGTAGATTTGTGCTTGAGGCAGGAGTAAATTGTAGTGTCGTCAGCGTAGATACCGACTTGGGAGTCTATGGCATCAGGAAGGTCGTTTATAAATATGAGGAACAGAGTAGGGCCAAGGATGGAGCCTTGAGGACCACCAGCGTTAGTGGGATAGGAGTTGGAGAAGAATCCACTGAGAACAACCTTCAAATCCCGGTTTGATAGGAACGATTGAATTAGGTCAAACAATCGACCTGTGATACCATAACCCCGGAGCTTGCGAAGGAGGCCGGCATGCCAAACCCTATCGAATGCTTTGGAGATGTCAAGGGCCACGGCACGGGCTTCGCCGTTACTATGGATAGCTTGGTAGACAAATTCAGTGATGGCCGTAAGCACATCGGCAGTAGACCGGGCAAAGCGGAAACCATACTGCTTGTCTGAGAGCAGATCGTGGGATATCAGGTGAGTAATCACTTCGGTGTTGATAATGGCCTCGAAGACTTTGCCGAAGAGGGGAAGGAGACCGATAGGACGGTAATTAGAAGGGTTGGAGGGGTCGCCAGAGTTCTTAAAGACAGGAACAATGGTAGAGGACTTCCAGCAGTCAGGAAAACAGGAGTCCTTGAGGCAGCGGTTGTACAATTTAGAGAGGGCAGGTGCCAGTTCAGGTGCGCATTTCTTCAGGACAATGGCTGGTATCCCGTCGCCACCGGTAGCCTTATGGAGATCTAAGTTAGAAATAATGCCCAGTACCGACGACGGGGTTATGTGCAAGCCGTCCAGTAGGGCCTCAGTTCTGGGAGGGAAGTCGGGCAAGGGTACCCCAGAAGAGTCAAACATAGAATTGGAAGAAAACTTCCGAGCGAAGCATTCGGCCTTGTCGGCAGAGGTGGTCAGGACCTCAAACTGATTGAACAGTGGAGGAATGGAGGGTTTGTTACTATTCATAACGCTCTTGCAGAGGCGCCAATAGTCCTTGGAGCCAAATTTGCGGGATGCAATACGTTCCTGCATCCGAGCTGCAAATAGTGCCTTGGCATTGTCGAGGGTACGCTTACACTCATTGCGTGCAGAGGTAAATAGACGTCTGTTGGAGTCGGACATGTCACTACGAAAACGGTGGAAGAAGTGGTTCCTATGGGCAATGGCGGCTGAGCAAGCAGCTGTGAACCAGGGGGAGGAGCGCGGTTTGACCTTGAATTTCCTGGAGGGGATGAAAGCTTCGATACCGGCTTTGATCCAGGAAGAGAACTCAGAAGCACAATCATGAGTGGGGAGCTTAAATACAGCATCCCAGGGGACATCGCGGAGGAAGTCCCGAAACGAGTCCCAGTCAGCCCGTTGGTAGCAGAAAGTGGTTCTGGTGGTAGGAGGTTCTTTGCAGGGGGTGGGGCTGAAGGAGATACTAACAGACACGACAGCATGATCGGAGTTACCGATAGGACAGAGCTGCGTGGCACTACAAGACTCAGGGATGGAGGTAAAACACAGGTCGAGGAGTGAGGCCTTACAGTCACGATTGTAGGAAAAACGCGTGGGAAATCGATTATCTGGGTGAGGGATT
>OZ038507.1:84593739-84648739 GCA_964036315.1 Acanthosepion esculentum
ATAGACAAGTTTTGTCTATTTATTTTATGTAAATTCTTTTCATATCGTCTGTTGTCCGTGATTGTTTATTGCAATGTAATTGTCATCTTTGATAATGGCTTTATGTAAGCCGAAAACTTAGATAGGATTAAAAAATATATATCAGTATTCTGATTTTCTTTCGTCTTTTAATGATAATGTTATTAAGCTTCTGCTTATCAGACAATATGAAAAGAATTTACATAAAATAAATAGACAAAACTAGTCTATATTATTTAATGAAACATGTATCAATATATATATATATATATATATATATATATATATATATATATATATATATATATATATATATGATGTATGCGTGTATTTTAGGAAAAATCTATGACAAGGTGGTACATACAGATATATATATATATGTGTGTGGAGGGGTGTAAAATTTCAGATGTAACTAAAAATATATCTGTAAAGGACAATATGAATAGATATAATTAGTATGTTTATTTTTGTCTTTATATGAAGAGAAAGACAATTTTAAAAGTGAATAGATATTTAACTGAAATTTTCAAAATGTCTGCCTTCTGTACATGTTGAAGTTTCTGGAAGTGTATCGAGGTGTTTAAACCATTTCAGCAGCGACTCATTCAAATAAAAATAAATTTAAATTTGATGTCTGTGTCTTGAAAAATTTGCAAACCTTAAAAGGGTTCCCTTGAACAAACAATAATAAAAAACGAAAACAAAATCGTAAAAATAAAACATTCACAATTTGGTAGATAATATTAACTAGATTTAATTTTGGGAAATGGATTGGGCTGTGGACACCACCGTATCCAAATTACAAACCATTTAAAATTAGATTTCATCAGTCTCATGTATTGTTTTGGAGGCAGTCTAAAACCAAAGTGTTTTCCAGTAACGAAAGAAAAATTAGAAATTAGGAAATAACATTATTTAGCATTTATTATTTTGGTAATTGTATCAAGTCGCTAAAAACTATTCCATTCGTTCTCGAACAAAATGGAAATCATTTGAATTTAAATTTAGTCACCGTGTTTTGTATTTTTAAATGGAAAATCTGCAAATTGTAAATATATTTCTTGTAAAAAGAAAGATAAAACATTGCATTTGGCAGATAATATTAACTATAAATTATTTTGGAAATAAGTGATGCTGCTGGAAACAGTTTAGTGGAACAAATTGAAAATCATTCAAATTTTAATATTGAACAGCTCCTCCATTTGTAAAAATTAGAAATCATTCAAATTTTAATATTTAACAGCGCCTCCATTTGTAAAAATTAGAAACCATTCAAATTTTAATGTTGAAAAGCGCCTTCATTTGTAAAAATTAGAAATCATTCAAATTTTAATGTTGAAAAGCGCCTTCATTTGTAAAAATTAGAAATCATTCAAATTTTAATGTTGAAAAGCGCCTCCATTTGTAAAAATTAGAAATCGTTTGAATTTAAATTTGAATTTGTACAGTATGCCTTGTATTTCTATTTGACATATCTGGAAACTAATTTTTTTACTGTTAGACACAAAATCGTACTTGGTAGTTACAATTATCTAGAATGTATATTTTGATAAATGGATCAAGCAACAGAGAAGCTTTTAGCAACCTTTGTATATATTGGAAATCATTTGAATTTAAATTTGATCACAGCCTCGTGTTGCTTTTAACAGATCTGCAAACCCTACACGAACAAAATAATACATGTCAAATAACATAAACTTGGGATAAATAACATAAACTGGAAGACCAGCCTCAATCCATTTCTCCTTTTCGGACTTGTGCCATAATTGTATTAAATTTACAATAAATCTCAACTTGGGATTTTTTTTATTTTATGCAAACAAAAACGGTAACTAGGTCACTATGAGGTGCGTGAAGCGCGCAGCAAACACTGCGTTTTGTAGTTATAATTTGAGGAAATTCACTTAACAACGCTGCTTTTTACTGACTGGAAATTCAAAGATTTATGAATTATTAAAAATAACTTTAAATTTTAATCGTAAATATTATCGAATCACCACTTACTGTTAGGTGTTAATCACAATCTAAAAACTGATTAGGCATTTTAAGAAAAAATCTAACAAATCGTTACATTTAAGAATTGAGGCGTTTTAAAGCCAAAGTTAATTCATATTTTTCATAATCAACCTCAACTTTTTTCAAATATTTATTTCTTCTGATCTTTTAAGGAACTGCCAACTGCCAACTGTTTGATTTTTAAAAAGGAAAGAAAAAAAAAAGTTCACTTATGCTAAGATGACCGGCCAGCGAAAAAGAAAGCAAGTACACACAATCAGAGATGATCCCAATGACGAAATAGAGATATTAGAAATTTGGTGCCCACCCGAAGGTTTTGAGGGAGAAGAGGAAGAAGAAGAAAATCAAGAAGAAGAACAAGAAGGTTTTGAAGTCGAAGAAGAAGGAAGAGGGACTGAACAATACGTTCAGAAATACGAAAACAACTTCCCGGTCCAAATTGAACAGACACAATGTATGAACGGAGAGTATATAGATACTATTAATATCTACAAGATCTTGGAGGAGTTTGAACAGTCGCCCCAAGTCGACACTCATGAGTCGAAAAAGCGGAGCATTCAATGGAAATTAGTAAACAGCGATGAGCATTTGCTAACCAAAGCCGAAGAAGAGGAAATTAACAAGAGAGCGGAGGCTTACGTCTTGAATGTTTATCCTGACAGGAATTATTACAGCCTTCCAGAAACGTCAAACCAATGCAAACAGCCATTGCGTATTGATGAGAACATTAACCACGATCAAGGCGTTTATTTTCCATTACCCTTCCAAGGAAAACGAAAGAGGAGGTCCTATGATAATTTTATTTGCTATGTAACTCATTGCAATGGAGAAGATTCATATGATAACTCGCACATACTGCCGAAGGGCACCCGGCTTTTGAAACCGCCCAACAAATTGGTAGAACTCGTCGCTCAGGCAATTAATGATTCTCCCGACGGTCTTCTTCAAGTTCACCAGATTTACGCCTTGCTTCAAAACAAATACCCGTATTTCCGTTACATGGAAAAGTCCGCCATAAACAGTTGGAGGAGTTCAATTCGTCACGCCCTTTACCAGAAGTGGTTTCGGAAAATCCACCTGAAAAAGGAAGCAATTAATAGCAAGGGTTGCTACTGGACTATAAACCGAAAATTCAATCCCAAAAACTGGACGATGCCTGAAAGCCAAGGGGGAAACCTGTTGACGTTCCCCAGGGTGGACATCTCGGAAAACTTTAACCGGGGTTTTCAGCCGGAGCCCCTAGTGACCGAGCACGCGAACCTAGTTTTTGATGCGCCCATCACGGAGGGCTACCAGATTCCCCTGTTCGAAGAGTTTCCAAACTTCATTAACGTCCCGCTCAAGTTTCCGATCGAAGCCGATCGAACCGTGCTCAGAGACGACCCAGACATGAATCTTGTCACCTGGTCGTCTGCGTCGTTCGTTGACCAAGCAGCCGTAGAATCGATACCTTCTTGAGAATCCCGTGTCAGCTCAACTTCTATACAGATCTTCGTCAGATCGCAAAAAGAAAAAAAAATATTTTGTGATTTTGGCATCAGCAAAGCTCTTTGTCTTAACAATATCGTCTAACAGTTCATTTTAGCTAGTCAGAAGCAATTGAAAACTATAATAATTTTGACTACAATTTAAGATGCTATTATATACCACAAAAAGGTCAAAAGGTCATAAAAAGAATTCGTGTATGTCTTTGATCATTTGGTTCCTGGAGTTTTGTTCAGCTTTTTGTTGGCGTTATTCTTATGTGCCTGATTCACGAGGGTGAACGTTTATTGTTTTTAGAAAATTTTCCGACCGTCTCCCACCCCGAACATATTAAGACCACCCGCTTATTAATTTCTCAGTTTTTGACCCTTTAAATGATTTTCCGACCCCACCTTTTATTAAGACCCTCGTTCATTGCGTATTAATAAAAATTCCGATCCTAAAATTACTGATAACCCCCTCCTTGTATTAGGCACCATAAGTGTATGCTGCTTTCAAACAAATACGGAAAAATAAAAAATATTTGGTTTGGATAAACAGTTTTTCTCTTGATATTGCATTGCATTTTATTTTACATTTACGCTTTTTTTTCTTTTTTTTTTTTTACATTGCATTGTACATAAGTAAATTACTTATGACTCACTAGTCTGCAGGCTCCAGTTAAAGGCACTTAGAGAAGATGCAGTCACCGTACTTCAAGGTAGATTATTCCAATCTTCTACCTTTCTGATATCTGTTCTCGAAAATCACTTCTGATGCGCTTCGTGTTGTCTTTGACTTCAATTTTTCATATCCCACAATGCTACACCAACTATAACGATGGACAGTTTTCTTTTTTTTTTATCGTGCTTTATTATATGAGGTACAATAGTTGCTCTATGGTTTCTAGGAAAAAGCGAAAGGGAGATGATCAGAAGATCGCATGACGTCCCTTGGCTAGGATTTCATCGCCAGGTGTTGGCTTCCATCACTAAGGAATCTGAGTGCGGAAGGCGTGTTGACCCATCAAAATTCTTGCGACCGACTCCATGTCTGCGTGTCTTTTTGGTCTTATATCGAAACCATAGCAAAGGCAATTCATCACTGTTCGAATTTAATGTTTAGAAGGTGATATGACCAGTAGTTTGCCATTCCGGGCCATCCTAGGCGTTATTTACCATTAAGAATGTCCTCGAAGCTGGCGTTAGGCAGTGGCGAAAAACGTTTTAGATGGAGTAACGTAACTTCCCGTTAATTTCCTGTAAATTTGAACGTTTCTTTCGTATCTGTTTGTTTCATCCTTTTAATTTATGTCATTCTCATCTGCTGTCAAGACATCTCATCACTGACAACGGAGAACAGTGACCCATGGTTAGCCAGCTCAGAGCAGTTTACGGTTCTAGTAAGTTCTATTGTAAGTGCTGCTACATTATTGTAGCCATGTGTCAGACTGTTAAGTAAATCTATATTATAAAAGAATCGTCCTGAAGAGTACCATTCGTGCTCATTTTGTTCCATTGAATTGATCATATACACAAAAATAGATAGAGGCGTAAGACAAGGGTGCATCTTCTCACCGGATTTATTCAACCTATACAGCGAAGCTATCCTAGGAGAACTAGAGGTTCTACCGGGATTTTAAAGGTTTTTTTATTTGGTAAATAAAATCCTACGAAAAAAAAAAAATAGTTCAAACAAATGTTTGAGGTAACATTTAATGTATAAGGCCAAGGGCACACAACAAAGACAGACGACACGAGCCGAGTTTAAAAAAAGGAAGATGATAAATTTATTAACACACAAAAAAAATGAAAGAATTACACAAATTAAGTGATTTGTGTGCCAAATGATGGCCAATAACATGTACAAATAAACACTGCAAATGAAATATGCCTCTTTTACAATAAAAATCTCTAAGTTGCATAAGGTAAACAAGAATAAGAAAAGTTAAACAACATAAAATAAATGAAAAAATGGGGAAAGTATTTCTTTGGATAAATTTCAAAGTATAGGTACAATGTTCGAAGCAAAGTTCGTGGTTACGGGCGAAGAACAGAACAATCATACCCGCCGAAGAATTTTTACTTGATGTGGGAGTGACTTCGATGATCTTTTCAAATTCTCGTCTGTTGGTCGTCAAATTTCTTCTGTGTTGTTTTATCCTTGACCAGGCTGACCTGAGTTCCTGCAGCAGTTGTTCGTTGACTTCTTCAATTCACTTCCGTTTTTTCTTTTATTCACCAAGATTCCAGATTTGCTTCTCGGAATTTGGAGGGAAACCTTTTGATTCGTCCCGAGTGAAAACCAAACGCAGTTATTTTCCCACAAATCGGAATGGTCCAAAAATACTTTAGAAATTTAAAAGTTTAAGCAAGAGCCTAGCACATCATCCGTTTTCTCTCAGAAAAGCAGACGATACACGATCAAGCAGATTAAATTTTTAATAATTTAATATTATTAGCGGGTACAATCTTAACAACAGAAGATAGGCAGGTGACACTTTACTGATGGCAGGTACAGAAAGAAAAGGAAAATAGACATTTCTAAACAAGTTAGTAAAGAAAAGCGGAAGGAAATGACTAACCGTAAATTACGAGGGTCATTCAATAAATAAGGTGAATTTTTCGGTATAAGGACTTCTAATACAGATAGAAGCTTACTTTTTTTATCATTTTTCAACGTAGTCTCCCAGCACTGTCACACACTTTTCCCATCTGTGCACAAGCTTCCGTATTCCCTCAGCGTAAAAATCTTTGGACTGATGTCTCAGCCAGTTGCTCACAACACTTTTGACTTCATCATCACTTTTAAACTTCGTGCCTATCTTGAACACTTTCAAGGGACCAAACAGGTGAAATTCTGAAGGGGCAAGGTCTGGGCTGTAAGGGGGATGAGGGAGCAGTTCCCAGCCCAGCTCGTTGATGGTCTGCACCGTTTGGGCTGCTGTGTGAGTCCTTGCGTTGTCATGATGCAAGATGACGCCTTCTGACTGATGACCCCAGCGTTTGTCCCAATAGATAAGCTCAAAGTCCTTGCAATGTCAACCACTGTCACCCTTCTGTCAGACTGAATGAGGTCATTGACTGATTCGATCACCTCAGGAGACCTCACTTCTGTAGGCCTCCCAGGCCTGTCTTCATCCTCAACACTGCTCCGTCCTTCTTTAAACAATTTAACCCACTTGTAGACATTTTGTTTTGGCTGAAACATGTGGCACCATACACAGTTGACATTCTCCTATGAATTTCAACTGGTTTGCACCCTTCAGCAACCAAAAACTTCATAACTGACCGCTGTTCAATCCTGGAGCATGCTTCTTGGTCGGCCATCTTTGTTAATCGCCAAAACTCTCAAAGTTTGTTTTTTTTAATCTGCAAAAGAAATTAAATCCATGTGAAAAAGAAGTAAAACAAAAAAGAATAAAAAAGAGTAAGCTTCTATCTGTATTAGAAGTCCTTATATCGAAAAATCCACCTTATTTATTGAATGACCCTCGGATAAGAAAACAGAATATATAATCGTTAGCAAGAATGACAGCCTAAGATGCGAGCTACGAATTAGATATCAAGTTTAGCTATTATGAGAAGTGTTATAAAAGAGAACAGAAAACGTGGCACCGAAATGCGAAGACAAATTGGAATAGCGAAAAATGCCTTGCAAAAACTAAACAAATTATTAAGAAACAAGAAAATCTCGTTAGAACCAAAGAAAAAAGTACTGAACTTGTATGTAATATCAGTCCTCCTACATGGCAGTGAATGCTGGACAATTCCCTCACAGATGAAGAGTAGACCTGAAACAACAGAGATCTAGTTCTACAGGAGGATACTGAGAATACCACGAACGGAACATGTTAGGAACGAGGAAGTTTTCAGGAAAATGGAAACGAAGATGATACTTGTGCATAGAATCAGAAGAGACAGTTGAAATTTCTCGGAAAAATAATAAAGAAAGACGGCTATGGGAATTCGACACTCACGTGGATATACTTAAGGCTGAAGGGAAGCATTGTGTAACCTACTTGTTCAAATGGATGCTAGAATATGCACTGGGGGGTTGTAAATGGACAAATATTACTCAGAGCAACGAAAGACAGGACGTTGTGGAGAGACATGATCGTTCACGTCTTGAATAGATATAGCACCTAGAAGAAGAAGAATTGATGGTTACGAGTCCCGAAATTTCTTAGGGAGGACGCCGGACATGATAGGCAAATATATGATGGGACAAATATGTCCCAGTTCATTGGAGAGGAACAAGGGAAAACTACGAGTTCTGAAATTATTTAGAAGAAACTGGTAAAGAATTGAAAATAGAAGGACTCAACGTGGATCGAATAAACTGGTTCTGTTTTGAAATTCCTAGAACAATAACGAATGCGACAGACACCTGAAGAAAAGTGGGCATAGGACAAGAGAAAAATGATCCAAATGAATCAATATATAATAGCATATTGTCTCAGAAATCCACACAGAAGGTGGGTGACTGAGGCGTGCTTGGTTCGTTTGAATGGGGCTAGCCTTGATTTTCTCTTTTAGGTTAACCTATGTCACATCGGGGTGGTTTCCTGGGGAGCCCTCCCCTTGGTTAGGTTAGACAAGCTTCTGTGTACCTAGTTAATGTGAGTAAGTGTTGTTCCTGGCCTGTTCCCGGTTGCACCTTTGGTTATGATCCAAGTCGAGATTCCCAACCTTCCCAGTTTGTTTTGGCCCCTCTTTTATCTCGACTGGGTCAGCTTTATATTTTCCCATGCCCGTATAATTTTTTTATCCTTTTTCCACTCCCTTAGCTTCTTGATTTTGTCCAATGGGTAGAATAGAGTGGCCTCTCCTTTTTGAGGGTTGGACAGGCCCTACTAACATGAGTTATGTTAAGTTTACTTTGTGTTGATTTTTAGTTTATTATTGGGTTCATTTCCATCCACTCTCTTTGTTCATTATTAGATTTATATATATAATAATAATCATTAAATTTTTAAGGCATGGGGCGCGTTTTGTAGGTTTCCCTTGAGAGGATGCGGTATTATGGTGGATGGAGGATAGATTGGCGACGGACGAGTTCTTATGGTGAATGTGGAAACTGTAATGTGCGAATGGGTCGTGAATCAGATTAGCTAGATATAAAATAGTTAGTGACGACCAGCCTCAAGCACTCCCCATTTTGGCCTTGTGCCCTAATTGTATTTTAAATACAATAAATATACAGATAGAATGCTGGAGTGTAGAGTGGCTGGAACTTTGGGGTAAGGACAACAATGACGTAGGAAATGGTTCTAATGAATCCGTATATAACCGTAAGAACACTTACAAATTAGTACTACGGTTGTGTTGAAACATGCGTTAATTTAGTTTGCAATAAATATCAGGTCATCCCATAAGTTCTGTCCGAATTTTGAATAAAGAAAACAAGTGACCAATTGTTACATTTAATGACAGATTCAATCAACAATGTATTTTCCCTGATTATCTATGACTTCCTTCCATCTATTAACAAGCTTACTAATTCCATTACTGTAAAATTCTTTATGGCTTTGATTCGAAGAACTCACAAATGTCAGTTTTAACCTCTTCCTGTGTTACAAAAGCTGTTTCTTCCAAATGATTCTGTAAGCTACGAAACAAATGGTAGTCTGAAGGAGCAAGGTCGGGAGAATAAGGTGGATGAGGAATTTTCTCCCAACCAAGTTCTTCGATCTTTTGTGGCGTGATTCTTGCTGTGTGTGGTCGCGCATTGTCCTGATGAAACATCACCCGTATTCGATTTTACTAGAGCAGGTCTTTTTTTCCTCAAAGCTTGGTTCAAACGCTCTAATTGCTGACAGTATATTTGAGCATTAATTGTTGCATTAGGTGGTAAGAATTCAAAGTGGATTATCCTTGGCAATCCCACCAGATTGAAAGAAGATCCTTTTGCCCATGAAGTTCCCTTCTCGGCTGTGGCTGGGGTCCTTCCCCTTTACCAAGCCACTCTTTACGACACTTAACATTTCGATAAAAGATCCATTTTTCGTCGCCAGTCACAAGTCTATCCAAAAAGGTGAAACAAGTTGGCGAGAATGGAGAGAAGAGCAGATGTCAACTCGGGATTTGAGGTAGTTTTCAGACAATTCATGAGGCGCCCATTTTCCAAGTTGTTGAAGATGACGATGAACAGTTGTATGGTTTGAACTGAGAACCACTGCCAATTCCTTAACTGATAAAGCAGGATTTTCTTCAAGGGATGCTTCAAGAAGCTTTTCTTCAAACTCAACTGGACATCCGGTTCGATCTTCATCTTCAAGGGTGAAATCTCCACCTCTGAATTTTGCAAACCATCTTCTGCAAGTTCTTTCATTCACACATTCCTCTCCATAAACTGAGTGAATGCTTCTAGCCGCTTCGGCTGCTGAGTTTCCTTTCTTGAACTCATAAAGCATTATGTGCCTCAAATGATTCTTGGGTACTTCCATGTCAGCAGGGTTTTAATCAAACAAAATTTAATTTTATTGTTCTCTGAAATAAAATTTGATCAGTTTAAATGCATCTAAACATAAAAATAATGTTCAGCTCCATTAGACATTATAAAATACTCTTTAAATTTCGTTCATTTTAACAAAAAGTTAAAATTCGGACAGAACTTATGGGATGACCTAATAGTAAAATTGTGGTATTTTTTAAAGAATATTTTTATTGACAAACAAAAGATATCTATTCTAGTTTATTTAAAGAATTTGCAATAAGTTTACTTCAAGCTATATAAATATCGCTAAAATATATCACGAGTCAACTGGTGGGAGTGAGTTAGAGGGTGGCTCCGTCTGAGAAGAGTCCCATGATTTCATTAGCCAAGGGGCCCCGAAAGGCTCTAATCAGGCCCTGAAATCCCCATCACTATTAGAAGAAAAATATCATTCAGTGAACGTGAGAAGATAGAAAACTGAACGTAGGTTAGGTACCTTCTGTAAACATCGTGAGAAGCTAAAAAACACAATATTAGCTTAATAACTCGAGTTCACGTTCTTAAATAACCTTGACAGATCTAGACTGTCATGTGGATGTCATACGTAGCATCAATCTCATTCAAAATGGCTAAACTATCAGCTATATACAACCATTACCTCGGATCAATGATTAAAATGACTTGAAGGGAGTGAATCCTTTAGGTCTTAAAGCAGACAATCCTTCATTAGATGCTATAGACGGGCGCTACAGTATCACAAACAAAGAGCGTTACCAAATAAAAAAATACATCCCTTAAAAACTTCCAACAGCAACAAAATCTAAAATGTGTAGCACATGCATCAAGAAAAGAAAATAATGACATAAGCTGTTGACTTTCCACACTACCTTAAACAAAGGGTTAGAAAGGAAATTTCCATCAATATTAGAAAGAATGATAACAGTTAATGGACTTGAGAAGCCTATTTCCCCCCAAAAAAGTGTTTTAAAAGAAGGATTTTATAAATTTCAACTATGAGTAATGCTAACTATTCGGTAAATAAATGCCGAATGTTTTCTGTATAGAAACGGCTATTTCATTTCTTTGTTAAGTAAAATTTATTTCTTTGTCAAATCTTCGTGTCGTAATCGTTAGAATTGTGTGCATCCACAGTGCTCTCTTGAGGCTAATACATACATACATGCATGCATACACACATAATGGCAGGCTACTCTCGTTTTTCTGAGTACACCTGTCAGCTACGGCGGCTAGCGAAACCCTGTCGCTGACACCTACTAAGGCAGATTTTTAAGTTTGTTTAATAATACCCACACAATCCACCCCTGGTTCTGGCACAGGAGTTAGACACTAGACAATGAGAGCTTCACTGAGGCGTGGTTAACAGCCCCTGTGCTGTGAGTGAAGCTCTGATTCTCCTCATTTTAGATGGAAGAAGTTGCTTAGCCCCGGGGATTCCAACCCTGTGGCAGCACCTTCCTCATCGCAATAAAGAGGCTAGGTCGCGTGGGCCAGGCAAAAATCAGTTTTTGTCCTTTTCCCATATGCATAATCATATATATTGCGCTCCCCACGTTAAAACGACCTTGTGTCACATCCAACCTTGATGGGGAGGCCGGGTAAATATACCTGTAATATATATATATGTTTGTCACCTATTTATTGCCACTAAATGTCGGAATTTATAAGTATATTAATAAATATTTATATATAATAATAAATTTATAAAATTTATTAATATATGCTTAATATATATATATATATATATATATATATATATATATATATATATATATATATATATATATATATATATAATATGTTGTGAGCTTAAATAACCCCAGAAGCTCTTCCAACAAAGGTTTTATCAAATGGTGATGAATTGTTTCAGGGTTTATGGCTGCTAACATGGTGTCCTAGCAATAACTCATTATATTAACATCTGCTGTTAGTTACTCGTCGCCATATGAAAACATGTATATTAGTGAAAAAAAAAAAGAAGCAAACTTTTTAGCACCTCTTCGTATATTCATGGATTAAGTTTTCAGCACACTACGTATATTAGTAAAAATATTTCAGCACCCCTTCGTATAGTGGCAAAAGGACAAACATTTCAGCGTTTACTAAGTATATATTAGTAAAATATTTTCAGCACAACTTCGAGTATTAGAGAAAAAAAAAAGAAAAACAAACTTTTCAACGTTTTAGTCCATTTCGTATAAAGGTATACCTCGGGTTACGTCGTTACGAGTTAAGTCGTTCTCGATTACACGTCGTTTGTAAATATATATATATATATATATATGGAAAAAAAATTGTCATTTTATTCGACTTCACATTTGTCAGCCACAAATATTGAAGTCGTAATATCACTAGAAAAGCGTTAAAAGCACATGAAATCATGTTACTCTACAATAAATAAGAATAAAAATATATAAAATCATATTAAAATACGTACATTTACAGTAAATGTTAATATAATCATCATAAGTTCTAGAGAACGAAATATGAAAACATCCGTGTTGAAGTCTATTAAGTTTCATCACTCTATTTAGAAGCAAGGTGAAAGTGCATCAGCTGACGAACAAGCAGCAGCCGATTTTCCTAAAGCATTGGTTAAGATCATTGAAGAAAACCGGTTTCTTCCTAAAGAGATTTTTAATGTTGATGAAACTTGATTATATTGGGAAAATTTTCCAGATCGTTCTTTCATTGGTAATGCTAAGCATAAGGCTATATCACTGACAAATTATTTTATTCACAATACTGTATGTATATATCATAAATACTGTAATATGCAATGGGAAGTGCTTATTTGCAGTTTATAGTATGGTTATTTCGACTTAAATCGTTTTTCGACCTTAGTCGTGACCTCTGGAACCAATTAACGATGTAGGGTCAGGTAGACATGTATCATTCAAGTTTAAGAAAAACTTCATTGATTTTATTTGCTATTTAAAATAAAACAAAACTTGGCGTTTCGAGACAACTTTTTCTCGTGGGATTTGATATAAAACTTCCCTTGTTATAAAGGCACCTTTCTTCTATATTCAATTGGGGAAAAAAACTACATTCGTTTTTTTTTATATATGGCACAGTGGATAAAGTTAGATTCAGTGACAGGACTCAAATAGTTGTGAGTTCAATACCCGGTTATGGGTAAAAGGGGAATTAACAGGAGATAACTGATAACTGACATCCATTAAAACATGGCACGTGGAACTAGAACAGTCTACCCCAGTGAGTGAAATAAAGGGTTCCGTTCGACATTCTAGCCACCTGAAGAAGGCCGGAGCGTACAACGGCCGAAACGTTGTAATAAATATGGCGACAAAGATAAGGACAATAGTTCGAATAATGTAAATAGTGTACATAATGCCTCATCTCAGAAATATATACGGATACAATTGACTTATACTTAGAGATCAAGTGCATAATACTAACGGACAGTGCAAATATTCTTTGTCGTTTTCGAAGCTGAAGGTACGGTCGAGTAATGGATAGCGGCTCGGATTGAGGAGTCGGAGAGCCGAGTTCGAATTCCAGTCGGATCGATTACATTTACTTACGTGCTTATACCCTTGGGAAAGGTATGAATCCTCTTCTTCTAACCCCCCCCCCCAAAAAAAACAGCTATGAGTAAATAGCAGGACAGGGTTCTATAGCCTTCGATGACAACTTGTCTACCGCAGAAAGAAATGGCAACCTACAGCGGGGGAAAATCTGCTTCGTTAGTTATGTATCGAAAGATACATTATCACCTAAGCGTGTAGCCCGCATGACACATAACTGACTGAAGGTATGCATGTGGTGTGTGTCAGAGAGACTTGGTAGTTATTTTATCAGAAACTTTGAAATAAAACGAACTGACAAAAGGGTATAAAATATTTTCAATGGTTTATAGTAAACGAAATAAGCTAATGGTGATTTTAAGGAAAAAGAAATAAATTATGTAATGTTAATGAAAATTCATTAAATTAAGTATGCCACGTATGCAAAACAAATAATGTAACGAGGATTTTTAATCGCTGTTGCATGATGATTCTTTCTCTTCTAATGTCGTTCTCAACTTTTTCCGCATTTCGTTTTGCTCTTGTTCTTGAATTTTTTTAAACGAAAGACACTTTTTAACTCTGCGTGCGTTATTGCAATCGTCATAGTTGAATGCTGGCTTTCTTTCCATAAAATTAACAACATTTTCAATAGCTTTTTCAATTTCAGTCCAGGTTTCATCACAATCATGTTTTTCTACTTCCTTGTTCATTGTGACGGTGTGAACGCTGGAGCATAGTTTCTTTGGAAGATTTTATATCCTACAATGTTGACTTTCTTATGTTGAACACAGCCATTAGTTACAATGAACTTTCGCCAGCGTCTGCTCTGTTTACAATTTCTACTTTTTGCGATAACTCCAAAGTTGTTCTTTTCCTCTTATTCCCATCATCTTTTGCACCAATACAATATATTAGGGCGAAGTAAGCATAAGCAATTATCCAAAGTAAATTTCCTGGAAAACAGTAATTTCAAATCAGTTACATATCACCCAAATAGTTCAAATATACACATCAAAATCATATCGTGATATGCGGGATTCCGGATATGAGGAATTCTTGATATGAGGTATTCTGGATATGAGGTATTCCGGATATGAGGGATTCTACTGTATTTTTATTTATTTGGTTAAAAGAGAGTCCGTTGTTATTCGGTGTAGCAAAATGTTCGTTTATAAGGCGGATATTGGTAGCAGTCTGGAGAAATGTAAGTTTCTTTTTGGTAGTGGGTAGATTCGCTGTCAGAACTTGGTAGTAGTAGTCATCTTAGAAATAGTTCAGCGTCAATCTATTGTTTTTCTCGGTCCTAAGTAGGACAGAAAATATCATTGACCTCTTGACTACTTCACGCGTCACGTATGACTGGTTTCTTGTTTCGAGTCTCTTGTTTCGTTGTTTCTCTGCTGGTCGCTTTTCCTCGTCTTGCTCAGAGCTGTGAGCTTATATCCTTTTGACCAGGCTCCTCTACTCTCGGCGCAAACCTTGGTTTCGGCTGACATCAAAAGTCTCTTTGTGTCAATTTTTTTGATTGCAAAAAAATATTTTATTTTCGGCGTTTCTTTCTTTACATTTTTTTTTTATAACGGAAGTTATGCGTGGAGCCTGCCTGATTTTTGGTAGTTTTCAGTCACAAATAAATAGGCTCTGGTCCTGCAAACGTCCGGCATTTTTCGGTCGGGTATACTCTTTTCTTCTTCTTTCTTTTTTATTTGAGTGTTGCATTCTCGTTAGTTGAGAGAGAAGGAGAGAGCGAAGGAGAAAGAGATAAGGGTTTTAAAGAAGAGCAAATGCTTTATTTTTACTTTGAATTATTTTTATACATACATATATATGATTTTCATATTTTATTTTTTATCGGGTCTCACTACTGAATCTCGAATCTAATCTACACTCTTTTTATGGATGACATCAATTTAAAAATTATTAACTTGATATTAAATATTCTCGAAAGGAAAAAAAAAAGGTTTGAATACTAAAGTGTCTCTATAGATACAGCCTTAAAATATTAGATTACTTAAAATATTTGTTAATTTGTAAAAATTACTACGTAGTTAAATAAGTTCACTTAAAATTCGCAAAATTTATGTCACTTCTGTTCATCCATCTGATGACTTCTAACTTCAGCTGTCAATTTTCAATACATCAATCAACACCTAAAAACAAACCACCGTGGTTAAGAGATGCTTTTCCTATTTTCTATTACGTTTTTTTCCGCTAAAAAAGTAAGTAATGTTTGTTTTAAAGTATGTTTTATTTTTGCAAGATTTTTAAAATGGAGAATTAACATTTGTCTACAAATGTCTAAACATTTTAGATTTTGGTGAAAAAACAAAACAAAATCAGTTTATTCTAATCAGTATAAATTCAGTTTTAAATACACCAAAGTATTTTGCTTACTATAGTAAATTTATTCCTTTAGCTTTGAATTAATGCTAAAAAGAAAACTTCAAGAAAGATTTTTTATTCGTAAAAATACATTTTAAAACCTAGGTATCTTGAATCTGTGAACACACTTTAATTTACGCCTTATATAATTAAATAATAAATTTAAAGATATATATTTATTTTGTAAAAATACAAAATTGTGGCTCAAGGCCGAAGGGGGGAAATGGGGAGAGGCTGGCCTATCCTAGTCCTGGTTAATCAGAATCACGACCCATCCATTCATTACAATTTGCCCATTCACCACAAGAACTCATCCATCACAACTCAATCCTGCATATACCATAATATTGCATATTCACAGGGGACCAACAGCCCATGATGGAAAAATTTCATTTCATTGTCCATAAAGTTTATTTATATGAAAATTACATGATTTATTAAATGATGGGGGCGGGGGGGGGGTTATGAAACTAGAAAACAAAGTGAAAATGATATATTAAAATGGATATTTATTGCATAAAAATACAAGTCTGGCACAAGGCCGAAAAAGGGGGGTTGAGGCTGGTCTTTACTAACTATCTTATACCTAGCTAATCCGATTCACGACCCATTCACTCATTACAATTTACACATTAAGTTGAAACCAAAAGTCTGACATTTTAATATACCGTAAATTGTAAATGATATATTAAAATGTCAGACTTTTGGTTTCAACTTAATAATTGTAAAATAAAAAAAATAATAATCTCTCAGGTACATAAAAATGATTCAAATTTAAAAGCAGTTTTTGTTTTAAATTGAGCGAGCTATCACTAATAACCACGAGAATTAAGTGACGTCACATAACGATTTGGTTCCAGCTGTTTTAAAATTACATCGCTTCTCGGCCTTTTGGCTAAGATCAAAGTGTACCGCCCCTTCAGGGTCGGTGCCGATCGTTCGTTTCTCGGCTCCAAGGCTAAGATCACGGTGTAGTATCTGTTCTCAGATTACTCTCTGGACGATCGCCTATGGAGTGAGATTCGATCTCTGATACAGGCCGGTCGCAGGGATTCGTCCCTGCGCTGGTAGTATCGCAGCTAAGACTAGCTATGACCAGCTTGGACAAGCTATGACCAGCTAAGACCAGCCAAGACCAGCTATGACTAGCTAAAGCCAAAGCACTGCGACCCGGGTGAAAATTCGGGTCCATTCCCCCTCCCTTCCCACGTTAAACTCCGACCTTGTGTCACAACCTGGCCCTGTGGGAGGTCAAGTAAATCCCGTGTAGTATCTGCTCGCTGAATGATCGCCTTTAGGCCGGGATCGATCACTGATACAGGCCGGTCGCAGGGATTCGTCCCTGCGCTGGTAGTATTCGCGGCTACGTCTGACTAGCTATGACCAGCTCTAACCAGCTTGGACAAGCTATGACCAGCTAAGACCAGCCATGACCAGCTATGACCAGCTTGGACAAGCTAAGACCAGCTAAAGCAGCGGCCCGGGTGAAAACTCGGGTCCACTCCTCCTCCCGTCCCACGTTAAACCCCAACCTTTTGGCTGAGATTCGATCACTGATACAGGCCGGTCGCAGGGATTCGTCCCTGCGCTGGTAGTATCGCGGCTACGTCTAACTAGCTCTGACCCGCTTGGACGAGCTATGACCAGCTATGACTAGCTATGACCAGCTTGGACAGGCTAAGACCAGCTAAAGACCAGCGACTCGGGTGGAAACACTCAGGTCAAACCCCCCTCCCTTCCCACATTAAACCGACCTTGTGTCACGACCTGGCCCTGTGGGAGGTCAAGTAAATCCGCGGCTTTTTGGCTAAGATCACGGTGTAGTATCTGTTCGCAGATTACTCGCTGAATGATCGCCTTTAGGCCGGGATCGATCACTGATACAGGCCGGTCGCAGGGATTCGTCCCTGCGCTGGTAGTATCGCAGCTAAGACTAGCTATGACCAGCTAAAGACCAGCTTGGACAAGCTAAGACCAGCTAAAGCCAAAGCACTGCGGCCCGGGTGAAAACTCGGGTCCATTCCCCCTCCCTTCCCACATTAAACCCTGACCTTGTGTCACAACCTGACCCTGTGGGAGGTCAAGTAAATCCCGGCCTTTTGGCTAAGATCAAAGTGTAGTATCTGTTTCCGGATGCTCGCTTCGATCACTGATACATGCCTGGCACAGGGATTCGTCCCTGCGCTGGTAGTATCGCGGCTACGTCTAGCTATGACCAGCTTTGACCAGCTTCGCCCACCGGCTTGGACAAGCTAGGACCAGCTAAGACCAGCCAAGACCATCGGTCCGAGTGGAAACACTCAGGTCATACCGCTCCTTCGTCCCTCGTTAAAAAACGACCTTGTATCACAACCTGACTCAGTGGGGGATCAAGTAGATACAAAGTGTAGTATCTGTTCCCGGATACTCGCTTAATGATCGCCTTTTGGCTGAGATTCGATCACTGATACATGCCTGGCACAGGGATTGGTCCCTGCGCTGGTAGTATCGCGGCTACGTCTAGCTATGACCAGCTCTGACCAGCTTGGACAAGCTAAGACCAGCAAAGTCCAGCGGCCCGGGTGGAAACGCTCGGGTCCTCCCTCCCCACGTTAAACACAGACCTTGTGTTACCACCTGACTCAGTTGGGGGGGGGGGTCAAGTAGATACCAAGTGTAGTATCTGTTCTCAGATCGCTCGCTTAATGATCGCCTTTTGGCTGAGATTCGATCACTGATACATGCCTGGCACAGGGATTCGTCCCTGCGCTGGTAGTATCGCGGCTACGTCTAGCTATGACCAGCTTTGACCAGCTCTGACCAGCTTGGACAAGCTAGGACCAGCTAAGATCAGCCAAGACCAGCTATGACTAGTTATGACCAGCTCTGACCAGCTTGGACAAGCTAAGACCAGCTAAGACCAGCAAAGGCCAGCGGCCCGGGTGGAAACACTCGGGTCCCCACGTTAAAAACCGACCTTGTGTCACAACCTGACTCAGTGGGGGGTGGGGGGGGGGTCAAGTAGATACCAAGTGTAGTATCTGTTCTCATCAGCTTAATATCTGATCGAACTTTTTGGAACTTTACCTTGGAGTACATACTTGGACATTACCTGGATTACCCTTGGACCAATCTTTTGGATTTTTACCACTTGTACGTCTATGGCAAATCAATATTAAGATTATATGTCTTTTTATTTTTATTTTTTATGGCATGGTTTGGACATGTCAGAAGGCACGAGAGGCCCGTGCAAAAGCATCATGCAAGGCACCATTGAAGGTGGACGTAGGAGGGGACGCCAACGCAAAAACTGGTTGGACAATGACAAAGTATGACTATACCAGATGGCTGCCATTGATAAACTGTTGTAGAGGAGATTCAGTGTGGCTCCTGCATTCGGATCCCCCCCCCATACAATTACAAAAGTTTAGTGGATGATGATGATGATGATGATGATGATGATGATGGTAATTTTATTTTTATAATTTCATCCCAAGCTAGGCGATAAAGCCACTAAGATGCAAGTGGTTACTGTGAGTGACCTGAGAAAAAAATCGTTATTTAGGAGAGAGGACAATAAAAGAACAGTAGAATATTTATATATGCAAGGTCGGCTTTAATTGTCCTTAGCTACGGCATTTCTTGACGACCCTTTTTCTTATTGCATGGTCTGAAGCATTGTTCGACGGCTTTTCTTTCGGCAGTCTCATTCCATTTCCTAGGAAAGTGAGCCTTCTTTTCATGGCTTTGCTCCAACTTCCGCATACAGTCTTGTAATAGTGATTTTCCAAGCGTAGCTTAGATGTGGCACAAGGCCGAAAGTATGAGGTACCCAGTGAGGATCGAACTCACTACTCAGTCGTAATTGTTCTAGCAAGACAAGCTTGTTAACCATTACACCACCTCGAGGTGCCCATTCATTCTTGTAATATGTCTTTGTTCAACATCTTGCATAACCAATGGATATTGAGGGCAATTGTAAGCAATTTTCTTTGAAAAGCATCAATATTTTCTCATCTGTACTCGTAAGTCCCCAGAATTCTGAATTGTTCAGGCGCATGAAAGAATTAAATTAAAATTTAAGAGCCATTCTTTATAGGAATTTGTTTTGTTTTGTTTGTTTTTTGGGGTTTTTTTTTTAAATTGAGCGAGTGTCTATTATCTACGACAGTGACGTCACACAACGGTTTGGTTTCAACTGCTTGAAAAAATATTAGTAGTTTATATTTGTGTCAAAAGGTAAAAGAAGATCAGAATGGAAGTTCTCCACACGAGCAATAATACATTCGTTGGTATGGCAAATGAATGTCGTTTTTCATACTGTCTTTAATGCAACCACTTTTCAAAAGTTTTTGTAAAATAAAGAATCAAAAATATTTATTGTAAGTCCTTATTCTTTCATCATATCTATTTTTCATCAGCAGTCGCTAACGAGTTCAAACTTTTGTGTACCTAGTTAATGTGAGTAAGTATTGTTCCAGGCCTGTTCCCGGCTGCCTCTTTGGCTATGATCCAAGTCAAGATTCCCAACCTCCCCAGTTTGTTTTTGGCCGTCTTTTTATCTCGACTTTTTATTTTATTTTTATTCCCCATGTCCGTCTATATTTTCACCTTTCCCACTCCCTTAGTGGGCGAGCTTCTTGATTTTGTCCCATGGACAGAATACAGCGGCTTCTGAGTTTTTTTAGGGTTGGACGGGCCCTACTAATATCACTTATATTTAGTTGATTTTGTGTTTATGTTTAGTTTGTTTTAGGGTTCATTCCCTCCCCTTTCATTTTTCATTATAAATTTTTATATATAATTATTCATTATCATTAAATTTTTATGGAATGGGGCGCGTTTTGTAGGACCCCATTGTGAAGATGCGGTATTATGGTGTATGGAGGATTGATTGGTGACGGACGAGTTTTTTGTGGTGAATGGGCAAATTGTAATGTGGGAATGTGTTGTGAATCGGATTAGTTAGATATAAGATAGTTAGTGACGACCAGCCTACCCCCCCCCACACTTTTTTGGCCTTGTGCCGTAATTGTGTATTTTGCACAATAAATAAACAAAATAACGAGATGCGTTTGCGAGAGTGCAGAGAATGAGAGATGGTTAATCGTGTTTAGTTTCTATTAGATCACGTGAAGCCATTCCGTGTTGAAGAAAACAGTGATCATTTGAATGAAGTGAATTTATTGAAAAAAAGTTTGAAGTAACTACAAACAAAATGTTTTGTTTTTGTTGTTTTTTGCTACCCCCTGCCAGTCGCAATGGCGGAGAAAGCATGCCCTCGCACCATCGCCAGGGAGACACGCTGCAAGAGCCGCTCCGTTTCGCGACGCTCATCCCTTAATCGAGACGCCATCGAACGAGGGCCAATAACCCCAGAAGTCTCCACTGCCACAGGAGTAAAAAAATATATTTGAAAATCTCATGAAAACTCACAAATCATTGTGAGTGAGCCTGATCCCCAAAGTCTAAACAAAATTTTATACACAATTGTACATATTGCCATTTTTAACTCATGGGCTGGTTTTCCCTAGAAGGTCCCAAATGTGTGTGAGATATTTTGTTGTATGAAGTATCGAATGGTGGCTCGATATATATATATATATATATATATATATATATATATATATACCTAATTGTACATATTGGGTTTTTTAATTCAGTAGTTGACAAGTATGTGTGGGGTATTTTGGTGTGTAGTGGACTTGTGCGGTGTGTGAATGTAAGGAGAGAAGATGAGTTATCTCTAGGTTATGGCTTCCGCTGGCCGGTCCAGCTACATAAGAATGTTGGACTTTAATGGAGTCCAATGAAAGCAAAAGAAAACAAACGAGACCGATATATATGTACAAAACAAATATATAGTAATACGTGAATTACAAATAGATTAAAACACGAGTTACAATACATTGAAGACATGAATAAAATGTTACGGTGTCTGTATGGAAAGTTGTGCGTGTGTTGTTTTTAGTTGAATGTCCGTACGGGGTGAATTTTGTTTTAGCGTGTTCCCAGAATATGGGAAACGCTGGTTGTGTATAAGAGTTCACATATTGGAAATTTTTAGAGAAAGTTTTTTGTACCTCGCCCCACGTGCGAGGTTTCGGCCCGCGGCCGAAATCGATATAGTTGCTCACACGTGCGCGTAAGCAGAGAAAGAAAGAAAGAGGCGAAAGGTCAACCAGTATTTATACTCCCGGGAGAGAGAGACCCCTGGTGACGGGTTAAGGAAATGAAAGGGAGCTAACTGCGACAGGTGTATGAAGGAGCGAATGCTGACGGATATATTCTTATGGTGAATGAGTAATTTGTAACGAATGAATGTGTCGTGAATCCGATTAGCTAGGTATAAGATAGCTAGTGATGACCAACCTTGACCAGTTGCACTCTTTTTTCGGACTTGTGCCACAATTACTGTATCAGCAATAAATTTTAGACTAATCAAAATTGGTCGTGCCTAACTGTTGTGTCCAAGTAAATGATTAAAGAAATAACAAAACAAGTGTTACAGATATATCATATATTAAACAGTAAGTACAACAGAAGAGTATTACACGACCAGTGAGTGTGTGTCGGTTGGCCCAGCGTTCAATCTATTCGGCTGTTAAAATTTAACAGCCCACCCCCAACGAGGGTTGTATGTCGCACAAGGCCGAGTTTACCGTGGGTTCTCAGAAGGATTTGGTTGTACTAATTCGGTAGATATATGAAAGTTCTTGTAATAATATGGTTGTTAATAAATATTTCTGTTTTGTGTTGTGTTCGGCACGGTGAATGAATTATCTGCAAGTGATAAATTTATCATTAAAAAGTAATAATATTAAACACGAGAAAGTGATATTGGTGTAAAACTTAACTGTGGTCTTCATTCCCGTGGCCGCCTAAATTCATGTGAGCTTGTAATGGATCTAAGAAGGTTGCGTGAATATTTAAGATTATGCTGCAAATAAAATATGCAATATCCACAAACATAAATTATAAGAAATGGTCAAATGGTAATTATATTCAATTCCGACAAAAAATACATGTTTGAAACAACAGATTAAATTTTATATACACAATTTACAATTTCTTTGTTTGTAATGATGTGTGCAAAAGTATAGAGGAAAAGTTCTTTGCTGTTTCGGAAATGTTCGATGTCTAAAAAGTTGTCTGCCTTTGATTAAAAAGGTTGAATTTAACTCAGACAAAAAAATTTTCTATGAATACTTTACCATAACATTAAACGCCGCCGATCGTGGGCCAATCGAGCAGGAAGATCAGTTCAACAACCAAAGAGAGGACATTATCCAAAGAAGATCATGTTGAGTGTATGATTGGATATTGAAGAATTTGTCCATTACGAACTGTTAAACAACAATCAAACAATTACAGCTGATCTGTAATGTGATCAGCTTAGTCGTTTGAAAACAGCTTTGAACCAAAAGCGACCTCTCCCAGTGTATTGAAAAGGTGTCGTTATCCATCACGATAATGCTCGTTCTCACACAGATCGGCTGACTAAGAATCTTTTGGAATAACTTGGTTGGGATTGCTTCATCCACCATATTCTCCTTACCTTGCTCCTTCTGTATATATAAAGATTGTCCCTCAAAATGTATCCGTGTCTATCGAGGTTGTTCTAACGAGTAATCCTCCTTGGTACCTCTTCCTCGTGAATTTAAACGTGCTATTAGATTGGCAGCTAGGTCTCATCGTTTTACTGTTAAATTAGCGAGATGTGACCGCAAGTTCTATTCTATCTGGTTTTTTCTCTCTTTTTCTCTCTCTGTATTCGGCTCTTCAAAAAGTGTGGTTCGTTCTGCACAAAGCCTTCATCACTATAACCAAAGCATATGTTGGTTCCTAGGAACTGAATTGCTTGACATTCATACTTCAGAAAAGTAGGGAGGCATGGTGGAGTAATGGATAGCGGCTCGGATTGAGGAATTGGAGAGCCAAGTTCGAATTCCAGTCGAATTCATTACATTCATTTAATTGCTATTACCCTTGGGAAAGGTATGAATTCTCTTTTTCTCCAGCTATGGGTAAATAGCATGACAGACTGCCATCAAAGAATTAATTGATCTGTTCTTTTTCTTTTTTTTTAACGTTACTGTGACTGGTCCCATGTACTTGAAATTACTGCGACTGTTTATCATGCCACACATTCAAGATGATTTTGAAGATTAGGAGTTTTATTCCCAGCAAGAGGTGGCACCCGTCAGGTCACTCTATGAACTGACGTCGCTAAGCAGCCGTCACGTGACCCTCGTGGGTTTATCCCAATCAAAGAGAGATAATGACCTTTTGTATACCTACAGTAGCGTTTAAGATTTAGTAGCAACAAAAACTGTTCAGTGATTATAATTATGGTAAAACTACTCAACAGCTTTGTCTCTATTTCTGAGATGACGTATTGTAACTATTTACACTATTTACATTGTTCGGGCTGTTATCCTCATCTTTATTGCCATATTCACAGTCTATATTTCTAAGATGAGGTATTGTAACTATTTACATTGTTCGGACTGTTGTCCTCATCTTTATTGTCATATTCAACTTCAACATCTGTCTATATTTCTGAGATAATGTATTGTAACTATTTACACTATTTACATTGTTCGGACTGTTGTCCTCATCTTTATTGTCATATTCAACTTCAACATCTGTCTATATTTCTGAGATAATGTATTGTAACTATTTGCACTATTTACATTGTTAGGTCTGTATTGAAGCTGTGGTTCCATACTGTACAGTTGGGGTGTACGGGACCGAAGAGAGCGGATATTGTCGGTGCATGTACCTTAGTTTCTCAGAACTACCAAAAAAAGGGTTATTTTTCATTATTTGGGATTACTGGGTTTCTCAACATCTGAATGTTTAAAAGACAGTTTGGATCAGCTAGGCGCTTACTCTTTTTGTCATAAACCAGTTTAGGATTCAGATATGGTGAAACCTGGAGCTTCATAAAAGTCTTGTTTAAAAAAACGATGAACTTCTTTTATGTGTTCCTTCAAGATGCAGTTTATTATGGCTCACCCCATCTTATTATCCTTTCCAGCTTTTAGAAATGCCACTAAGACACATGGGGCTACTGGGAGTGAAAGAGAATGAGAAAACTTTAGAAGGAACTAGAAACCCAATCCTAAACAGGAAACAAGGGGTAAACCTCTACTCTTGTTCAAGAGACCAAGCAGGAGTGTGAAGGCAAATCTATCTACGACAATTGAGGAGGAAAAAAATGAGGTAATTAGTAAATAAAATTGTCAGAGTTCAGGCGGAGACGTTAGAAGTAAACTTTAAGAGGGACCGGAAACTCAATTCAAAACAGGAAACAAGGGATAAACTTCTACTCCTGTTCGAAAGAGGATTATGAATCGGGTGATAGGTAGACCTCCTTATGATGTCTCCTGTCTGTTCCAATGAACCATAATATTTGACTTTTTTTTTAATTACCCGATCTTGGGATTGAACTCACGGCCGCCAGTTGGTTAGTGCAACACGTGTTCAGGGGACGAGATATATAATATCAGAAGAACGAATTAACAGATTCCAGATGCTCTTTCTTCACGTACTCTTTGGCATTAATCTGTCAATTGCATTTGTTGTGATTAATCTAGCTTAAGCCCCCGTCTCTTGTAGCCATATTCTTGAGGGTAAACTCAACAACCAGCACCTTTGCTATACCAAGCAGCTCTACTGAATACACTCACCACATGTAAATACCTTTTAACCCTTCATCTGTCATTCTTCGTATGACGGATATATTTCTCCCTAACCTTAAATGTTATACTTATCATATTTAGTGTTTTACTTTTACTGGTATTTCTTTCCAGTTACGTCCCTTTTAGAGTTTCAGTTGGTTAACGATAGGAGTAGGTTTAGTTTAGGTATAATGAATCAACTGGTTCCGACGAATACCGCTGGCATTTTGTTACGATATTTCCTTTTAGAGTATTATTATTATTTTTTATTTCCTTTGATATCTGGCGTTTGCACATTTCTTTCCGGGTCCCGCCCAGGGACCTAAGGTTAGAAATGGCATCATGACACTTTCCACTGCAAAAACAAATAATAATAATAATAATAATTACATAGATAAAGCCCTTCGTAAAGTGTGGGCTGTACTTGTCAAAACAATCTCAATCAATTGTATCTCTTTGAGGCATGGACTTCCAGGGATCCCTTCAATTAGTCTACTGGAATCTTTTCCAACCAGTCCAAGGACTCCGACTACAACAGGGATTGTTGATGTTCACATGTGCCACATTTTTGAGTCGAGTGCAGTGAAGAAAGAGGTCATAACATGTCGATACTCTATTATTATTATTATTATTATTATTATTATTATTATTATTATTATTTAAATCAAGGAAATGCTGAAGCAAAAACTTCAGTTAAAGGCACAGAGAACAAGACGATACGAAAAACGGTGCAGGTTCTATCGTCAAAATAAAATATTCCAAAATGACCTTAAGAAATTTTACAGGGAAATTGGAAATGCACCTATACATGTCGAAACGCCACCATCTATTGACAATATGCAGACATTTTGGGAGAATATTTGAAGCAGGCCAAAGGAATATAACCCAAATGCAGAATGAATCCAAAGTAAAGAAAAACGAATGATGGATACACCTCTGCACGAATGGGAAAATATAACCACAGATGATATCAGGCAAGCTCTAACGAAATCCCCAAAATGGAAAGTGCCCAATTTCTGGCTCTATCGTCTCTCATCAATGCATAAATCCCCTGTAAAATCTCTATCAATGCTTGTAAATAATCCCGATGCAATCCCGGATTGGATCACTGAAGGCATTACATATCTCATGCCAAAAACGAGTCAAACAGATGATCCGAAAAATTACAGACCAATAACATGTCTCTCCACCACGTATAAGTTGATCACGTCTGTCCTGACGAACCGAACTTACTCTTTTTTTGAAACAAACAACATTCTTCCCCTGGAACAGAAGGGATGCAAAAGAGGTTCATACGGCTGCAAAGATCAACTACTGATAAACAAAATTATCCTGGAAAATTGCAGGAGATGTTGTAGAAATCTTAGCGCAGTGTGGATTGACTATCGTAAAGCCTTTGATAGTGTTCTACACTGTTGGATCCTTAAGACTTTGGAAATGTACAAAGTTTCCCCTGTGGTAGTAAATTTCCTTAAGCACAGCATGGGAATGTGGAACCCCACACTATACTTAAATCACACCAGAGGCACTGCCATCTCCAACCGTCTGAATATCCGACGTGGAATCTTTCAAGGAGACTCACTGTCACCCCTTCTGTTTTGTTTGTCCTTAATCCCCATTACACATGAACTAAACAACACTAGCTATGGTTACAAACTAAATAAGAAAGTATTCAATCACCTACTCTACATGGATGATCTCAAACTCTTTGCCAAAAACGACAATGGGTTGAAGGGCCTCTTCAATATTGTAAAATGTTTCAGTGACGACATAGGTATGGTCTTCGGATTAGATAAATGTGCAAAAGTAACATTCAAGAAAGGGAGAATTACAGGAACACCCTCAATAGATTTAGACTCTGTTACAAAGATTAGGGAACTGGAACAAGATGAAGCCTATAAGTACCTAGGAATTAGCGAAGGAGATGGCATAAAACATACCCAAATGAAAGAGAAAGTAAGAAAGGAGTACTACAGGTGTGTGCGTCTAGTACTAAATACCGAGCTGAACTCAAAAAACAGAATATCAGCCCTGAACACCTAGGCTGTCCCTGTGGTGCAATACAGCTTTAACATCCTTAATTGGGCCATAGCTGACATTAAGCGAATGAACGCCAAAACAAGAAATCTTCTCACTTGCTACCGCATGCATCATCCCAAAGCTGATGTTGATCGTCTGTATGTGCCCAGATCCGAAGGAGGCGGAGGATTAGTTCAACTAGAACTGTCCTACAAAACTACAACAATTGGCCTTCAAAAATACCTAGAAACCACAGAAGACTGGATATGTATCAAAGAACATGAAAGTAGTAAGCGTCTTTATTCCGTAATAAAGGAAGCCAACAAGTTCAAAATGGAGTTTCAAATGGATGCAGAAATACAAGTAAAGCATAATACACCGATTGAAGCTGTAAAATACATAAAAAAGAAGGCAAAAACAAATGCAACCGACCAGATACAGAAACAATGGCAAGATAAACCGCTTCATGGCCAATACTCTGTCCGTACCAAACAAGCTGATGTAGACAAGCCCCGTACCCATCAGTGGCTGAGTAGTGCAGGGTTAAAAGCTGAAACGGAAGGTTTTATCCTTGCTGCAGAGGATCAGTGCTTGTTAACTAGAAATTATCAAGCACACATACTAAAATATAGTGTTAGCCCAAAATGCAGGTTCTGTGATAATTACCCAGAAACAATCGATCATCTTGTATCAGGATGCACGGTATTGGCACCCAATGAGTATAAAACACGGCATGACAGAGTGTGCCAATATCTGCACTGGAAAATCTGTAACTTCTACGGGAAGGAAACTGAAAGAAATTAGTAGGAACACCACCCAAATCCAATTACGGAGATAGGACCTGTTACAATTTTATGGGACTTCACAAAACACACTGACAGAACAATCAAAGTTAACCGCCCAGACATTGTTATTAGAGATCGCACACAAAAAGGTGCTTCCTTATTGATATGGCAGTCCCTGCAGACTGCAATGTATCTTTGAAGATCTTCAAAAACCTATCAAAATACAAGGACCTTGAAATCGAAATCTCAAAAATGTGGCACAAGGGAACATCAACAATCCCCGTTGTAATTGTATCCCTCGGATTGGTTGGAAAAGATTCCAGTAGACTAATTGAAGGGATTCCTGGAAGCCCATGCCTCAAAGAAATACAAAAAAGTGTTCTCACAAGTATAGCCCACACCTTTGCCTATGTAATATTTTATTTTATTTTTTTTTTTTGTTTTACAGTGGAAAATGTCATGATGCCGTTTCTAACCTTAGGTCCTTGGGCGGGCCCCGTAAAGGAAATAATACATATTAGAAATCAAAGGAAGAAGAAATAATAATAATAATAATAATAATAATAATAATAATAATAATAATAATAATAATAGCATTGTTATTAAAGACCACAAACAAAATAAGTGCCTCCTTATTGATATGGCAGTCCCTGCAGACTGCAATGTGTCTTTGAAGATATTCGAAAAACTGTCAAAATACAAGGACCTTGAAATCGAAATCTCAGAAATGTGGCACATGGGAACATCAACAATTCCTGTTGTAGTTGGAGCCCTTGGACTGGTTGGAAAAGATTCCAGTAGGCTGATTGAAGGGATCCCTGGAAGTCCATGCCTCAAAGAGATACAAAAAATTGTTCTGACAAGTACAGCCCACACTTTACGAAGGCTTTATCTATGTAATTATTTTTTTTTGCAGTGGAAAGTGTCATGATGCCATTTCTAACCTTAGGTCCCTGGGCGGGACCCGGAAAGAAATGTGTAAACGTCAGATATCAAAGGAAATAAAAATAATAATAATGACGACGACGACGACGACGACGACAATAATAATAATAATAATAATAATAATAATAATAATAATAATAATAGATGTAAAAGTCTTGTGCCTCCGCCGGAATCTATGAAACTGGGCCCTCATTCTACTACATGTCAATTTTCATAAGGTAGTATTCATATAAAATACAAATGTTATTGTAACCTAATTATGTACAATAATGGATCATATCCAATATAGGTTAAAAGTTCAACTAGAAAATTTGAAAATAAATACAATGTATCTAAATACAAATTAGAGACATGTCATAATAGATCATTCCATCTTAATCAACTTCTGTGTTTGTTTGGGATGACACAGAAGAAAATTCCCCCCTACACCACACACAAATAAGCATAAATAGATCGACTTTAAAAAAAAAACAGTTTCTGATGATCGCAAAAGCGCGAAACCCAGGGTTACAAACACATATCCATACAATTGAATATGTTAGCTCTCTCACAGATGTTGAGCACTTTCCGATAAGTAGCACACACACACATATATATTATATATATAATTATTTATTCGAAAATTATAACATAAATATGTTATAAAATCACTACAAAAATAGCCATTTTGTTTCAACACTTCTTGTTGTCTTATCAAGTGATCATGTTGAATGTCAACACCATCACTTGAAACAAAATGGATATTTTTGTAGTGATTTTATAACATATTTATGTTATAATTTTCGAATAAATAATTATATTTGCTCTACTTTGTATTGAGCACTCTTTTAAGAATAATATTTGTTGGTTATTGAAATTTATTCCGTATACACCAATCCTATACTTGTATATATATATATATATATATATATATATATATATATATATATATATAAAGTATATATGCACATTTCATTAAAAACGACTGACAAGGTGCTTTTATTTAGTTTTTTATATAATTTCTCGTGCGATCTAATAAAGTTTTTCTTTTCAGAGGATAAATTATATAAAAACTGTCCGAATGTTCTTTTTATCCGAGCGCTTTCGGCTATACATTTAGCCATTTTCAAGGATTATATTTCAACTGTTAGAATTAGAAATAGAAATAGTTTGTTATATGTATGTTTTATAAAGTGATTCATTTTTTTTTTGTTTCAAAACACGGTCAAGATATTATGTCCATGTTCAAAGTTAATATTATTAAGTGTTGGTTTGTTTGTTTTTATTAGTAAGGCTTCCATTATTTTTAGCCTTTTTTTATAATGGAAGACTATGTCCAATTCAAAAAAAAAATATATATATATACATACATACATATATATATACATATATATATATATATATATATATATATATATATATATATATATATATATATATATATATATATATATGTATGTAATTTGGCAGCGACTTTTCTTTTAAACATGTAGTATTAAATGTTAAAGACAACATAGTCTTGCATACGAGAAAATTCAAAAGAAAATATGCAAGACTATGTTGTCTTTAACATTTAATACTACATGTTTAAAATATATATATATATATATAAATCTGCGTGTGTATTCCATGTAAAATTAAATTTTATTACTAATTAAGAGAGAAAGAGAGAGAAAATAATCTTTTTATCATAAAAAAATTTAATTATATGTATCAAAATTCAAAACAAAATTTTTTATGACTTGATCAATATATAATTCAAATTTATTTTAAATCACTTTTCTTTCCCCGTCTATATAATTAAGGACCTAAATTTTTAATAAATTGAACAATCAGTCGATATGTGCATATGTATGTATAATTCCATCCACTTTCCTTTCTCTGTTATTTTACGAATCGGAACTGAAATGGTTAGTTAGCTCATCATCATTCTTTGTGCCAGATTGGTCATTTCAAATTATTCGTAGCAGACGCCGCGTCTAGAATCTGCCGGCATGCTTGACTTCAGACGCTGCCAGCATCCATTACATGTCGAAGCCAGGTACTTTTATTTATTCATTCCCCTTGTGAAGATATAAGTAATTTATGTTTTGGCCGGTGCCTTCCCTAGAAAAGACTAAAGACGGCTTAAAACGACCCACAAGTGTCATCCACTTCTTGCCTCTCTGCATGAGGAAGACAGATCAAGAAACAAAACTCTTGCAAGTAAATCAAAGGGAAATAACTAATTGGTGAATTGAGGGAGAGAAAAAAAAATTACCGTCTGGGTTCGGGTTTCACAATCCCTTGATTGTAAGTTATCGAATTAATTTTCTTTGAAAATATCCGTGAAAACTCTCTTTCGTCGAAGATTCATCACATTCCCATCCGTCTATTAATAGTAGTTTCCTTCCGTTATTTTTTTTTTTTAATTTGTTATCTATTTTAAGGGACAAATATTGATAAGGTGTAATTCATTTCCCTGCAATCGATCTCCGCTTTTGTCAAACGAAAACTTTGTGGATAAACAAATACTGAAAACAATCGTCGGAGATCAATCAATTTGAATTTTCTGTTTAAAAAAAAAAAAAAGAAACATCGATCCTATGAATAATTATAATTGTCCATCAGGGAAGAGGACTTCTCCCTATGCTGTCGCCCGTCGTCGTGACAGAAAACAACCCCATGAAATCCAAAATAACCTATGCGACGATATACAGATTTTAGAAGTATCGTTTCCTAAACCCGACATACAAAAAGAAAGATCTCGAAAGAGAAATTCATCGGAAAATAAGAAAGAGAATATTCCTTCTGAAGTTTATCAGAAATATTCGGGATGTCTCCTGGAATGCCAAAACGAAAATCTGGACGTTAGCTATTTAGAAGAAGACACGGAAAAGACACAAGAATGGAAGAGTTTAGATTTTAAGAAGAATATTCAGTTAAAAATGATGAATTGCAGCGAAGTATATTTCACCAAATCCGAAGAGAATTACATCCATGAAAGTGCCAAGCTCTATGTAATGAATTTGCTTCCAGACCAAAATTATTACCATCTCCCAGAAACAGGTTTTGATGATATTCAATTCCTTAATACTACAATTGAAGATGAAGCTCTGAAGAAAAACCAGTTTTACTTCACAAATTCCTTCAACCCCAAGAAAGGTAAACGGAGATCTTATAATAATTTTGATTGCTATGTAACTTCCCATAATGACAGTGAACAGCATGGAAACACCCATATTCTTCCAAAAGGGACACAACTTTTAAAACCTGCCAATAAATTGGTTGAACTTGTTGCTCAGGCAATAAACGATTCCCCCAATGGCCTCCTTCAAGTCCATCAAATATACAGTGCCTTACAAAACAAATATCCATACTTTCGTTTCATGGATAAAATGGCAATAAATAGCTGGCGGAGTTCTATTCGTCATGCACTTTACCAAAAGTGGTTTCGGAAAATCCACTTTAAAACTGAGTCTATTAACAGAAAAGGATGTTACTGGGCAATCAACTGGCAGTACAGTCCAAAAACTTGGACCCTACCTGGGGTTCAGAAGGTTACCCAGCTTTATTTTACCAGAGATTCTATGGAAATGCTACCCACAGATCTCCAATCAGTGGTCATTGTTCCTGAGAAAGATAAACAAGAAGGAGATGATTCTGTTTCTTACGCAGTGCAATGTGATTCTGCAGAAGAATTTCAAAACATTATTAATGTTACCCATGACTATGCCATTGAAATTAGGGATGAACAAAACAACAAAGAAATTTCAGAACTTGTCCAAGATCCTGACCCTGTACTGGTACCATGGTCTGCAGAATCATTGACCTCAAACAGTTTGACAGAACCAGGGACCCTGCTTCCAAAAGATTCTCAAGTGTCCCACGTGCCTATAACTCTGCAGATGGGAGCTGGAATCGACACCGAGATGCTGGACACTAGTCCTGATATTTGGCTGCAGCAATGTTCAGTCCCCTCAGTATGGCAGCAAAATGTTGAAGATCCAACCCTTTGCTATTCGGACACTCAACCCATAATGTTGACCACTCTACCTTATTCAACACCCCTAACCAATGTATGGAAGATTGGAAACTAGGAATAAGTTATGTTATGATAGGAGTTTCATTAATTTCCTAATTTGTATAGGAATTGGAAGTTGTCTTTCATTTTGCAAAAATTGATTTTTTCAATTTTTTGTAATATTAAAGCACAAAAACTGAAGGTGTTTTCATTTAGTATTAAAGTTCATTTCTTTAATTAACCTGGTTTATGATTTTGCCTGATAGAAGTTGTTATAAAAGCAAGTTGTAAGTTTCTTGAACAATTTGTGTTTGATTTCTTTTAGTAGATTTTTTTTGCATTTTTACTTGGAATTTAAAATAAATTCTCTAGTCTCCAAGCCAAACCTTCAATGTGCTTCACTATGAGTGAACTAATAAAATTTGGCTGTTTTACAGCTTTTCTCAAGCTTTGTTTTATAAATATTTCAAGCACAAATGAAAAAAGCTATTCATTTTATTTTTAATTCTTGGAAGAATTAAAATTATTTATTTTATTCTACCTTAGTCTATTAAATGATTTTTTCAGACTGTAAGTAATCTCAAAAAAATTATTTGCTAAACATTTTTGGTGAGTTACTGTCAAGTTAAAAGAATACTTTTTCTGTTTTAGCCATTTGTAAAATTGTCCATATTTTGGTTTTTCTTAAAATTACATTTTTTTCTGATGTTTATTTCTTTGTCAGATTTTATCAATTTAATGTTTGGAAGATGATGAAATTTCTTGTAGAATTTACAATTCACTTACTAGTTGTAACTAATCATATCAGAGGCAGGAATTATTAAACAGCTATGTAAAAGATTTCATTCACTCATTATTACATATATATTAGCAAGGCAAATTCAAGTGGTAGGAGAAAATGAAACATTAATCTGAATTGTATTTAAGTGCAAACTGGATTTGAACCCAGTATATATAGATAGGTTTTTGGCCTTTTTTTTGCTGCCTACTGATTTTACTACGACTACATCATTCCTTGACTTTATTTCAATTATTTTAAATATTTCTTGTTAAAAATAAAAATAAAATGAAGATTAAATAATTTTTTACCTAAATTTTGTTATAGAAAATTTCACATATAATCTGTTTTGAAAATCAGAAAAAATGGGATGATGAGTGGTTAGGAATTAATGCAAACATTACTGACAGAATAAGGCTTTTATGTGTAATGTAAACACATTGCTAATTATTTGACTATAGGAGTGCATTGAAAACCAGGAAGAAAGGTTTTTGTCAGTGGCCAGGAGTTAATGCAAGTATTACTAACAGAATAAGCTTTTATAAGTAAAATGTAAATGTATTGCTAATGATTTTCCTGTAGGAATACACTTAATCTGGAAGACAGGTATTGTCAATGTTCAGGAAATACTAGAAAGGTTACTAGAGGGCTTTTATATGCATAATGCAAATGCATTGTTAATGTTTTATAGGAATGCATTTCAATTCACTTTTGCAACAGAAATGCATTTAAAATTATTTAACAATAGAAATGCACTGGGAATCAAAATGATTGTAATTGCCAAGGATTAATGCAAATATTACTGTCAAAATAGGGCTATTATATATATATATATATATATATATTCATTTAAAATGATAATATTTGAATTAATTACTCAAAGCTTTATTTTTTATTTAATAGTATTTGTTTATTATTTTATGACTTAATTATTCACTCTTAAGAAAAAGGAAAAAACTGAACTGCTATAATTTAATCTGTAATTGAAGGTAAGTATTTTTTTACATTTTTAACTTATTTTTCTACAATTACTATAGTATGAAAATATCTGAAATATTTGAAAGCTTTGCAATAAGGAATCAGTGACTGATTTATTGTCACTATTTTGGGGAAAAAGACATTTTTATAATTTTTTCCTAATATTTGAATTAATCATTATTTTTAAAAAAATAGATATCATGGGGTATCTATATTGTCTAAGTCACAGAAACATCTGCAAAAACTTAGCCAAAAGGCAGATCATAGCTCAAAGTGAACACCATTCTAACTAATGTTTTACAGAGGTTTGTCAGCATATACACATGTAAAAAAAAAATGAAAAACCAATTTCAAATGAGAAAAGGTACATGTAAGCATTTCATCCAATACATGTTGATGGGATTTCAATTTCATCTTGTGACGTCACAATATCTTATATAGTTGGGTATGTGGCTGTAAGTTTGGGTTCTACCACCAACTTTATATGACTAGTGATCATTGTAGTGTTTCAAAATGGTGTTTGGTGACCATTGTTGACTGAGTCAGTTATGATGACACATTTGTTTCCCACTACTTTCTTGCGACCGATATATTCAAGGGCCATCACTGCCACTTGTTGAAAATCAAATTAGATATCTTTTCAGTGAAAGAGAGAGAGAACTTCCTTGAGATACCAAATAGAATATAGTCTGAAAAGACTGCTTTTATTTCCTTTAGTAGAAAAATTCACTGACTACTTGTTAGTGAAGTAAAGAAAGAGGGAGAAAATGAGGGACCCTTAATTTTTTTTTCTTTTATTCTTAGCAGTTTCAGGCCTGCATGTTTGATTATAAGTAAAAACTCTCACTGAAAAATTTGAGGGAAAAACTCATTTTAAATCCCTTGTGTTCACATTAATTAATAATTTATTATGTCCCACCATTTGTGGGTAAATAAAAAGACACTGGAGCCCACTACATCTACTTTGATAAACGAAACAATTTTCTTTATTTTCTTATATTTCCGTTTTTTGTAACTAATGCCAATCTTTAAATTGGGGTTTATAACTTATAATATGATGATTAAGTGCGACCATCTGCTAACCCTGTCAGACTACTCAAGTATGTTTCATTCTGATACTCAAGAAAATTGCCTTCAACTCTCTACCATTTATTTGTTTAATTTCCTGCTTATGAGGATTTTCGCATGTTGGTGAATTTTCTCAATTTAAATGGATATATTTATTTTGTATTTCAGAAATACTAATGTATTTCCAACAACATAAGTGGGCTATTTGTTAAATATTATTTCTTATGAGTTACAAAATAAATCCATTTTTTTAAAATTTTCGACAACAATCCTTAAATTTTTTTTTTTACTTCATACACATAATGTCACCTTTAGCACCAGACAAGAGATGGGAAATAGAAAAACGCTACCCTAGAAAGGCTTAGATTTAACAGCTCCCTATCTTCACTGAAACATGTAACCTAAACCCTTGTTTGCCTTATCCTGCTATATAGCAGATAAAAAAAGAAATACTTAAAAAGATAAAGCTTTAATGTTACCAGGAAAGGATTTCATTTCATTTACTTGTAAAGTTTAACACTAAAAATATTTACTTATATGGTGTTGAGACAAAATTTGTATACTTGTATGAGAGAATACTGAAAAGTTCTCAGCCTAACCACAAAAGTATTCTAAAAAAATTATTTGGTCAGATTTTGAGAACTGGATTGAACCAAAAAATCTTCAACACTTCCTTATATATAATTAAGTTTAAAGCTGAAAATAATAAAAATAAATTTTCTGTCAGTTGTACGTTTTCAACTAATTTTTGTTTCCAGATTCAAATATATATTTTTTTAGAACTGTGATGTTTTCTAGGACCCATAATGAGGAAAGTGTGATTGGAAAATCTGATACTCCCAAGACATATTGACGGCAAGAGGGACAGAGGAAAGCAGCGAATGACCTATCTAACAAGCATGTGTAAATGGATGGCAGAACGGATTGAGAGAGATAATGAAAAGACAAACCTTGCTAAGAGCTACAAAGGACAGGAAGTTGTGGAGATTAATTTGATTCATTCGTTTTTTACAACTTATCAACCCTTTGTGGGTTATTGTTGTAACCCAAGGAAGGTTACCGAATAGAATAATCTCACGACGGTTGATAATGAGCCATAATACTTAGAACACGAACAACACATGTAAATTTTTCCAGTAGTGCGTAGAAGTAGTCAACTGCTAGAAATGAGTCAAGTGAATTCCACAATGAATCTCCAACTGCAGAATAATTACCAACCACCCCATGCAGTCAGATGTGGTACAAGACCAAATTTAATATGGGGTATTCAAGCCCGTAGGCTTGGCCAAAAATTCCCCGTTGACCCCTTACAAAGCGGGGTCGGGTAGCTATTTTCCAAGACGGGACTTTGTCCGTCAACATAGCCTCGCCTGGGGATCCTCTCTGCCCAGAGGCAGGGAATTTTTTACCAGCACAGCTGGAAACAAAATCTCCAACTACAGACCAACATACAGTATTTATTACTGTATTTATGTGAATGGGGACCTACCCTATATTGTCCATAGGTATGCTACAGCAGTTATTTAGTGCCAAAGCATATTTTGGGTTATAAGAGGTTACTTAAACAGTACCTGGTGGTCCTCCATCTAAGTAATGACTGGGTATGACATATTGCTTAACTTTGGTGACTGAAAGATAATCAGTGTTTTCAATATGATTAAGTTGTGTAGAGACATGATCGTCCACGTGATGTTTTTGAAACTAAAAAAGCCTAAAATGCTTTTACCAATGATACACAAGATGCTACCCCAAAACTGAGGGAACATAAACTAAATGTAATACAGATTTTTGAAGCTACCCATGGGTAGTCTGTGAGGTAAAAAAAATTAAAAAAATGAGGTACGTGTATCTCACTGGCTTGGGCATTACTGGTGAAACATGCTTTTATGAGTTCATATAAAAACGGTACACTTGCAAACGAGTAAGTTAAGAATAAAAAAAAAAATGCATTTATCTTCATCATAAAATATGATTTTGTGCCATCAATATATTCATATTGTGAATGGAAGCACACAAGAAATTTTGCAATCTTGGACCTTTGTGCCTGCAAAAAATAATGGAATGTTAAAAGGATGGTTTTTTTCTCCCTCCCCTCCCCACCCAACACCACCATTATTTTAACTACCTTCACTCTTTGCCAATGTTTAAACTGATGAATAGAATTGTACTAAAGCCTAAACATATAGAAGTGAATTTATATATTTTCTTTATTCTTGAAAACAAAATAATAACCACATTATGAAATAGACAAAGTCTGACAATTATTTTATGACATTTTTATGTTTATACATTCTTTTTATAGATACAAATATTTAAGTAAATGCTCTGTTTATAATAAACAGTATTAAACAACATTTACCGGCCTGAATGTCAGAGGATGCATATTTTCTATGAAAATTTCTCAGACATTCAGGCTGGTAAATGTCGTTAATACTGTTTATTATAAACAAAGCATTTACTTAAATATTTGTATCTATAAAAAGAACGTATAAACATAAAAAATGTCTTAAAAAATAATTAAATAAACACTTTATACTGTTTCTTGAATGGTTGGCAAAACATTGGCTAATTTTAATAATTTATTAAATGTTTATAAATTTATGAATAAAAAAATGTTTTCATATTCATTTCTTTATAAATTGGTAAATGATAAATATTGCATTGCATTACTTTTAATTGTATTAGTTTTTAGAATGTAAATATAAAATTATTTTTGTAAATAAACAATCTAATAGTGTTTAATATTTTTGAAAATTCTCAAGAACAAAAAAATGAATTCACTTTCATTATATCTATGTTTTATTACAATCCCAATCATTGCCTTTTAAAACAATAAACATTGCTGAGGATGAAAGGTAGTTAAAATAATATCAGTATCAAAGGAAAAACTGATTTTGTGGGCACGAAGGTCCAAGTTTACCCAAAACATTTATGACAGAAGTGGCAAACAACCTAGCAGAGAATATAATGTTCCAGGCTACAAGTTTTTAGGGCCTTCATATGGCTGTGGTTTCTGCAGCAAGTAGGTTTTTACAGAGGTGGAGTGGTCAGCACCACATTGAAATTCAGAAATATCCTTCTAGACTGTTTGCAAACCCTAACCCTGGAGAGGCCAGTAAAGCCCTGATATTAACCCCCAGCTGGAGGGAGAAGATATAGATCCATAACTTTGCTAAAGGGTATTTGTACAAAATTGAGCACAATGGCCTGAGTTGGAATTTCACTTATCTGCATGAAATACAGTCGAGAATTTTGCTATTCTTTGTCTAAATCCAAGAAGGCATTTTCAGCATGCGTCTCCAAGATGCTTCTCCAAAATGCCGCCTGTTTAATCCTGGCAATAAACAAAAGGCAGTGCTATCCTTTTCCTGTAAGCCAGTCAATCAGTCTCCCGACATGTCAGTTTAAATTTTGTTAAACCATGGGAACATCTACAAATCATTTATTTAAAGCTGATGTATTTTCACTATTTCAATAATTTTAAAGTTAAAATCCAGAACAAAATTGGGAGTTACTTGAACAAGAGCAATTAATATAAATTTCTAAGTTGCTTTTAAATTCTAATTGGTTAGGTTGGTTAATTTCCAAGCAGATATGCTGAGTTATTTAATGTGGAATTTGTCTGGTAGGCCAAAAAACACAATGAATTAATTCAAACGTAGACATACCTCTGGTTAAGAAAGGTTTGTTAATTTAACAACATATCAAATCTTGTTGAGTTACTTAATGTCAAATATAAGTCTCATATAACAAGGAATAGACAGGTAGACATCAATCAGTCCAGTTGACACTGGGCTCAAAAGGTCATGCATTGAAAATCTGGTAGAAAAAGGATTGCACATGGTTAGGAAATGATGCAAGCATTATTGACAAGAGAAGACTATTTTTCACATATAGGAATTCATCTCACCCTTACTTGTTCATGTTTAATTACTCTCATTGCCTCACTGTAGATGAACTTGAAATATATATATATATATATATATATATATATATATATATATATATATATATATATATATATGTGTGTGTGTGTGTGCGCGTGTGTGTGTGTGTTTAGGCAACAATCTTTTAGTTATACGTTTCATTAAAGACGACAGACAAGGTACTGCGATTAAGCTTTTTATTTAATTTTTCTTGTGTTCAAACAAGCGTTTTCTTTTCTGGGCACAGAGTGTAGAAACTGTCCAAATGTTCTATATTTCTGAGTGCTTTCAGCTATACTTTTAGCCATTATAAAGGATGATTTTATTTTTGCTTTTTAACTGGGTGTATGGGTTGTGTGTATGTTTCTAGAGTTATAGGGATGTTTTATTTTTCAAACACAGTCAGCACATTGTGGCCATGTTCATATTTAATATTATTGAGTGTCGGTTTATTTCTTTTTTATTATTATTAAGGCTTCCATTAGAAACATACACAAATAAATAAATAAATGGGTAAATAGGAGGACAGACCAGGTTCTATAGCTTTGGATGGCAACTGGTCTACTGCAGAAATTAATGGCAGCCTACAGCGGGAAAAAAATCTGCCTTGTTAGTCATGTATCAAAAGATACATGATCACCGAAACGTCTATCACGCATAGCACATAACCGATTGATCCTGTATGGTCTACAGTCCGAATGGCTTGGAGGGTTGATTTTGTTCAATGACCATAGTTTACTGACTGCCATATTAAGGCGTGAGCATCTAGTCATCTTTAAGATTAAAATAAATAAATAGGTAAAGAAAAACCCAAAAAAGAAGATTAAAAAAAAATAAAAAAGAGGCCGCCACAAAAATAGCATAAGCAGTTTTGTTCTTTTTTTATCTGATATCAAAAATAGACTGCATATAAATTTTGTAAAGTTTTCTTTTTTTCTGATGACCTATTTCAATTATTGCTTACGGATTGATTAAGACTAATTTCCTTGCCTGTTATGTTTTAGTTATTTACTCTTTAAAGTCGTACTTTTCAACATGTAGTCCTCGAAGCAATGCTGACTTATAAATGACAAAATAGTATAATTTATATAGAATGTAACACCCATTATATACTTATATCATACACCATGCTATTTGTATATTGTCTGTAGTCAGTTATCTCCCATGTTTTGGTGATGCCAGGTTGCAAAACCTTTAGGCTTTATAATAAATAGCAGAATATTTCAAGATGCTTATGAAGCTGAGAGGTGAAAAAGCCAACACTGAAAGAACACATTATAACAATAATTGAAAACATATTGAAAAGCTTACATATGAAACCTAATAATATTACATCACTTAATCTTATCCCATTTCTGATACTGGAGTTTTTTTTTAACTACATAAAAATAATAATGTGCATGTGACACCATTTTATTTATATAGATTATGGCTTTAAAAAGACGGACATTTTGATGATATATATTCACATATTTTTTCGGTTAACCATTTTACAGCACTATTTCTTTTTCGAGCTTGATTCTCCCCCCCCCCACTTTGTTTTAGTATATTTGAATATATTTTGTGAATATATACCTACAAAAAAAAAAAAAAAATAATAATATACATTTTGTACCTGACATATCATTTAATTGGTTATAATAATAATGTTTATTCCAAGAAAGGATTTGAAACATGTTCTGCATTTTGATTGGATTTAAATTTAGATTGGAATATTTGATAATTTATTCTGGAATAAGAGGAATTCTAATTGGCTAATATTAGGGCAAAAGTATTTTTGTAAACATCTAAAGATGATCTATGACTCCATTATTGAGTGAGAGAGTTGCAAACCAACAAAGTGACATGGAGGGAGAAATCTCAATCTACCCAGCATGGAACCCAAGCCATGTTAAGTGTACACCAGGCACATGCAGCACAGCCAAATGTGCCTATGATAAAAGCAGCACATAACCTTGCAGGTAGGGAAAACCAGTCCCCACTCAATCGGGTCTCTGATTGAAAGTATCCATAAGCGACAAAAGAAAAAAAAAGCAACCTTCTTGCACTTGCCCAAGATGCTCATGAACTGAGGCACAGTATGTCAGCTCCTAGGGGACATGCTGGCCAACTGGCAAAATTTAAGCAAATTTGTGGTAATATTTACTGTATCCTATCTTAATTTACCAAGAGAAAATGTGTAGTTAAAACTGAAAGCCACTCCTGGTGTGTGTGTATATATATATATATATATATATATATATATATATATATATAAGTGATGGAGATTTTAGATTAGAATAATCATTTATAGTAATTCATCAAGTCTAGAAGAATCCTCAACAGAATGCAGAAAACACTGGATGGCTATTTCATCCTATTTGGGGGACACATCAGCAGTGCGCATCCACTACCAGGAATTGAACCAGGCCTGTTATGATACAACGTGAAAGTCATACCACTGGATGAACGGGCCTTGGTGACGAAGAAGAAACTGACTAGACTCGATACTTGGATGAGTATCACTATGGAACTTAGTGAGTAGTGGCGCTATATTGAGTCTAGTCACTTTCGTTGTCACCAAGGCCCATTGGTCCAGTGGTATGACATTTGTGTTGTATCATAATAGTCTGGGTTTGATTCTCAGTAGATGTGCACTGCTGATAAGTCCCAATTAGGACGAAACGGCTGTCTAGTGCTTTCTGTTGAGGATTCTTCAAGACTCGTTGGATTACTATATGTATTTACTAATTTACTTTTTGCATAATTCATTGTAATATAAATTAAACTGCACCACATACTTGATTTAAAAGAACTGATCCTACATGCAAATTTTTGGGAAAACAACCGAGACATTGTTCTACTTATTGAACTATTTAGTTCATGCCACATTGACTGATAAATTCCTACAACAAAAAAAATTCTCAAATTGCCATATCAGTAAAAAATGCACTCACTTAAATTTTCAAAAAAATTCAACCTAAGTGTTGCAACTGCATGCTCCAAAAGTTTGTGCCTGTTATCAATAACACATTTAAAAAAAAACATTTTGATTCGCATTTGTCTCAGATGCTACCTGAATTTTACCAAAAACAAAATAATTTCTATGCCTGAATGTAGTCGAAAGTACTTGCGTATTAAAGAAAGACCTTATACAGCTTAGAATTTTAAAAAACAAGGATCATAACATTCATTGAGTGATTAGTAGGTTAAGGCATCTTTAAAATTTTGTTAGTGAAGGAATTTCGCCATTTTATATCATTAACTTTACTAATCTACTTTTTGTATGAATGATTCATTGGAATATAAATTGAACTGAACCACATATTTGATATATATATATATATATATTTATTAATTGATCAAAAGCTTTTTTGCTTTTACAGACCTTTACCTAAAGCTCATTTCATGTACACATCTACAGATTATCTATGATTCCACTAACACACATTATATATATATATATATATATATTATATAAAGATAGCTCATGTATGCTTCTTATAATACACTGGTTAATGAAATTTGAGAGATAAAAAAAAAATAAATAAATAAAAAATAATACAACACTGAGTGCTCCCCACCAAAAAAACAAACCTGCAACAACAATTTTTCTAGAAAAGAGGGTCCTATTTCTTATTTCTTGTCTTGTTGATAAAGGACAAAGATGTGTCTGAAAATCTTTATTTTAAAATCTTTCCATTATGTTTCCATTCGGTCAAAATTAGACATTTTTTTTTTTATTGCAAATTTTATTAACCTGCCTATTTACTATTTAGATTCACCTTTTTGTTTTAATTGGCAAATACAAGAATTGAGATTTTGGCAATTCTGCAGCATTATCTTAACTAAATTTTGGAATTGGAAGGAAATTAAACAATATTTGAACACACTACCCCAAAAACTGGCTTAAACATTTTGAGGGCAGTGACTTGTTTCTCAAAATAAATCCCATAAGTGGCCAACCTTAAATTAAAATACTAAGTAGTGGAGAACACGACTAACAAAACTATAAAAATTTCAGAACTAGAGCTATCAAAAGATACATAGAGTATTAAATTAAAAAAAAAATTTAAATACACTAATACTCATTATTTATAATTAACCAAATTTGTTCTTTCTTTGTATAATTCAATATGGAAGATAATATGACTGAATAAGTGAGTTCAGTTGTAGCTTACATTTTCCTGGGAAGATAAGAATAACTTTTTGTTTAGCCCCAACTATCATAAGTTATGATTTTATTTATTTTGAATTAATAAACTTTTCAATATTTCCTGGATAGATATTTTTTTATAAAATATAAAAATACATTATGGCAGTTTTTATGACAAAGTTAAAAAAATAAGTTGTCATGAAAAAATGTATTTACATTATGGTTTAAAAACATGGTTAAGATAAAAATAAAATTTATATTTTTTCTATGAAAATATTGGTCTACATGTTAGGTTACCGTTTAGCAGTACGTTTGTTGACGACAGTGTTTTTAGATTTGATATCAGAATATCGGACACGAAATCAAGACCCAAATCAACATTGTAGAACTTTTACATTTTAGAGTCACAAAAAAAGTAAAAGTTACTCCAATTTTCTCAAAAGTAGTCTTAAAAAAGAAAAGAAAAAGTTATTTCCACAGAGCAGAACAAACTATATCAGAAAAATTAAATAAAGATATTGACTTTTTTTACTGCAACCGATTCTTTCAGTAATAATAATGATTATTAAATAATCATTTGATTTGTACCAAAAATGAAATTTACTGTCAATTATTATTATTATTTTTTTTTTTTTTTTTAATTGAAATTATGGAGAATAATGATCCGGATTTATTAAGACAAATTACTGTTTTTATATAATACATTGACATCGCATTCAGCATGAAATTTTTCAAGTCATTGTCCTTTGGATGAATTTCCCAAACATTATTCAACATTACAGCCAGTCTTGTAAAAAAAAAAAAAATTTTTTTTTCCTGCGATATTTTAAACTAAAGTAAAAAAAAGAAGTAATATTTGTTCAGTTTTTCAAAAATCAGATTAATTAAAATCAGCTAATTTTTCTAAAATAACGTTTCAGGAAAAAAAAAAAAAAAAAAAAAAAAAAAGCATATTTTTCAAAGATTGTTTTAATGAATGTTGTGTTGACAGATCTGTAAATATGGACGAATTTATGGATTTTTAAAAAATTATTTCATTTTTATAGTAATAAGATTCCAATCAGAAATTCGGTTTGAAATACCGAAATACGTAAATATTTTGCAGTTTTTGCTTATTAGAAATATTGAATTTTTAATCTATTAGCTTGGAATTAAAAACTTTTAAATTTAAGAAAATGCAGTTTTTAAAACTTTAGGCATCGCTATTATTTTTTTTTTTTTAGATACAAATAAATCACATTATGTACAGTTTAGCAGAGTAAAAGATTCAAAAATAAAAATATTATTTTAATCAATGAAACAGTATTTTCAAATAAAATTGCGAAATAAATTAGCATTTTTAAGATGTTAGAGAAAATTACAAAAAAAAAAATGTTGGCCATCTGATGATCTTATTCAGAAGTCTTTACTTTTTTTTTCTACATTAAATTTGAAATAAACATCAACTGTCGTTTGCACAAAAATTTGAGTCATTTCAGCATCTCATATTGTAAATAAGCTTCTTGCAATTAAATTAAATAATTAAAAAAAAGCATTTCACTTGTTTTCAGGTTAAGATTTTTTCTAAAATGAAAACTTTCCATAAGAAATGACCATAAAAAAACAGACCCCCCCAAAAAATAGAAAAATATTTTCATACGAAAATCTTTTTTTACGAGTGTTTAATATTTTTAAATCCTATTTTTGTTTATAAATGCTGTGTCCCTTTAGCACGAAACGAACACAGTTCTCCACAGCTTCTTATTTCTATCGCATGTTCGAATGTTTGAAGAAATTACAATATATTTTTTTTATTTGTGTTTTGTACAGTCGATGTTCAATAAATTATTGTTGAATACTGATAATTAATATTTCAAATTTTACGTAAAAACTGTAGGATTAAAAAAAAAAAAAAAAAAAATTCTTATATTTTTGTCAAAGCGAATTGTTTTATCTTTTAGGTTGATGACAGTAAAAAAATAGAAATACAACAATAATGAACTTATTTTAGTTTCATATTTATCATCAGCATGGAATCCTTTTTTTTTTTTTTTTATGTGTTCATTTTTCGGATACACAATTATTGTGTTTTTGGTCTGACGTCTTTGATCTTCCATGCCCCGATAGAATATCGAAGCCAAATAAGAACAAGGTCCCTGCCCATCTGTAACCAACTCCAGAAAGGCACCAGTTTGGAACCTTCTATCTCTTGCCAATTCACGGCCACTTCTCCGATGGGCAGGTGGAAATACTGCGCCAAATACAGCAAGTCCACGTCAAAGGCCCAGCGCTCAACGTGTAAGTTAGAAAAGAGAAGCAATGCCGCCTCTCTGGTCATCAACTTGAAGCCACACTGTGTATCTTTAATGCCCCTGACGCACAACAACCAGACAATAAAATGAAACCCATGCATCAAGATCGTCCGAAACATACTCCGGGTGGCGATAGATTCCCTCTCGAGATGCGCCCGGGAACCGCAAACGACAGCTCCATTTTGGCCCTTTTGGGACTTGTCCTTCAGCAAAAGTTTTTCCACTTCTTGTTCCAGCTTGTCCAAGTCGGAAAATTTGGTTGCACCGTCAGCATCAGCAAATAAAAGCCACTGACCACGCGCCGACATCATTCCTAACCGTATAGCACCACCTTTACCTCGGTTTTGCTCCAAAGTTAAAACACGCACCTTCTCGGTGCCGTATTTTTCCGAATACAACAAAGCCGTTTCGGTCGTCTTGTCTTTGCTACCATCGTCGACAATTATAATTTCGTATTTATAAGTGGGGCTGGATTTCTGTCTCTTATTCAGGTGGGTAATGGCTTCGTTCAACATCTGAGGCATTCGTTCTTCCTCGTTGTAAGCCGGAACAATGACGGACAAGTCTATGCTGGGCGCTTCGTCCAGACTTGGGAAATTCATTTTGGTATTACTGTGTTTCGGGTCCTTGAATAACATTTCACTTTCATGGCGCAGCAGGTTAGGGTAGGATTCAGCTGTGAAATAGACACCAATGATGAATAGGAAAAGAGAAAGTAAACCAATAAATACCAGACCGGCGAACAACGTCGCCACGTCCATCATTGTTAAACAATTACACGTTGTGGGTTATTTTGATTTTTATTACGAAAAGAGTTCCGTACGTATGTAAGTTATGTCCCTTGCATCGTCTCCCCCCTCCACCACTTCACAACTGTTGCCATAGAAATCAATATTAAAATATAAATTTCAAGATAATTTTATTGTTAATTTATTATAAAATGAGCGTATCTTCTCATTAAAAATTATAAGAGATATTTTAAAAGCAGTGGGAGAGATAAAAAAAAATACAATTATTGCATAAATATATCATCAACAACAATAATAACATATTTGGGATTTCTTGGATGGAGTATGTTAATTATTATTACTTTTTTTTACTATTATTTCTTTATTTTTATTATTTCTCTTGCTTACGCTTAGTAATAACAGTCTTAACTCGTTTGGAGCATTACCAGTTATTATTAATTCTCGATTTGTATTTCTTTCATCATATTTTTATTACTTTTAGTATCATACCTATCAGCAATACTTTAGTTTTTGATTAGTATTTCTTTCATTTTATTACAGGATGAGAATCTGGATAGTTACAATATAAAGCAACTGGGATTAAGAAAGAAATATTAATAAAAAATACTAGTAAAAAATTACTAATAATTAACAATGCATCATCTGAGTTATTTGAATATTACTGCTGTTATATCTTTTGAATACAACTGATGATCTGTCAGCTATGATACAAAGCAAAAGATTTAAGAAGAAGTAGGAGAAGAAATTATATAAAACATAATGTCACTATATAGTTAATAGTTATGGAATCTGATCTCCCTTTCATTGCAATAAAATGTTCTAGGCATTCCCACTTTCTAAAAAAAAGTTAAAAACACATTTTGGTTTGGTTTGTTTTATTTACAGTATATCAACCTCAATGTGCTATTTAATACCGACATGATTTTTATTGCTGGTAATATTTTTTTTCAAAAATATATTGTTGATAATATTTTTTTTCAAAAATGTATTGTTCGTAAAAATTTTTCAAAAAATATACTGCTGGTATTAAACCTATTTTTATACTTTCATAGTGTTTTGACCCCTTTTTTGGGGGGGGTAACTATTTGCCCATAGTTGGGACCCGACAGGTTCTACGACCCAGCTCAGGGTGGACCTGGGAATACCAGCAATTAAGAGATGGTTCCACACTCCTTAAAACCTCCTGATAAAAGTTCTTGCTGTTGGATGTAGTTTATTGTCTTACCCAGGATGGACAAACACATTTTAAATAATGCCTTCTTTGAAGTTCAATTATATCATTATTTGAAAGATAATAGACTAAAGTTAATCTGTAAAAAAAGAAAAATAATTTTACAAAAATGTAAAAACAAATTCACTCCCCTTCCCCAGTTTGAATATTTAATTTGATGGATGCCAACAATAGCAAAATTAATTTGATGGATGCCAACAATAAAGAAATTAATTTGATGGATGCCAACAATAAAGAAATTAATTTGATGGATGCAAATCAATAGAGAAATTAATTTGATGTGTGTCAACAATAGTGAAATTAATTTGATGGATGCCAACAATAGAGAAATTAATTTGATGGATGCCAACAATAAAGAAATTAATTTGATCTGTGCCAACAATAGTGAAATTAATTTGATGAATGCCAACAATAGTAAAAATTAATTTGATGGATGCCAACATTAGACAATTTAATTTGATTGATTCCAACAATAGAGAAACTAATTTGATTGATTCCAACAATAGAGAAACTAATTTGATGGATGCCAACAATAGTGAAATTAACTTGATGGATTCCAACCATAGAGAAATCAATTTGATGAATGCCAACAATAGATAAATTTATTTCATGGACTCCAACAATAGAGAAACTAATTTGGTGGATGCCAACAATAGCGAAATTAATTTGATGGATACCATCAATTAATTTGATGGTTGCAAAACGATAGAGACATTAACTTGACGGATGCCAACAATAGCGAAATTAATTTGTTGGATGTCAACAATACTGAAATTAATTTGATGGATGCAAAACAATACAGAAATTAATTTGATGGATGCCAACAATAGAGAAATTAATTGATGGATTCCAACGATAGGGAATTAATTTGATGGATACCAACAATAGAGAAATTAATTTGATGGATGCTAACTATAGGGAAATTAATTTGATGGTTGCCAACAATAGAGAATTTAATTTGATGGATTCCAACAATAGAGAAATTAATTTGATGGATGCCAACACTAGCGAAATTAATTTGATGGATGCCAACAATAGGGAAAGTAATTTGATGGATGCTAACAATAGAGAAATTAAAACAATTTAAAAATCTAATATCTGTCTCAGACATTTCTTTCAAAGAGAAATAGTAATTTTATGGATTAAGTAACTAGATTTTATAAAAAAACAAAAGAAAAGAATTTTTGCTTAAATATAATAAAAAATTTTTTTTTCCCCATCAGGGTGTCTCCCTGCTTGTTAACATGTTCAATCTTACAACCCTGCTGCCTACTTTAAATAAATTCACACCATTAGTCAAATAAAAAAAAAAACAAACAAAAAAAAACAACCACAATCAACAGACTGTTTTCTTTGAAGAAGAAAAGAAAAAGCTTTCAAATATTTTTAAACTTATGAAACGTTGAATCAAAAATTTTGGATTTTTTAAACCATCAAAACTAATATAAAAAAGAAAGATCAGGAAAAAAAGAGTAAAAATAATTAAGTGATAATTTTTCTCATTATAATAATTATTTTGACAACTTTACTGATATCAAAAATGTTTCATTGCACTAAAGAGGTCTTTTTTGATTATCTTCATTAAAAATTTTTATTAAAAGAAAAATAAACAAGAAAAATTGATTAAGAAGAAGTTATTGAATTGATAATTAATTTCTGAATTTTCCTTATAGCAGTCATCATGAATCACTGGTCATGGGATATAATTCCAAATGTTACTTTTGATTTTCGTTTTTGGTCTTCCGTAGAATAAAAAAATCAAACAGTTGTAAAATGAAAAAAAATAAATTAATTAAATTATTTAAAAAAATGTTCACACTCGAAAATAGCATTAAAGTTTAAATTTATTTTATTCTTCAAATAAATCTTTATTTTTATAAAATTGTTCAGCAACCACTAAAACTGTTTTAAAATCATACGGTAAAAAAAAAAATATTAATTTTTTTTTCATAAGCAAATATACGCTTTGGAGGACATTACTAATTTTCATTGGGGACACCTCGAGGCGGTGTAATGGTTAGCGCAGCTTGTCTTGCTAGAACAATTACGACTGAGTAGTGAGTTCGATCCTCACTAGGTGCCCTATACTTTAGGCCTTGTGCCACAGCTATGCTTGGGAAATCACTAATTCTTGTTGTCACAGAAGAAATAATGAAAGACATCCCAAATACCACTTGTACTTGTTTGGACTCTTACCCCCAGGGCGACGATTTCAAAGCGCTTGAGAAACAACTTGGACCCTGCGTAAAAATGAACGCTACCGCACGTTACTACATTTTTTCGTTCGATGCTGTGCGTGTGTGTTGATGCACATAAGGACTGCTGTCGAATTTCATTGAGCATTGAACAATGACAAGAAAAATAACTACTTAAAAATTACCATGACTTTCTAAAAATGAAAAATTTCTAAAATAATTTCATCCATTTCTAAATAAGTTCTAAAGATTTCATTAAAATCTGATAATTATTTAATTTTTGCAAGAATTTCCAAATAATGAGTTTTTCAAGTAAAAAAAAGCGCTAATGCTAAAAATTATTACACGACCGCGGACGTAAAAAAACAAGGTTAAGTAAGTAACTAAAATATCTTGAAAGGATAAAAAAATTTAAAAAAAATTAATCAAAAAAATACTTTGGTCTTTCCTTTCCTGTTTTTAGACTTAAAAAGTTTTTTTACGATAAAACTTTGTTTTTATTTAATTTGGGGCCTTTTTTCACCATGCTATGCTGTTAGGGGGCGAATTATTTGAACTAACCATAAAAATAATTTTTGTTGAGTTTTCCAGTTTTCTCTTGGATTCTTTTAAAATTTCAGACCATATTTTGGATTTGTTTACAGTCGATATTAATTTTTGTTATTATTATTAATGATCTAGCTTTATAAAAATGTAAAAATTATGAATATCCCCAAAAAATTCACTAGTACGAATTAGCCACGAGTTAAGTAAAAAAAAGGTAGGAAAAAAAAAAAAACTGACCCGAAAAAAGTACTTTAAAAAAATAAAACTAAAAACGTTTATTTGTTAATGAATAAATGCTGAACATTTCAAGGAAATCTGATAATTCTCTAATTTTTGGTAAATTTTTAAAAACGGTATGTCAGTTTCTTTTTTTACATGTCGAATGAAAGTGTGCAAGATTTTGGTTTGGAGCTATAGATATTTACTTGAAACCCCCCGCTCCCACTGAGTCAGGTTGTGGCACAAGGTCAGTTTTTAACATGGGGACCCGAGTGTTTTCACTCGGGCCGCTGGTCTAAGCTAGTCGTAGCCGTGATACCACCAGCACAGGTAAGTATATTAAATTGTTACCCAACAAACCCAACTAAGAGAATTTCTCATTAGAAGAGGAAAGAGATCAGGTTGCTAAGAGACAGCTTTCTTAATTTCTCTTGTTTTATGGTATTTTCTTAATGATATAAGAAGGTGCAAAATTCTTTTCTTTTTTTACATGTGATAATTTAGTAAAAAAAATTGTATAGATAAAAATCGTAGAATATTTGTGCAAAAAAGAATGCAATTGAAAAATGGCCGTTTTTGATGTTTAGTTTAGGAGTCGTGTGAAATTTTTGTTTATTTTTACTTTTCATTTAAAAAGCAGATTTTTTTTTTTACAATAGAATTAAATGAAAATATAAAAATTCAAGATTATTGACGCAGAAAATGTAACCAACAGGATAAAAATCACTTAATTTAAAGCAGGGACCGCCATGCATGAGATTGCTGGAAAATGAGCATAAAAATGGCCTTAAACTTGACGAAAACAAAATTTTATTGTCAAAATGTTTATGTTATTATTAAGAGGAAAGAGCAAAGTATTTTTTTATTTGAAAGAAAAAATTCTGTCTTTTTAGAACATTCTAACTTTTGATTAAAAAATCTTTGTTTCTCTTCGTCAGCGGAAGTACTAAATTAAATATGGCAAATTTTAAGTGCATTTTTTTAATGACACGTTAATTTTCAAAATCTTGCCAAAATAAAAATAATTGTCGGATTTCAATGAAACTTTCAGAAACTATTCACAAATGATGGAAATTTATAGATATGTTATTTTTTTTAAAGTCATGGTAAAAATATATTTATTATATCTATTCCCCCACCATAACTAATTTTATGATTGAAAACTCTAAAAATTCAATTTTTAAGTGATTAAAAGCACAAGGCTTTGAGGAAAGTAAATTATGTTTTCGTTTTGTTTTTGTTAAATCGCACTCATCTACCTAAAAATCAGCCCTGAATTGTAACATACAAACCTCAATAAAACAAAGATATTATTTAATTTCAAATACTTTTAGTTTTTTTTTTATGAAGATGCATTATCAATGCCTTGCTTGTCTCAGAAAATCAAATAATATTACAACAATTATCTCCCTTGAAAACAGATGACGGTTGGAGCAGTTGCATGATAAATAATAATAACTGTAATTAAAATGAAAAAAGGGCTAAAAAATAGTTTAAAAGAGAAACACAAACATTAATTCTCCCAATAAAAGTATATAACGAATTATTTTATTATTATTTTTTTTTTTTACAGTGCATCACCTTTACAAGGCCCGGGGGCCACTCGAGGTAGAGGATTTCATTAGGGAGCCATTTGTGTGTATAGGTGAGGGATATAACGATTAACACTAGTCTTGAATAGGTTAGTGATCAGGGAAACATCCTGTTGGGAGTTAAATCCACAGGGCAATGGTTCATGGGAAGAAGCTAAGTGGAACTTACTTCTTACCGATGGAATACAGAGGAAATGTGGGTGGTTTGCTACTAGGTAAATAAATGGCATGGCGTATTCTTGCCGTAAAAGTTTGCCTCAGTAAGACCAAGGGATGTAGTTCGTCTGAGCACTTTTCATGTAGCAGAGCAGCAAGAGGCTTACTACATCCTACCTGTGGGAGAATAAAATAATAATATTAAAAATCAACAAAAAAATATGATGAGAGGTTACCTAGAAAGTAACTACTTCACTGGTGAAATTGGAACCTATCACCACGGACCTTTTAATCGTTAAATTTAGCTTGGTTTGGTTTATTTTGTTTTACGGCATATCAACCTCATTAGGTTCGTTAATGCCAACAAGATTTTTTATTGCTTGTAATATTTTTTTTAAACCTTTTTAAGTTTGGTTTGGTTTATTTTGTTTGAAACCTCATTAGGTTATTTAATGCCAACAAGATTTTTTATTGCTGGTAATATTTTTTTTTCAAAAATGTATTATTGGTAATATTTTCTTTTTTTTTAAATGTATTACTGGTAAAAAAAATTCAAAAAAAAGTATTACTGGTATTTAAACCTATTTTTATACTTTCATAGTATTTTGACTCCTTGGGGGGAGGGGGTAACTATTTGCCCATAGCTGGGACCCTAAGAGGTGCTGCCACCCTGGACCAGGGTAGATCTGGGAACACTAGCAATTAAGAGGTAGTTTCCATTCTCCTCAAAACCTTCTGATCTGATCAAAGGCCTTGCTGTTGGATGTAGTTTATCGTCATACCCAGGACAGTAATCATTAAGAAAAACAATAAAAATAAAAAACGTCTTGAAACGTTCATAGATGGCACAAGGTTGGTATTAAGTAAGATTAAAAATAAACTAAAGTGTGTTTTTTAGTTACGTTTCAATAGATACAAGAGTTTGTAAAAGTACTTAAGTGTTTTTGAGAGATGCTTTAGTATTTAAGTAAGAAGATTAAATAAAATGTGTTTTTTGGTTACATTTCGGTTTTCAATAGATACAAGAGTTTGTAAAAGTACTAAGATGCTTTGGTATTTAAGTAAGAAGATTAAATAAAATGTGTTTTTTGGTTACATTTCAGTTTTCAATAGATACAAGAGTTTGTAAAAGTACTTAAGTGTTTTTGAGAGATACTAATTTCAGTTGGTGATATGTCCTGTGAATAAGAAAAAGAAGGTAAAATGAATGAGAAGTAAGGGGGTGTGGACATGACAAGAAAGAGGAGTGGTAGGGGTTGTTGAAACCGAGATGCCTTCCGCTCACACTTGTAAATGTTCGTCTCTCTCTGTGTCTGTTGTTGGAATCTCTTTTAGACAGGGGTTTAAAGAGGCTCCAATCAAGTTGATTATTTCAGGCGCGTTCATTTCTTGTTGGTCAACATATATTTATTTAGGATTGTAATCAACTTCAACCGGAAGTTGATTAAATACGATCTGAAATACGCGCCTGAAATAATCAACAACTTACTTAACTTAATAATTGAAGCCTGAACATTTAGTTTTAGTTTTTTAAGCTATGAAAGGGGTAACTTCCTGTTAGTGTCACTACAGCCGATTGCCTGGTTCACACACTTTCCCTGTCTTTTGAAAAGGTGTAAGTGTTTATCCCTTGTTTCCTATTTAGAATTGGGTTTTCGGTTTCTTCTCCTAAAGCAGGGGTCGCCAACGCCCAGCCTGCCAACTTAACACCGGGATACTAATTATCTCAGAGTTAGTTGTTCACGTAACATATCGATCCTTGTAAAAGTTATTTTCTATCCTTCTCAGACTTTTTCATTTGAGTTTGATGTCTGGCAGTAAAACAACGGTAGGTATCTGTATTCGATAATAATTAATTTTTATTTAATTTT